>CM035804.1:36498671-36709218 GCA_020466265.1 Siphamia tubifer
ATCCTTGTGGGGACCTGAATTTTCATCCCCATGGTGACATACTTCCCCCATGGTATGACTGTGTAAACATATCAATGTCCCCATAAAGCTATGAATTCTATAATTCTATCTATCTATCTATCTATCTATCTATCTATCTATCTATCTATCTATCTATCTATCTATCTATCTATCTATCTATCTATCTATCTATCTATCTATCTATCTATCTATCTATCTATCTACCTACCTACCTACCTACCTACCTACCTACCTACCAATCCATCCATCCATCAAACCATCCATCCATCCATCCATCCATCCATCCATCCATCCATCCATCCATCCATCCATCCATCCATCCATCCATCCTTCCATCCATCCATCCATCCATCCATCCATCCATCCATCCATCCATCCATCCATCCATCCTTCCATCCATCCATCCATCCATCCATCCATCCATCCATCCATCCATCCATCCATCCATCCATCCATCCATCCATCCTTCCATCCATCCATCCATCCATCCATCCATCCATCCATCCATCCATCCATCCATCCATCCATCCATCCATCCACCATCCAATAATGTGACTGTAATTCCAATTTCCTCTCATTTCAGTCCATATGAGTAACTGATGCCTACAATAACTTTCTGCTCCATCTCAAACCAGCGTACATGACTTCCTTTGAGTTTATGCAGAGCACAAATTGGATTTAAATTTTACTGTAATTCGGGTTTAAGTTTCAGGCAAGCCGCAAAACGTGAAGCAGAGGACACAGAGGACAGAACGCCAAACAAAGCCACTTGCACTTGGACATCTGGTAATCTAGTTCACCCACTCTTTTTCCTGGACCTTACGGATAAATGAAAGTCTATCCAAATATCTACGACCCATGTTAAATCATTCACTTCCTTCTTTAATGTGAAGGGGAAAAGGGAAAATCCTGCTAATTATAGACTAACTAAAATAAAAGACGTTGACACCAACATCTTATCTTAAAATAGTGACATATTTACCCTCTTTATCCACTTGTTTACTTTTATTTTTCCATTCCTTACTATTTTTATTTATTTACGCATTTCTATTAATGTGTTAGGTATTCATATGTGCCAAGAACGTAGTTTATGCCTGCACGTATTAGCCACAAACACTAGCAAACAACTGATTAAAGTAGTTTTCTAAGGCGCACAGCTGTTAGCACTGACAACGTTAGCGCATTGATCGCTATTGAAAGAAAGTAGCTCCAAGCAATTATGAGGTGTGAGTTTATGTTTTGTGATGGTTGTGTTATCCAAATAAATCACTCATTTGAACACATATTGTTTTGAGAAGAAAGACGTCTTATTTTGTTGACGTCAGGAAACCTACCGGGACTACTTTCGCTTTGACCAAAACCGGACCAGAACTCAACTCACAGGACACTCCTATTTTATAACTCCAGAACTGGACGAAATTCACCTTTTCCTTCCAACGTTGCACTAGGAGCTGGTATTTTACAGTATACCTCCGTCCGTATTATGGATGTTACGTTTGAAATCCTCCAGGAGGCGGTAACGAGTCACTTACAGAACACATATGATTCTAGTCTATATTAAATTTGTTGGCTTAGCAATTCTTTTGATAGATAAATGTTATATTCATGGTTTTAAAACACTTTTTTTTTTTTGCTTTTGGTGGAATTGGGAAGTTCAAATATTGAATCCTGAGTAAAACTGACTTTCATTAAAGGAAGTTGTATTTCTTAGTGGTCTGACTGGGTCTTGTAAACATTCTCTTATAAAGTTGTTTGTACTTTGGCCATCTAGTTGCACAGCTTTCACAATTAAACCTGGCAATATGAGATGTAAACTATCATATTTCACATGCTTTTGGATAGTTTTAAGCAAAGATTCAGAGATTTAATAGCATTGTTAAATTGACTAACTGTTAATGTAAAAAAAAACAAAAAACAACAACAACAGAGCATAGCCCTACAGAACAGTACGGCAACTAATCATAAGTTGCAAAACTGATACCTGACCTGAATTAACCTATGCACAGATCCTAGCGGGTGGAAATCCAAAATTTTACACTTGGGCCTCTCTACTGCCCCCACAATTTCCTGTGGTATTGCTCTGTTTCCCCCAGACCTCAGCGGATTCCTAAACTCTTGACCAACGGACAAACTGGCGGGTGAAACTACCTCCGGAACCAGATGAAAATGTCTGTTTACGTAATTAACGGAGGTTATAAATTAGGCTTAAGTCTTTGTGGGTGCACCACAATAAAGACCCTGATCCCACACAAATTCATGTGAAAAATACCGAACTATCCCTTTAAGTTTTGGGTAGCAAACATGAAGCAGAGGACACAGAAGAAAGAACGCCAAACGAAGCCACTTTCACTTGGACATCTGGTAATCCAGTTCAATCACTCTTTTTCCTGGACCTTACGGATAAAATGAAAGTCTATTCAAATATCAGAGACTTGCGTTAAATTATTCACTTCCTTCTTTAATGTAAATCGAAAAAGGGAAAATCCTGCTAATTATAGATTAGGTTAAATAAGAGCTGATGACAGCCAAATGTTATCTTAAAATAGTGATAAATTTGCCCTGAAGTGAACAATGTTTGAAAGCAGCGCTGTGTATTCTTAACTCCACTCTGCTCTGGTGTTGCTTCCATCAGGGGCTCATTTTCCAAAGAACTATCAACATAATGATACCTCTTTAGGGCCTAACCACATCCAAATCAGTTAGTAAACAACCCAAACGGGGATCTGTACACATTTTTACAGACAATTAACTGTTATCACGAGGGGCCCAAATGGATTAGTAGGCTCATTAATGTCTGAGGCTAATCGGTCCTTGATTGGAAATGTGAGAGAATGTGAAATAAAGTCGTGGTTTGATCCAAATTGTGTTTGATCATGGCACCGTCTTTAACAACAGCCCCAGTCTGCAAACAGTAATTGAATTTTTTTTTTCTTCTACCCTTTAAATCCTTCAATGAAAATCTGGCTTTGACCCTCATTCCATTTGAGTTTTTCTTTTTTTTTTTTTTTACACACACATAAGAATGGATGAAAAATGTTTCGCCTCATATGCAGCGGCTCCTTTGTGAAAGCCCTGAGATCATTTTGCTGATAACTGTTATTTAGTCTTCATAAAAATAAATGCGTTTGCTTAGAAAAGAGCCTCTTGACAGTGAAAGGTTTCTTAGTCTTTTTTTTTTAAACTTTTATATCAAATGTTAGACCAGCTTGTATTGATTTTGAGTAGATGAATGAACTGTCTCATTTATTATTGTGTTAGTTAATCAATTATTCCTTTTTTTGGTTGTTTGTTTGTTTGTTTGTTTCTATCTGGTAGTTAGAGAATCTTATCCACAATATCTATTCTTATCTTATTCATTTATGCTCTGAATTGTGGATTTTTACTTTTATTTTCATTTTTAGTGTATTTTCTTTTAATCATTTGTATTTGTAACATGTTTAATGGCAGCATGTTTGATCAAATCTTTTCTTCTGTTTTTGACTCTATTAGTCAGTAAAAAGCAACACACTGTAGAAATGTAATTTATTTATTCGCTTAGTTTACCCATTGTTTAATCATATTTTACATAAGTAAAATGCATATGTGTGTATATATATATATATATATATATATATATATATATATATATATATATAATTTTACAACAAAGACATCTATAAATAAAATTTATTATTATTATTGTTAATAATAAATGTAATAAATTTAATAGGGTGGTGCAGTGGTTAGCACTCGTGCCTCACAGCAAGAAGGACCCTGGTTCGAATCCCACACCAGACCTTTCTGTGTGGAGTTTGCATGTCCTCCCCGTGTCCGCATGGGTTTTCGCCGGGCACTCCGGTTTCCTCCCACCATCCAAAGACATGCACTGATAGGTTAATTGGTTAATCTAAAATTGGCCATAGGTGTGAATGTGAGAGTGATTGTTTGTCTATGTATGTCAGCCCTGCGATGAACTGGCGTCTCATACAGGGTGTACCCCGCCTTCGCCCATTGTAGCTGGATTAGGCCCCCAGTGACCCCCGCGACCCTAGTGAGGATAAAGCGGGTTCAGATAATGAATGAATAATATATATTTTTTTTACATTTTATTTTAATTTTTGCTGATGTTCTGATGTAAACTGAGATTGTATTTTGCTTGGAGCCTTTCATTTGACATTAGCTCATTCTGTGTAAGCTAATGGTAACTAATGTTGCACAGTTTCACTACTAAATAAAGACACTCAAAAGTAACTGTCAGAATTTTGGCAGGAAACTTGAATTGAATGATCTGCGCAAAAACCTATCCCCATTTTCTTGTCACGAACACTATCAGCTAAAACTATTGTTAGCTTGGAGATGCTAATATAAGCAAATGAGCAGAACTCAAACTTCATAAGCAAGTGCGAATACAGGTTAAAGGTCAACTTGCTTTTTATATATATATTTTTTTATTTTTTAGCTCCGGAAGAAGTTTCAGTCTCTGCATTTTACCTATCTTAATACATTCACAGTACCTCTATTAGCATTAGCATTAGCAATTTTAGTACATAACACCTATTTTCAATAACCTATTTGGCAGAGATAAAAAGGTAAACTGAACAGTGACTGACAATCAAACCCACAACCTTTTCACTGTGAGGTGAAGCTGCTAATCGCTACACCACTCAAATTGCAGATATTATCAATTAGCTAACTACATCTTAAACACCTTAGCTAACTATCTGCACTTTTATTTCTGACCTCTTTCTTTAGTCTTTATGAACATGTATTTTATTTCTTGTATATGGTTTTATCAATGTGAAACACATTGAGCTACAATCATTGTATGAAAGGTGCTATACAAATAAAGTTTAATAGGATTATAATGATTATTATTAGTATTACTTTTATTAACATCAATGTTAGCATAGAAATGAGGTTTGCTAATGTGGAGAAATTACTAGCTTTGAGTTCAACACAAACTTTATGTCAAGACCCACAAATCTTACAAATTGATCCTTTAAGAGTATATTTTTGGCTTTTACTTTCTTTTCTAAATGTGTGTTTTAGAGTTGTTGAAAGTACTGTGTATTTATTTTTTAATTTCCTGTTAGGTTCTTTTCCATATTTTAAGATCATTTATTTATTTATTTTAATTATTTTATTTTTTAAACTCGAGGGAGTTTGTGTCTGGGAAAGCAATATTCCATAAATAATTTTTTTTTTTTTATAATGCATACTTATTGCATATTATTAAACTTCTATGCCCAGACTCCATTACTCCTAACATATGCAGCACAGAAGGAGTCTTAAAGAGGATTTTTGCTCTAGTTTTCCAAAATGAATAAACACAAATCGCCCACTGACCCAGCCACTACAGGAAAAGGAACGTTCCAAAGTACAAACTGGCCAACCATCCCTAAGCACAAATGTAATTTCCTGAATATTTCTCCTTGATTTGAAATTGTCTTTCCCTGCTTCTAGCATCCTCAAATCAAATTATGGCTTCAGTGGTTGAGGCCTGTGAAGCTGCTGCCAGAAGGATGTGGTCCATTACAGTACGCCACCATTCCACTAATTATGAAGCAGCCAAAGCAAACTGCACGCACTGCTGTCACCTGACCTTACTGCCAAACTTTGTTCTACATACACAATCTTTAGTCTAATGGTTTACAGAGAAACTCTCCTTCAGTATTCCAAACCGCTGGACATTTACACTGGTTGCTATACAATCCAAATCCAATTTAGTACCGTATATCCTTAAAAAACACACATTTACCCCTTCATGTTCTTAAAACATCAATTTCAAAGCTAAATAACACACTCCATAAAAATCACATTCATAATATATACTTTTTTGGAAAGTTAAAATAATAAGGCTTTTATTTTCCACACATCTGCATTTTAGTATGCTATGTATACGTTAGAAAACATTTAAACTAATATAAGACCTTAAAATTTAAAACTGTAACAAATAATACTTTGAAATCAATTTTGCAGTAGGCTACCCACAACTTAATATACACATATACACATTTAGAGTTACATATTTATAATTAATATGATTTGTTTCACATTATTGTCATTTATTTCATATACATTAATAAATGCATTAGTTTGCATTTTCTGCATATTTTAAGTCTTTGTTTTTATTAGTCTTAGTTTTAATATTTAAATGATATATTATTATTTTAAGGTCAAGTTTCAATGTAAGCATTTTAGGGACGTGTATATGTGCGTGTGTGTGTGTGTGTGTGGGGGGGCGGTTGCACATGTGTGTTTTATTTATTTATTTATTTATTTGGATCCTGGAGAAATGCTCTCTCATCTTGACTATACTATGGTTACATGGACAGTGAATGATAAGGCAAGGCAAATTTTTTTCTATAGTAAATTTCGTGTACAGGGCAATTCAAGATGCTTTACATAAAACATATTAGAGAATTAAAATGATAAAAATGCATTAAAAGACAATTAAAATAAGAGACATAAAACATTTAAAACACAATTAAGAATTTAAGTAAAAGCTCCAGTGAACAGTCATGTTTTCAGGCCTGATTTAAAAAAAATAGATTAGATAATAATAGATAATAAACTAGACAAAATGTTTATACACTTATTGTATTCATTTATATATGTATGTGTGTGTGTGTGTGTGTGTGTGTGTGTGTGTGTGGATAAAATAAATAAGAAAAGTACACATAAATATAGATTACGTACTTGTTGTGTAATAATCTCAACACAATTATCAAACTTCTTCATATGCACCGTAATCTTTCTCAAAACGGCACCTAAAAACAAACAAAACAAAACAAAAAAATAACAAGAAAAAACACTCTGGTTTTATGTTAAACTAGAAAATCATTTGAAAAGTGCAGACCTCCACCAAGGCAGACCCACTCCCCATCACCACCAAAATGCAATCATTTGTTCCTCGCACCAATATCAACATTTTCTGTAGATTTAATCCAAACCCATCCACAACATTTTGAGTTATCTTGCAACTACACAAACACAACCAGATGAAAACACAACCTCTGTCATTCCTTGGCAGAGGTGGAAAAAAATAAAAAGAATAGTCCATGCATGCAAACCCTCTCCAGTTAAATTCTTACTCCTTTTATTTGCGCGTTACTGTACATATTGTCGTTGCTCGGTCACAGAAATGTATATATTTACACACAGTCTTTGGTAGCGACGGTTGAATAAATATAACTCAACTAACTAAATATTACAGCATTAGTGAAATGTTTTTTAATCTGTAAATTGTCTAACTCTTTAATTAGTTCGTCTGCTCTGTGATATACAATCCTCGGACAGTTTTCCTTCAGCCCGACAAACACAATCCTAATCCAGGAAATAGACCACAATCAGAATATTGGAGTTGACATCAGAGGTAGCCACAGAGGCGATTCCCACACACCCCTCCCACAGCTTCAAAGGTCTTCCTGGGCCTGTTATGGGTTTCCCTCGTGATGAAGTGTGACACTCCACAAACACAAAAGCCCCAGCCCTCTCGTGGGTCCGCTTTGCTTTTCTTGGATCACTCCGGGCCGACCGATGCCAAGTCAACTTGGCGGTTGTCTAAACGGGCCCCATATCTCTGAAGTGTGTGTGCGGTGTCTGTGTGCAGTGTGTATGTGTGTGGTAAAGTGTTGAGGCTGTGTAGATAGCTTGTCACATCAGGGCTCTGTCTGCGTGTGAGTGCGTCTGTGTGTGGTTACGTGTGTTTGTTTCCACCTTGAAATGATGTCATTTGTAGCCATAATCAAAGCCACCCTTTTATTGTTTGTGGATGCTGCTCTTTTTATGAAACCCTCATGCTCTCCTGAGACAAACCATTTTGTAATAGTCTATTTTCCTTCTGTTTAACCATGCTTTTGTGCTCATATGACGTTTGTTTTGGAGTCTGTTGATGGGATGAGGTTTGGTTATACATTAATGTTTTAAGGTAAAATTGCCTGGCTTCTAGAGACAGAGAATTAATGATATTTTCACTGGCAAAATGGAGCCTAGTCCTTTATATACTATAAAATATCAGTGTCATCAAACTGTTATGGACGAAGGCAACAAGACAGGTGTTGTCATAAAAATAAAAAAAACTTGATTGGTAGGTACTCTACCCAAAAACAATATGTGCTTCCTTACTTTTTTCTTTGAGGTTCCCCATGTTATTTGGTACTTGTGTGTGTAGTTTGTGTTGAAGTTCTTAAGCTAAGCTAAGTAGCTCATGCTTTCACTGACATCGTTATGCTTACACCCAATTACATAAACACCAGCAATATTGTTTAAAACTAGGTATTATTAGAAATATCAACATCAACAACACTAGATAAAACTGGCTAAGAATAGCAGCAACACTGTATAATACTACTTGTCATTTGCTAACAGAAACAGCACCACTAGAAATTAGTAGTTAACATTAGCTAACAACAGCAATAACACTAGCTACAAATAGCTAACAGTAATGGCAATGCTAGTCACTGCTATTTACCAATAAATCTCAGAGCAGCACCTGTATCAACTGTATGTGTGATGGTGTCATTGCTAATGCTAACTGCTAATATTACTGCTAGGTTTTATGTGTATTAAAGTGGGTGAAATGAAGTGTTGACTTTAGTCTTATCTTAATTACTATTAGCTAACAATAATTATTTTAGTTATTCAGTTATTTAGAACATGTAAAGAAAAAATTAAATAAAGCAAAACAAGACAAAAACAAAATACCATCTAAATGAACAAGAACATGCTATCATTAGCTTACAGTAGCAACAATAGTAAATAATTTTGCCACAGTGAAAAATGAAAAAAAATTGGAATGAACTTAAAGGTTACATAAAACAAGAACAGTTTTCGGTGTACAGTTTTTTTTTTCCCCCCATTAAAATTCTGACTTTAAACTCAGAATAATGACCCCCCCCCCCCCCCCCCCCCCCCTCCAGAATTTACTTCACACACACACATTTCTTTGGAATTACATTTCTTTGGAATTCTGACTTCAGTGTCAAAATTCCAACTTTTTTTGTCGTGAAAAAACTCTGAACTACGAAGTTTTTAAGACCTTAAAAACATGAGCTGACCAGAACTTTTCCCATTTGTTTTCTGATTCATTTTAATAAAGTGTGTACGATTGAACACATTTAATGTCTGAAGCAGATACTTTCTAAAAAAAAAAGGGCATTGTAGCGCAGCGTAATCAAACACCGCTGTGATTGATATGTCTGTGATTTCAGCTTCAATTTTACAATATTGCCTCATATTCTACATCATAGGCTTGTGGTTTTGGTCGCAGTTTGTTTTGAAATCCAAATTTTCACTTTAATCCATCGTGGACATTAATCACATGTCTCGTTTCCTTCCATTTACTATCCATCTCTTTCCCTTTTTACTCTGCCCTTACATTTGGTTTCATCTATCCACGTCTCCTCCTTAGTGGTCTGTTTTTTCTTGCAGTAAGACGTCACCTGTGCTGAATAGCTGGCCACAGCAAAGCCAGACTTGCAAACTGCCAGAACACAGCAAGCAAGCTTTGGGTCTGCCATTTGTCTTGTGGTTTTGAGTTGGGGATATTTGTCTAACATGCTGTCCAATGTCAACACGGGCTCTAAATACCCTCACTGCTGCACGAAGTGGGCTTCCTTAGGGAGGATAAGGATTAATGCTGGGCTGGAGATGAAAAGGTGGGAAAGAAGGCGGAAAAGGGGGACAGAAGAGGGATGAGCTCTGAGGAAAAGGTTTGATCAAGACAGGTACTGTAAATGTAGATGACAAGCAGAGGAGGAGGAGAGCAAAATGGCACTCTGGATTTGGGGACTGATTTCTTTCTAAAAGGCTCAATCTGTAGATTAGTGACAGTGTTACAAAATATTATTCAAGCATAAGATCTGCTTACCGTGCACGATACAGTGAAATTTTCATATTCACATAGTTTCTCTATTGGCGCAAACTGCCATCACACAAGCTGAAACTAATTAAAGAAGCTTTCAAGTATGTAAATGGAGGAAGGGTATTTTTTTGTAACCTATGATCTCCTCCATGAAACTCCATAGGATTTTGTTCAGACAGGTAATCTACTATACATCTACCCATCTGTTCAAACTGGTTTCTGCTTCGTTTTTTTCTTCATTGTTTCTCCATTTGTAATGTAAAGTATCTTTGAGTGTCGTAAAAAGCACTATATACATTTGAAGTATTGTTATTATTATTATTATTATTATTATTACACAAGTGAAAAATATTATTTTTACAGGTTTTGCATTTTGTTAACCATCAGACATCAAAACAAAAAAATATAGTCATATGAAACAACAAACAACAAAAAAAACCTTAAACACAGATAGATCTGTATTAAAACTTAAAATACAGCGGCATCAAAATGAGTCCAATGAGTCACAATATTATCCCATCATAGGAGTGAGTTATTTTAGATATGGTCCATGTAAGATCGTATAGATGTGCTCTTTGTTTACATCAGACCATGTTTACTTCGCACTTACGCTCTCGTAATTCAGTCTCTCCAGGATTTCTCAAGCCTTTTTTGAGATTGTTGCAGCTTAAAGTGTCTGATGTTGCATGAGCTTTTCCGAAAAATTGCGATGAAAGTTGTGGTGCTTTTTAGGCTTTTGTTGCGGGACTTTCCCCGTTGCCTGGGAAACCAGCCTGGAGTTACACATGCAGATGTACATAGAGAGCTGACTTGTCTGTCTGAATGTTAAAACATGCCTCTGAACTCCTGCGATTTTTGGGAAAACTGTAAAGAATTGGTGAAAACAAAGGTGATCACAAATGGCAGGAGTTTCTGAGGGACAAGTAGATTTATTTATGTTTCCTCTACTGTGAAAAATAAGCAAGATACAGCAATTTTAAACCACTGAACTCACCTAAATGAAGCATATCTGTTCGTCTGTCAGTCATATTAAAGCCCCGCCTACAGTGTTTGTCAATCATGTTAAAGCTCCTCCCACAGTCTTAATTGTCTCCAGGTGTTTCATAGTCCCAGGAGCACTGTTGCCATGGTGATGAGCAATGGCGGGAACTTCAGAGGGAAGACGCATAGAGAAAACTCCACACTCTGTTACATGTAAAAAATAGTGGTAAACATACTGCTGAACTCTTGTGATTTTTGGAAAAAAGGTAAATAATTGGTGAAAACAACATTGATCATGAGTGGCAGGAGGGTCTGAGGAACAAGTACAGGTGCTTTTTATGTCTGTACTGTGAAAAATAAGTGACTTAGGGCAATTTAAAAAAACACTGAACTGAACCTGGGCTGGAAATCATGGAAGTCTACTGAGAGAAATCCCTGACATTATTCCAAACAGGTTCCTGTCATTTCACTTTAAAAAGTGCTAGATTTTCAAAACCTGGTTTGTTAGAATTCTGAGAACCATGGCAACATTTGTGGAAAAGATTGTTTGCCTACTATTTGTGGTTTTGCCATGAGGACGAGTTATTGAGACATTTTTCAGGTTAATTTTTGCTTTTCTCGTGCTCTAGCAATGACATCACCCACTGATAAAAAGTCAGATTTCGACCTTTTCAGGGTGGATTTCATGAGTTCTCTATCGAGAACCATAAATCACACCCTCATGAGAATCACATCCTGTGGAAAGGACAAAGGTGTCTGCCTTTTCAAATTTTAATGAAATCTGTGCGACAAAGTATGGCGAAGCAGTAGTGTTTGGAAAAAAGGCAATTTTTTTGACGGTCCCATTAAGAATTAATGGGGTTGTAATTGGCATAATCATATGAAATCCGTACAAAATATCGGAATTATGAGACCACACGTGTAATCTCTGGCCAATCTGACAAATTTTTCCTGTTTACTGCAAAATGCTACAATGTATCGTTATAGACACATAAACACGGCCCAATTCATTTCAGATGGACATTTATTTTACTGTTTTTTCACATTTTATACAAAATCCGTGCATTGCAATGTCAATCCTGATAGATAGCACATCTTTCAAAGTTTTGCTCTTGCTCTATTTACAACGTTACGGGCCACATTTTTTTTTGCAAAGTTTTTCGCATAAATCAGTTAGAAGTCAGTCATAATAATAAATACGATGAACAATATACCCCTGTGCCTTGCATTACATGCAAGCACACGGGGAATAATGTTGGAATGAGACAAATAAGAATAAAATCCTGAACCTGTCAACTCCATGATTTTACATACTGTATAATTTTTGGGTGTGAGACAGCATATCACTACACATTGTTAGAACTATAGGAGATAAGCATACACTTCTGACAACATGTGCACACAGAGGGTTAACCGTTTTAAAGCTGTGACAGCCACCGTGTGAAAGATAGTCTCTGATCATTCCGAGGCATTTCTACACCTGTGACTAACCATAAATAACAAACAAAATCCAAGGCCTCCCACAAGCATTAACACCAGCAGTGCCAGATGAGAAATGGCCCACTAGATAGGAGATGACCTCAAGTTTACCGCCTAAGACCTGTTGATCTTCAGCGATTGATTGTCAACCGTAAGAAAAAGCCCCCTCCTGTCCCACACCTCAACACCCCCCACCCCACCCACCAGTGTCTCGGTACGACCAAGATGAATTCTTGCAGTGATTCTGCTATGAGAAGCAGATCAGTGGCCTCAGCCTTTCTTTTTATGAGCAGAATTCCATACACTGGGCCCAATATTCCTGGTTACTGGAGTCAGGTGATTAAAGTATATAAAAAAAGGGGGCAGCGCCACTAAAAGGCAGTGATTTAGTGAGCTGTCACCCCAGTTCAGGAGGGGCAACAAGTTCACGTCCCTACAGCGGTGTTGTAATGAAAATGAAACAAGGAATAAGACAGTGTTAGAAGGAAGAGAGCTTGAGGAGATTAGAAATGTAGGAGGTCTGGATCAGATGGGGTCATGTGGAGGATGAGGATGATGATGATGATGATGCCGATTTTTTGTGCGGTCTGAAAATGTTTATGTATGTAGTTCAGCTCACTAAGTGTGTGTTTTTCTTTCAGTTTTGTAGAACTGTAACCATATACCTCAGTGCGCAGGAAAAATGAATGAGCATTTTTTCCAGAGTAAAATATATTTTCCTCAAAAACAATACATTTAGCTTTATATTGAGTAAATGTAGCTTTATATTGAGTTTGCAGAGCTCTGCCCAAAGAGTAACATTTATTCTTTATAGAGCAGGACAAAATGTTGTTTGCTCATAGTAAATTTTCTTCAATTTGATTAAACTTTTCTCAGGCAAATTTCCTGTACGTTTTCAACTTTCAGAAGAAGGTCTGACTTGCTTGTGACGTTTTATTTATTTCTTTAATTTTCTTTATTTATTAATAGCTTTTATTTATTTTATCTTCATCACTTAGTTTTGAGTATTTCTGATATGGTATTGTATGTTCCAAATATAATAGGTTTTAAATGCATACTTGGATGGATTTGAGGATATTGTTTTTGGTTCTTGTGTTTGTTTATTTGTTTGTTTGCTTATCAGCAGCTTTATGCAAAAACTAATGGATTTTTTAGCAAAAGTGTGAGGTGGTCCAGAATAGATTCCTTTAAATTTTGGTGAATGTAGGCCAAATGTAGGTTAATGTCACCAAAAATGTGTTTTCACAATGATAAGAGGGTATGTTTGACTGCAATGTCCCTGTCAAATAAACAAACAAACAAAAAATAAATACACTCTGTAAGATTTTGCACATTTAATGTCTGAAGCAGATTTTTAAAAAATGGCAAAGCAGTGTAGTATGTGGAAAGAGGTAGTGGTGTGATGGACCTAACATACTTTCAAAGCTCTAGACCAAGAAGGAAGGATTACAGAGTCCCAGACCCCCCCCCACTAACCTTCTGGTGACCTTGTAAAAACCCTGACCCTATCATTTCCACCCTCACAGGATTCATCTGCTGGCTGGATGGCCGGCGTCTCATCTGTGGGAGTGGGGTTTGATGCCTTCAAGTACCAGCCAGCTATAAAAGACACATCCTGATGGGCCTTCCTCTGTTGTGTTTAATAGCTGGCTCTTCCCCCTCCCCCCTCCCCCTTCCCTCCCTGTCCTGACCTCCGCCACCACACCCACCCTCAGCCTCTGCCTCGGCCCTTGGCTAACCCCTCGTATCCCGGGTTCAGGGTCAGGGCAGCAGACTCCCAGCGAATTGGGCGCTTGCCCAAAGGAGAGCGGTAAGAGACCCTCGGACCCCTCTGATGTTCCAGAGAGTTTCCTAAGACGGAGAGGCCGCCGTGTGTTTACAACATCTTAAATTTAAGGGGGAAGGAGTGCTGCTCGGGCTTACACAGAGCATGACGAAAGAGCAGCACTCTGTATAAATAAGTGTCACATAAAAAGACGTATTTGACTCTTTCATTGCGCTCAAACAGCTGGAATGAAGATAGCACCTCTGTGACTTTTTGATCCAACCCTCAAAGTTGAAAAAAAAAAAATGGTGTGTGTGAGTGTGTGTGTGTGTGTGTAGGGGAGGGTGGTGGTGGTGGTGGTGGTGGGGGTTTGGGTCTGTGCACCATTGCCATTTTTCATTGCATTGTCATCATCTGAGTCATGAGAGTTTCCTTTAAAGTGAGTTATAGCAGCTAAGCGTAAGTTCAGACATAGTCCACTTTGTAGTTTCTCAGGATGGCCTGTACAAAATATAACATTTTAAGGTTGCACTTGTTGAAATCACACCAATGTCGCATGAGTTACAACTTTAATGAAACTCAAACTGTGTACTGCAAAAAACAGCTTATCATGTGGAAAATTGACAAAGGTTCGGATGAGAGGGGTTGTTTTGCAGTAGTAATAACCACTATAAACATGTCAGTGTTCATTTAACCCTTAGTAGTCTGAGTGTATTTTATTACAACTATATAATATACTATTACAACTATACTATATACTATTATAACTATAGAATATACTATTACAACTACATAATCTATTATTACAACTATACAATATACCATTACAACTATAGAATATAGTATTACAGCTATAGAATATACTTTTACAACTATATAATAATAATAACAATAATAATAACAATTATATGATTACAACAATTGAATATACATCTACACAATATACTATTACAACTATAGTTTGTACTATTACAACTACATAATGTACTATTACAACTATAGAATGTACTATTACAGTTACAGAATATACTATTACAACTATAGAATGTACTATTACAGTTATAGAATATACTATTACAACTATACTACAAACAATGAGGTGTCATAGGATTTCACACAAATGACTTACGTTGTTCTCGAAAACAGTTATAAAATTCCTTTTTTTCTTTTTCCTTCTGTTTTTTCCGTTTCTACCTGCACTGATCCTAATGACACTATAACCAAATGTTCATTTTTTTTATAGTGTCTCATAACTTTGGTTTTACATTTGCTTTCAACACGGCTGACGTGACAGTATTAGTTTGACATGTGCACTGTCCACACTAATGTAAATGCAGTTTCAGTGAGGCTCTGTCCTGCTGTTCTGTCGTCTGAAATCACTCCTGTCACCAGGACCAACTGACACGACCAGTGTTAACACCCTCAGTGTTTAAATCAACACTGGCAAAGTGTCTGTGTCCAAAGTACACAGTGTAAAGGTAACACTTGAAAATGTTTGATGACGATTAACACCCAGTCGTGGTTGGATCAAGTGTTGTATCCACACTACACTGGTGTTGGAGTTGAGATACATAAAGTAAGACTTTTCTCCCAAACTGAAAATTCTCAAAACTTTCTCTTTGTCTCCTTGAAAAAGTTAAAAATGGATAACTTATATTGCTCCTCTTAGATCCTTAAATATTCTTAACCTTTCCTTCTGTCATAGTTCTTTATTTTATGGTCCAATCCCAATTCACCCTTTACAACTATCCCTCTGTTTTGCATGTTCTCATGAATGGGAAATGTTGGCCCATTAGATGGAGGGGAGGGGCTAAAGTTAAGGGGAGGGGCTAAGGCGAAGGGCTGTGTAGACCTTGAAACAGAGACAAACCATGACCACACTACAAACAGAGGTAAAAGACATTTCCCATAAATCTGTTCAAATCATTGGTCAGATGGAGGCCAAAAAGTGCAGCTGTTAGGAAATATTTTAATTTTTAATTTAATTTTCTTCATAAAACAACTTAATCATTTGATTGCTCATTAATGCTGTTTTAATGTGTTACAGATAGCATTATGGTTGATAATCACAAAAAACAACCAAAGGAGAGGTGGTGTCTCATCTTGTCATCTGAACCCGCTTTATCCTCACTAAGGTTGTGGGGGTCTGTGGGGGCCTAATCCACACTGTAAAAAAGAAAAGCTTGATAAAACATTTTTAAGTTCTGACATGAGTTCTGCCAACTTGGATTTTCTTGTTCACCTAATTATGATACTCTTGTAATGTCAACAAAGAAATTCTGCTTCACCAAACTCTGAAATTTTCGTTGAATAAACAATTATTCCTTCTCTGCCATGCATTCCTAAATTCACCTAACTCAAAATTTCCTGTTGTGTTACTATACAATTCTTACTTGAGTGAGTTGAAAAATGCTCAATATAAATATATAATAATGGATTAGATTTATAAAGCACTTTTTTTGGCCACTCAAAGCACTTCACATTAGTGGCCCATTATGCATTCACTCTCACATGTTCGCTTTGGTGGTGGTTAACTATGTAGCCACATTTGCCCTGGGACAGACTTACAGAAGTCTGGCAGCCATTTTGTTCCTACAGCCCCTCTGACCACCCAAGGAGGGTGAAGTGTCTTGCCCAAGGACACAACAGACCAACCAGGATAGAGTGAGATTGGAACCACCAACCCTTCAGCTATTGGACCTCCCGCTCTACCAACTGAGCCATGAATGAAAAACATATAATGAATAACACAAAACACAGATGAATATTACCTGAAATAATTTTTTTGTCAAAAGATTTAGGAATTTTACAATCATCAACAGGACTACAGTGGACTTTATATTTAATTAATTGATTAGTTAAATTAATTAATTAGTATTTACATGATATAATTTTTGTTACAGTTTGTCCTTATACTACTGTAAAATCTGATCATTTTGTGGCATTTGATAGCTCATTTAGAAGCAAACAACTGTCAATATATATAATCTGTACACTTATTTCTGCTTTGTGGACACAGGTCAGTTTTCATGACAGTTATATAATAAGTACATGGAATAATTGTACCATTTGTTTTCTCTCGTGGACATTCGTAGTACTTAAAAAAGACAAAACCATTCAAGCACATGGCATACATTTCTTCCTGTTGCAGGACAAAGAAAATACCTGCGCTCATTTCTCATTGAGCATCTTTAATTTACGTACGTGTTAATTTCTGACATTATCCATTTATTGATGTGCTGCTTTTGTTTCCTGAGGATATGAAATAGCATTCAGCTGCTGTTTCCACTTCAGACCCACTGGAGCAACACAATAGAGGGATACCATTTAAGCAATGCATTTTACACAACAATGATAAAAACAAAAACATCCACAAAACCTACTTCCTGAAATAGATTCCTTGGAATAACAAATGTTGGCTGGTTATGGCTGTGTGATGGCTTCATTTTTCACTCGGTTTAACTTGCTAATTTTTACTGCTCAATGTCCTCCACTCAGCCAGTGTCACTAAGTCATAAGCACGCTGCTCCTGCTGTGATATATGGGACTGTGCGATGATGTCAGCGAAAAACACTTTCAATAATTGCTATGATTAATATTCTCAACCTTCCAACACCTTCCTTCTTCCATCCAGCCACATATCTCCAGCGAGGTTCATCTATCAGTCTGCTCTCAAACTGTTTAAATCCTCCGAGTGATGCATGGAACGTTGCCAAGCCCAGGTTTCAATGAACACTATTTACACTCATTCACATTATGAGTAGATGAACCTCCAGTGGTTAAAAAAAAAAAAAATACCTGGCTGGAATTTAACCCCATACCATCCCAGGGTGACTTGGCTTAAAATACCCTGAAAAATACCTCTCCAAATTAAAACGACAGCTGTTTTTCACCAGTTTGGAGCACAGATAAAAGAATGGGCTCTTTGTTTAAGTTAAAAGCCTGTAGTTTGGACTATAACACTCACCTTTTCTGTTTATTCAATAGGTAAAAAGGTGTAAACTTAGAAACAAAAATACATTTCCATTTTTTCCCTCGATTTTCGCCTTTCATTTTAATTGTGAAAATCAGAGTCACAGTTTGAACTACGGGGGGGGGGTCACTTGGTACCTCCCAAATGGGATTAAAATTATACTAAATTGGGGGGTTAAAAATAATCCTTTTTTCTAAAATGTACATATTTGAAAAATGTGTCCTTATCTACTATTCCTCTCTGTGTACTAAGAGTAAAAAAATCTATTTTATAATTCATTATTGCATACTTTGAAAAACGCTGTCAACCCCTTTGTTATTCCAAAATGGTTTCACCCTGTCCAAGAGAAATTTGTACGTTCCCTACTGAAGTTTCTCACGCATTCTTCTCCTATATGGTACTTGTGAGAATGAAATAAGAACCAACTAATAGGTGGGTAAAAATGTCTAAATATTTGTCACAACACAGCTTTGTTCTGTCTATATCGCACCATGCAGTTTGGTTAGCTAATATTCCATTTAGCCTAGCTATCTTGACTTTGTTAGCAATAGACAGTAACAAGCTAGGTTGTACCTGGCTCAGATATTATTCATGGTTCGTTGGGGATGTGTAGTGATATGTCCTTGTATTTATGCTAACGAAAGACTAGACCTAGATTGTTAGACACCATGCACAGCTGCTTTAGAAAAAAGTCTGTGGTACGTGGGCACGGCATAATTCTGAGATGTGACGTCATCACCATTCAAAAACTGGAATGATAATTCCAACACTGATCAGGGTGTACAGTATTTGTCTGCATTTGATATGGACTGAAACACACAATTTACCAACATACCAATGTCTGTGCACTTTGTAGTTCAAAGTTGAGAACTTTATTTGTAAAAATGTCAGTTTTAGAGCATTTTTTCTATGTTTATGTTTATGCATTTTAAAGAGGGCAGAGTTTGGGAATGATTAATTTTTCCAAAGTGGCTACACATTGGAACATTTTTGGAAAAAAAATAACTGTTGAATGATTCAAATACACATATTTTAGCAGAAATTTATGAAAATAAATGTTTCACATGCTAAATGACCATTGTCAGGTGTAAAACTGTTATTGTTGTATATCAGGGGTCTCAAACTCATTTTCTTCAGGGGCCACATTCAACCTCCAATGGTGAAATGAAAACATAATAACCCATACATAATGACAACTCCAATTTTTTTTTTCATTGTGTTAGTACAAAAAAACCCCATTAAATTATGAAAATACTTTTAGAAAGTAGCCAAAGGCAAAAAAGTTCAATTTCATAGAGCAAATATGGGCAATTTTAACAATATTCTGCCTCAATTTATCATGAGTCCATGTGTTTTATTATGGATCAGTTCTACAAAGACACTAAAATATTGAGTAACAGAAGCAGAAACTAGTTCAAATTGTGTCTAATTTTCTTTAGACATTTCATGTTGTTCACATTTCTTCAAGTTATTCACATTTTCATAATTTAATATAATTTTTTTGCAGTCAAACAATGGCAAAACATTTGAAGTTGTCATTATTTATAGGCAAAGCAAACACTGAGAAGAAAATATGGAGTCATTTAATAGGTTATTATGCTCTTCATCCCACAGGCTACATGTTTGAGACCCCTGTTGTATACCCTGGTGTTCAGCAGCTTATTGTCTATCCACCTGTCACCATTGATTATAAATGTGAACTAATGTGTTGGAACATCGATGAGTGATCAGATGACACCCTTCAAAAGCCAAATGTCTCCTATTTATGTCTTTAGTGTATGTGGTGTTGCTGTTGCACTTCAGAATGATTTATATATTCATAAAGATGATTTTGTTCACTTTTATTTGATGTGAGACAAGTGCAGGTGCATTAATGTAGGAGCTGTATATATAGGTGTTATTAAAATAATGTCCTCTATATCCCAGGACTGGGATGTAAGGCTGGTAAGAGGTTTAAGTGGTAGAAACAGAGAAATGACTGAGGATTTAAGTGCTTGGAGTCACCCCCGGTTTTGCTGTTGAACTGATGACATCAAAGCTGTTTGTCGCCTTCTTCCAGGTTTTCATGGTACAGTCGGGTGGTGATGTCCTAAAAGCAGAACTGGAATGTGTACGGACTACAGCACTCTCTCAGGACCAGTTTCCTCTTGTACTGCTCTGATTGTTCAGGAGGAAAAAGGTGAAACAGATATGTATAAACAAGTCTGGGAGAGGCCTTGGAGGGCCTGGGACAGTAGCTGACCTGTCATCAGTCACCATTCAACGCTGACAAGTCAAGTCTGCCATATTCTGTCCAGTGGCGTCAGAAAAAATAAACTCTCGCTTCCTCAACGTTGATGGACAAAGAGTCTCCAGTGGGAAACACTTCCTCGTCCTATTCACTGCCTTTAATACAGTATGTAAGCTTCTGTAGAAAGTATACTGTATGCAGTGCTGTAAGTAATGCAAAAGACAAGTGTGCAAGCAAAGTAATGTTTTATGGTCATAAGTAAAATACAGCACTTTAACCTGCAGTCATCACTATTGTAATTAATACATAGTTTCTACAAGTTAAATTGAAGGCTTTTTAGGACTACTTAGAATTTAATGAATATTTTTTTTGCCAGTGCCTACATTTATGTGATGCTTTTTAGTTCAGAATTATTTATTATGAATGAAATTGTTTTAAATAATTATTATTATTAAATTATTTCCTTTGTGTTTACATGAAAATGTTAATTCTGAATAAAGGTTTATGCCCATAGTGTATTCCACTCTAGTTAATTGAGCTTTAAGAGCTGAAGGTACAGAAGGTTCTGATTGGACTGAACATCTGGATGACTACTGGAAGAAAATTATCGTATCCACTTCCTGTTTTGCTATCGTTTCAACCATCAACATGTTAGGACAGATACTACATGCAATTTTTGCATTTGTCATAATTATGAGTCAGCGCCTTAACCGAATCAACATATTAATGCTGGCAGTGAGGATAAAGCAGGTTCAGATGATTACTTTAAGCATTAAAACAGATGGCAAAGATTCAAGAGGCTTTCAACATTATTTCATGTATTCTACTGGTAGTACGTTGCTTAAAATATATTTTTTTTATTTAGCAAATATGGGTAGCAAAGTTGTGTCCTTTAGTTTTATTTTTTCCTGTTGTTTGTAATTTGAAAAGCAAAAAAAATAAATGAAAAATATAATCACTTTCTATTTTCACTGATTTAAAGGTTCAATATATAAAAATCCAATATGTTTCACCAATCCTGCTGGAAAATGAAGACTTCAGTCATTCATCAAATTTATGTTGCACATTCATTCATGAGCACTCAAACAATTGTACGTTCTCCTCTTCTCTTCATTTTTTCAAGATCTGCACTAATTCATTGTGAATTCCAAAAATACAGTTCATTACCAAGAAATATGGTTATTGCTGGGAAAATGCCTGCTCTCCATGAATGAGATCTTTCAAACAGTGACATCCAGTGTAACAAATTGATAGGAGTCAATTAAGCATCTATTATTAACCTCCTATGGTTTACTGTCAATTATCTGTCCCATTAACTCTGTAATACTGTACGCAGTATGTGTTTAACACTGAGGAGATCCAGTGTGGCTCATATCTAATCTGCACTTCTGCAAAAAAAAAAAAGAGCCAGAAATGATGACTTTTAATGTCAATTGAATTTAATTAGATTTAATGAAATGGTTAAGGTCATTTACACCTCAGTTCCATGGCTCTTTCATGATTTATAGTAATAATAAGGTAAGACTATATAGATTACTCATAAATTCTACACTCTTGTTCTACAGTCTTAAAATCAAGGCATAAAGATTGTCTTCCTGCAGTGATTACCATATTAAAGATAATATTACCATTCACTTCAGACATAGTAGGAAAATTACTTATATCTATTTAAAACCATGGGAACATTTTTGAAATATGCACATTTTAAAAATACCTTTCCCTTTAATGGAAAATTCATATTTTTGGGCCTGAGATACTGGTTTTATGTGATTTTTTTTGTGATCAACAGTGTAAAAACATCTTGGTACTCATGTTGTGATGTTAAAGTCCCACACTGTAAGCACTTAAACATGTTAGAAGAAGCAATAAATGCATTAATGAGTCACATGAATAAAGTACACACATAAATAAATGAATGATAGATATTTTGCCCTTGTGTAGGAGGGGATAGATTTTTTTTTTGGAGTACAATACAGTCATACCTTTAGAGTCCACTAGGATTATGGCAGTGTTTAACCCTTTAACCCCTGATGCATCGGTGATGACGCGTTCTGAAAGGATGGTTTTGTTTCAATATTCAGAAGAAAAAAATACTAATAATTTTTTTGTTTTTTTTACTGTGATAGGGTTGGGTTACTCATGGGGTACTTGACCAAAAATATGTTTCTAAGGGGGTACATCACTGAAAAAAGAGTGAGAACCTCTGGTCTAACATGTAAGAACAATAAATACTAAAATAAAGATGTTTTATTTTGTGCTATTAATATTATTGTATTGAAAATACAATTCTATGTTATAATTCTTATAACATAGCAAGTTATAGTTTTGTCTCCTCCACTGATTTTCCTTCTTAAGTAAATTTTTCGTACTGTCACATGTGTTTGGTTTGGAAACGTAAAATACTAATACTAAGTAAAGTACAGATACCTAAAACAATCTAATTAAGTACAGTAACTAAGTACTTATACTTAGTTACTTCCCACCTCTGTCCATGGCTACTACATTTTATTACTACTGGTGTGCAACATGTATGTACCAGAGTTGTTGTCCCCTCAATAAAAAGGCCCTACGCCAATCCAATCCAACTTTTTTAAAGCCCTTTAAAACAACCACAGTGGGCTTAAATGCTGTAAAGAAAAGCAATGTGAATAATAATAAAATAATAATAATTAAAAAAAAATAAAAATTAAATATATAAAAATAAAAATAATAAAAAAAAGCATGAAAAAATGAAATAACCAAAAAATAAATAAAACAAGTTAAAATATAAAGCACAAAAAACCACAACAGGAAATCATACAGAATATTCAGATCAATATTATTATTGGTAATTAGCCTTTTGGTTAAAAATGGGTGCATTTACATTTTCCTTCTCTATAAAATGTTTATTAATGTACATTGTCCCTCTATAACAAATAAAGGTTAATAATAATAATAATAATTATTATTATTTTCATATTTCTTTTTTCTTTTAAATGTATTTATTACTTGTTATACATTTTAAATTTTTTGCCTCATCAGCTGACACTTTAGCGAGCAGTAAGAGTTATTCATTCGGCTGTAATATTTCATTTAAACATAATATCTTACAGACTGATTAACCCAGTGAGAAAATCCTCATTAGGTTGGCAATTTAGCAGAGAGCGGGCTGGTGTTAATTAAAAATGTAATTTTATCATCATGACACTCATTCAAAGCTGTCAGACACAGTTTGAGCTCAGCATAGAAACATTATCCAACACCGCTGCTGATGCAAAACACTAGTTTGTGTTGGACGCTGTAGCTGCTGTAGAGGAGCAGAACAGCACCACCAATGTTAAAGAGTTTTAATGAAAAAACAAAAACAACCCATGTCTTCTTATATGTGGCTATTTAAGCTGAGAAATAAAGTTAGAAATAAATACTACTAAATATTGTCCCAACACAAAAGACTAATAGAAAGACTGATGTCATGAAATTGTATTAGGCCTGTTTACTAAAGTAATTTCCTGTAAGGCATCAATAAAATCTATCAATCTACCAACATGAGAGTTTTTATTTCTGTTTAATTCAGAATAAAGGTTAATTCCTCTTTAAGACGACCATGTAAACATCTAATTCCAGTTGAAAACAAGTACTCAGAGAATGCCTAATCTCTCCCCTTGCTTAAAACTGCAAAAAAAAAATAAGCTTTAATGTTCATAAATTGTCAGAGTCTAAGCTTAATGTTTATAGTTCATGGTGATTAGTGACATTTAATGACCCAGTCAAGGTACATTTCTATCACAGTCTAGGCTTGACACACACAAACAGTGTTAAAAAAGATCATTTTGCCACATGTCACCTTTGACCTCCAGAGATCTCAAAAACTATTTGTCGTAGGTTATAACACAAAATATGAGAATTGTAGAAATCGTCATTCCACATTGTCTGGTACCAATCTCAAAGTCCTGTAACCCTTCGTTTTTTTGACCTATAAATGATAATGTGGTTTTGACCTTTAAGTTAATTGTGACCTTGACCTTTGACCCTTACTCAAATGGATCATTACATCTAATGTGGATTAGCTATATGTATATGTATATGCCCATGTAATTTCATGGTTAGATCTCAAGTATTTGAGTTATAGCATGATATGTCACTGCAGACACACACACACACACACACACACACATGCACACAGACACACACACACGTCATCGTTTGCAATCCCTCGGTTTTCAAGTATGATGTCTGCTTGTGTTTCAGCCTAGTTGTGTGTCCTCAGATGGTTGACCAGTCCAATCTATGAATGGCACACCTTCTGGCAGACACACACACACACACACACACACACACACACACACACACACACACACACACACACATCTCGCCCAACATTAGTTGAATGAAGTCACTTGTTTATTCCAATCTTAATTTCAAATTCGATAATTCTTCTGACATGGAAAGAGTTAATTCCACTTTAATATTATTCCTGTCGTTCTGCAGATGCTCCTGGTCTTCTCACCATGACACACATATTCCGCACTGTCACCATTAGAATGTTGATTCGGTCCAGCTGCTGCTTCGTAATTATTACAAAAATAAATGTAAAAATCACATGTAGTATCTGGTCTTCCATGTTGATTGTTGAAACAAAAACAAAATAGGAAGTGGACACCACCCTTTCCTTCTGGAAGCATCCAGACATTAAGTGGCCGTTCTGTCCAATCAGAACCTTCTGTACCCCCAGCTCTGAAAGTGTTCAATTAACTAGCGTGGAATACACCTGTTCCACATGGAAACCTTGATTCAGAATTAACATTCCCATGTAAACTTAAAGGAAATAGCTTTAATTCTGAATGATTTTATCCAGAATAAATAATTCTCAATTAAAAATCATCATGTAAACATTGCCAATAAGCACTCAAACTTTAACCCATAAAGACCCAAACACCCACTGTTGGTCAAAATCATCTACTGATCTGAACTTTTAATCCACTAATTCTATTAAATACAGTCAAATTATCGGTGTAAGTGCAGTTGGTCGTCTTTTCATGGTCATCAGATATGACCCATTTGGTTACCGTGGTAACACTGTCACTGTCTTCTACATCATTGATTCACCAGTAAAACCCATGGAGTTGGATCAATGACAGTGGATGAACACAATAGGCTTCTGTTGATTTAATAGATTTAACAGAAAAACTCACTTTTCCTTCAGTTTTTTTCTCTTCTTGACATAATAACCCTTAAATTTAACTTGAGCTTCTATGATCAGTGAATGAAATATGGGTAAATATATGACATACACTGAAAAAAAAAGCCAAATAAAAAATGTAATATTCCAATAAATGGTAGTAAACTACTAAAAGAAGTTTAAATATAGATAAAAATTCATTTGGCAGCTGACATAAAAGTAGGTCTGGGTCTTTATGGATTAATACTGAACCATTAACAATACTATTTATTATGTTCATATACATATGTGTACTATGTCATTGAGGAAATGTGAAATTATACACAAACATTCTGTCTAAATAATCCTAGTGTGTAGTTGAATGAAGAAAACATCTGTTCAGTGTTTCATATATTATTTTAAGTCGATTTGTCTTAAAAAGCCCTAGGAAAATCGTGTTTTCAAAGACATTAACACCAGCTGTGACTGTATCCGACATTATTGAACCAAGTCTTTGTACTTCCACTACTTCTAGTACAACTACTTCTTCCTCTTTTATTCTTAAAACACTACTTTCTTTTATAGCTTTTCACGTCACATTCTATTATCATTACTTGAACCACTTAGGATGAAATCAGTTGTGATGTTGGGAAGGCACTAATGCACAAAATGCAAGGAGTAAAAAAGTTTTTATGTCAAAACTGTAGGAAGTAAAAGTAGACCGTTATAAAGTCTCTTAGTAACAGCATTTGTTCTGCATTACTTCTCATTTCTGCATAATTATCATACGAAATGCGTGTGAAAATACCTCGCATTCATTCCACGCTACGTCTGCGTCTGTTTTGCCAAGTACAGCCATGTCTTTGTTGATGTTCATGAGCAAACCGCTCAGCTTGTAACAGGAAATCATTTTACTACTGCGCTCACTGAGTCCTATTTATACAAAATCCCCCAAAACACTTAAGACAGGATATTTGATTGTGAGAAGCCTTTTCCGTGTTGTTTTCCCAGAGCTGGCCGTTGCCCTGGGTTAAGGACTAAACACATGAAACACACCACACACAAAGCCCTGCTTGAAAGTACGCAGCAACGAGAATAAAATTAAATAAAATAAAATAAGTGACCTGTTAATCATTATGGATTTGGATCGTTGTGTTCCACAGGATTCATTTAGTCTGATTTTGTTTGATGCCATTGTTTTTGTCGAGAAACAAAACAGTTGTGTGCTGAACCTGCTGGTGGAAGACACTTTTATGGAAGCAATTTTAAAATCCATTTAATTTTTAAAACTGATTGTTGTTTTACAGTGAAATTATGCATCAGATTTTTTTGGCACTGAAATATGAGACTTTTTTGTCTCTGAAGTAAGCTATGTTCATAAATGTTCATGTAGAGATACCTAGGTCCTTGCCTACATAGCCTATATGTAGAGCTACCGAGGTCCTTGCCTACATAGCCTATATGTAGAGCTACCTAGGTCCTTGCCTACATAGCCTATATGGAGAGCTACCGAGGTCCTTGCCTACATAGCGTATATGTAGAGCTACCTAAGTCCTTGCCTACATAGCCTATATGTAGAGCTACCTAGGTCCTTGCCTACATAGCCTATATGTAGAGCTACCTAAGTCCTTGCCTACATAGCCTATATGTAGAGCTACCTAGGTCCTTGCCTACATAGCCTATATGTAGAGTTACCTAAGTCCTTGCCTACATAGCCTGTATGTAGAGCTACCTCGGTCCTTGCCTACATAGCCTATATGTAGAGCTACCTAGGTCCTTGCCTACATAGCCTATATGTAGAGTTACCTGGGTCCTTGCCTATATAGCCTATATGTTGAGCTACCTGGGTCCTTGCCTATATAGCCTATATGTTGAGGTACCTAGGTCCTTGCCTATATAGCCTATATGTAGAGCTACCTAGGTCCTTGCCTATATAGCCTATATGTTGAGGTACCTGGGTCCTTGCCTATATAGCCTATATGTAGAGCTACCTAGGTCCTTGCCTATATAGCCTAAATGTTGAGCTACCTGGGTCCTTGCCTATATAGCCTATATGGAGAGCTACCGAGGTCCTTGCCTACATAGCCTATATGTAGAGCTACCTAGGTCCTTGCCTACATAGCCTATATGGAGAGCTACCGAGGTCCTTGCCTACATAGCGTATATGTAGAGCTACCTAAGTCCTTGCCTACATAGCCTATATGTAGAGCTACCTAGGTCCTTGCCTACATAGCCTATATGTAGAGCTACCTAAGTCCTTGCCTACATAGCCTATATGTAGAGCTACCTAGGTCCTTGCCTACATAGCCTATATGTAGAGTTACCTAAGTCCTTGCCTACATAGCCTGTATGTAGAGCTACCTCGGTCCTTGCCTACATAGCCTATATGTAGAGCTACCTAGGTCCTTGCCTACATAGCCTATATGTAGAGTTACCTGGGTCCTTGCCTATATAGCCTATATGTTGAGCTACCTGGGTCCTTGCCTATATAGCCTATATGTTGAGGTACCTAGGTCCTTGCCTATATAGCCTATATGTAGAGCTACCTAGGTCCTTGCCTACATAGCCTATATGTAGATTTACCTAGGTCCTTGCCTATATAGCCTATATGTTGAGGTACCTGGGTCCTTGCCTATATAGCCTATATGTAGAGCTACCTAGGTCCTTGCCTATATAGCCTAAATGTTGAGCTACCTGGGTCCTTGCCTATATAGCCTATATGTAGAGCTACCTAGGTCCTTGCCTATATAGCCTATATGTTGAGCTATCTAGGTCAGGGCTTTCTTCCATTGCAAAATAACTTCTGTCTCATGTTGAGTTCAGTGTTTTTCAAATTGCCCTAACTCACTTATTTTTCACCGTACAGACATAAAAAGTACATGTACTTGTTCCTCAGATCCTCCTTATGAACGTAGTGGAATTCAGAGACAAACAAATTCAGATATTTAATTTCAGTGCAAAAAAAATGAGATGCTGAATTTTGGTACAAAAAAATAATTAGCGTTAAAAATTCAATGGCTTTTAAAATTCAACATCTGATAAAAACAGATGTGCTTCCATAAACTAAACTAAATTTCTATCAGGAAACAGATCACATTGTAAAATATTCACAGCACTACCAAACACAATGACATGCCAGGCGTGTAATCTGTGACAATTAGATTCTTAGTTGGGAAGGAAACTATTCCGACCACAGAAATGCCAAATACCGGCTGTCTGGTCACTGACATGAAAAATAGGACTGCCAGGCCAGACATGCTGTCATCTGACCCAGGACTGGGAGACCAGGACTGAAAATGCACTGTCTGGATTCTGGATATGGATGAGGGCTGAGTAATCTATCATTTTGGATCTAAAATCACAATTTCAGACAATACCATTCTAGGATAGTTAAAGTTTTTAATGCTTCTAAGTGACCCAGATTTTGTTTCATTAACTACTTTACACATGTATACTCGTCCCTACCATCCTGCCAAGCTCACCAATCAGAAGTGACGTGTTGCACCAGGACAGGTCACATGTTCTGGAGTCCAAACAGTGCAAAAGCTGGCCATCAATTTCAGAAAAGGCTTCAGCGGAACCAAAAGTGGTTTGAACTCAAGTTCAGACAGAGATGGTTCTTGTTTTTCAGTTGGAATAAGTGGTTGTTCAAATGTAGACTCAATGCAATCTATGTATAGACTCAATGTAACCTATGTATAGACTCAATGTATCCTACTGTCTGGATAGTCTCAATGTAGCTTACGTATAGACTCAATGTATCCTACTGTCTGGATAGTCTCAATGTAGCTTACGTATAGACTCAATGTAGCCTATGTATAGACTCAATGTAGCTTGTGTATAGACTCAATGTAACCTATATATAGACACAATGTAGCCAACGTATAGACACAATGTAGCCTATGTATAGACTCAATGTAGCCTATGTATAGACTCAATGTAGCCTGTATAGACTCAATGTAGCCTATGTATAGACTCAATGTAGCCTATGTATAGACTCAATGTAGCTTGTGTATAGACTCAATGTAACCTATGTATAGACTCAATGTAACCTACATATAGACACAATGTAGCCAATGTATAGACACAATGTAGCCTATGTATAGACTCAATGTAGTCTGCATAGACTCCATGTAGCCTATGCATAGACTCAATGTAGTCTGTATAGACTGAATGTAGCCTATGTATAGACTCAATGTAGCCTGTATAGACTCAATGTAGCCTATGCATAGACTCAATGTAGCCTATGCATAGACTCAATGTAGCCTATGTATAGACTCAATGTAACCTATGTATAGACTCAATGTAGCCTGTATACAGACTCAATGTAACCTATGTATAGACTCAATGTAGCCAATGTGTAGACTCAATGTAGCCAATGTATAGACCAGTGTTGACTTTAGTTTTCATTCTTGCAGTAGTTATGCATTTATTGTTTGAATGGTCTTTTATGTAACTTTCTGTGACATTTGCAAATGTTGTTGACCAAAGAAACTTGATTTGAAGAAAACTGGGAATCAAATCTAAATCCTAATATCTACCAGAAAGATCACAATTAGATTTTTTTAGCCCTAATCTGGACATCAGACCAGCACCAACAACACTGTCCCTACAGTGGAATCCCTGCCAGCCATTTTTGCTAATGGCAGACCCACCCCTGTGAGATTTATGATCCAGAGACAACAGACAATTAGAGAAAGGGAAACACAAAAGCCTGGCGCACTCCACACAAAGATTTACAGTTTACACAGAAGCTATTTTTGAAATTGAAAGTCTGATCAGTAAGTGCTGATAGGTCGATCCTGGAGAGGACGGACGCACGCACAATGTCAGGTTCATTCAGGTTTTGTCTTAAGTGGTGGCCTCATTATATCCTCTCCTGGTTACTGTGAGCACAAGTGGTGTGTGCTGTGACTGACACGTCCTCTTTGTTCACTGTTGTGCTTCTAACATTGACATAGGCAGATGGAATATATAAGTCACAATGAGATATGTGACATGATGAGCTGGCTTAGTAAAGACTTTCTCAGATTACATGAACCGACGGCGACACTTGTGCATGGATGTCTCTCTGCTCAGGAAGTAAAACAGGAAAACACTTAAGGTCATGTTCCAACACCGCAGGAACCTGAAGTTCTATAACACAGAGAGAGGATGTAAGACTGTATGAAGAGCAGGACTGAGTCAGAGGAAAAGATGAGATGGGGGGGGTCATTAACAGAATGGAAGGGACAAAGGGAAAAAAAGAGAAAAAAAACACAATGACAATATGTAGATAAGTTAGTCTGTATGATCTACTAATACACGTGTTTAGGTTCAGAGGTGGTCAATGTATTCATAGTAGAAGTATAGTTACTCTGGTAAAAGTAGAAGTACTGATTCAACTCCTTTACTGAAGTAAAAGTAAAAAAAAAAAAAAGTACAATTTCACAATTGGACCATTGGAGTTGGATCAATGACAGTGAATGAAAACACTTGTTTTTATGTTCAATTATTAATGTCTTTCTTCAGTTTCGTCTATTTATAATATAATGACCTTCAATTTTAATTTGATGAATAAATTAAATATAAAAAAACACACTTGGAAAAACAAAACACTAAATACAGAAGACAATATTAGTGATAAATCACTTTGGAAAGATTACATGGAGAGTACATTAATTTGGGAAGTGTCCCCAAGTAGCACTGTCCAGTCCAACGCAGTGGAAAAACATCCCCTAATATTGATTACATTACATTGGCCAGAACACCTGGCAGTTATTCCAAGGTAATAAAACAAATCCCAATCATAAGCCCTGATTCAATGGATTTACATTTAACTTTGGCTGAATTACAGTCATCTAAAAAACCTGAGGTGGGAAGAAACTAAGTAGAAGTACTTCGTTGCTGTACTTAAGTAGATTTTTTTAGGTATTTGTACTTTACTTGGGTATTTATTTTTATGACAACTTTTTTTTATTTTTACTCCTTACATTTGTTCATGAATATCTGTACTTTATACACCTTACATTCTCAGAATAGAATCCTTACAGTATGAAAAATAAGTCACTTCAGTGAGAAAATCAGTGGAGGAGAAAAAATGTGATTGTTTACATTATAATTATGACTTTTATTTCATAATTTTGACTTTTTATTTAATCATTTCAACTTTTTATCTCACAATTCTGCTTTTTTTAAAATCCTAAGATGATGACTTTAACTCAATTGTGACTTTTTTCCCCCCAATGTTTCCATAATTTCCTGTCCATATACATATACATATACAACAAACATATTATCTAGACAATAAATCACTTTTAAAGGCTTTATTTTTGGATACTTTTGAAATCTTTATGATTTTTTTCTGGTTAAATCAGTATTATTTCATCCATGCCAAAAAAAAAGCAGTTTTACTTTTTACTTTATTACAATTGAGAAGTTCTATTCTTTTTTTTTTTTTTTTTTTTTTACTTTTACTCAAGTAACAGAGTTAAATAAGTACCTCTAATTTTACCAGAGTATTTTCCCACACCTGTAGCTGTACTTGTACTTACTGTAAGTACAGAATGTGAGTACTTTGAGCACCTCTGAAAAAACTAAAACTAAACTAAAATGTGTTTTGAATATCTTCTAATGACGTACCTGTGCCTATTTGATCGCATATACAATCAGAGATCCCTGTATACTTAATCTTTAGTAAGCCTGTACATCTCCTACCCTCTCTGTGCACAACATATTGCTCAGTGATTGTGTTCTCTGATTGTCCATGTTTAATGGCAGTCTCCATCTGCCAGCCCTGTGTGTCTGCAGGCTAGCGGCCCACGGCGCCCCACATTAGAGCCTGTTGGCATGGGCCCCAGGCGCATTCCGCTTCTGGAAGTGTGATTATTGAGGCCTGATTACAATGTCTGCAACCACGATAACAAACCAACCCTCACTGAGTGCTTTGGCAATCTCATTGCAAAACAAAACGGCTGGAGAATTAATGACGCTTCAAACTCGGACAGGTTTTTTAGTGCTGATAATCTGGATCCAGGGTAATTTGCAGCAATTGGTGGCATATGGTTTGGTTTTATACTCAGTGTCCAGCAACAGATATGAAATCTGTTGGAGTGGCAGTGATATGATGCTACATAAACAGGTCCATTAAGTTAATTTAGAGTAACGAGGTAAACAGAAAATAATAAACCAAAAGGCAAAAAGAAATTAGATTCTCAAAAGAAAAGAGATCACTTTACATTTACAGCTCAATAATAAAATGGTAACGGCATGGTAATAATGAGGTAATAATTGGGTAATTGCATGTAATTACCAAAGTAATAAGTAGGTAATGTCTTTCTGTTAAAAAGGGTTACATCTTGGTACTGGAATTTATTAAACAGATTTAAAGGCTGGAACAGAGTATGGTAATGGGGCAGAACTATATATTAACCACAGTATATGGACAAAATCACTGTTTATGTTGATTTTTAATTGAATACAAATGTCAATTTTCAAATTGACATTTGACAATTCATACACAGAGGTGGTCAAAGTACTCACATTCCGTATTTAAGTAGAAGTACAGCTACTGGTGTGAAAAAATACTCTGGTAAAAGTAGAAGTACTCATTCAACTCCTTTATTGAAGTAAAAGTAAAAAAGTACAATTTCACGATTATAATAAAGTAAAAAAGTTAAAAGTAAAACTGCTTTTTTTTTTTTTGCCATGAATTAAATAATACTTATTTAACTGGGAAAAATCTGGAAAGTTTCAAAAGTATCTATAATAAAGTATTTAAAAGTGAGTTACTGTGTAGATAATGTGTTTGATATGGTCACTGTACTCAGTTTGGTGGGTATGGGTAGGGAATTTAGGAAAAATAGGAACACAAAAGTGACAATTAAGATAAAAAGTCATCCTGAGATTTGAAAACTATTTCAAGTGAGATAAAAATGCATAATTTTAGGAGAAAAAGTCAAAATTGTGAGATAAAAAGTCAAAATTGTAAGATAATAGTCATATAATATACAATATAAGTCACAGTTTCTCTCCTCCATTGATTTTCCCTCTGAAGTGACTTATTTTTCGTACTGTCACATCTGTGTAGTTTGAAAAAGTCTATTCTGAGAATATAATGAGTATAAAGTACAGATATTTACGCAAAAATGTAGGGAGTAAACATAAAAGGTTCCCAGAAAAATTAATACTCAAATAAAGTATAGATACCTAAAAAAATCTACTGAAGTACAGTAATAAAATACTTACATTTATTTACTTTCATCCTCTGTTCATACACCAGTGTGAGTGACACTGGTATACACAGTTACTTCCAACCTCTGTTAGCTACACAGTTTAACTTCCAAAAAACGAATATTTAGCAAGAACCTTGGAAATTATAAGAACTTAAGCAACCATGTATTTCTATATTCACCCCACTATAACATTCTCCTAGATGTAATATAAAGAACAAGTGAAACAAAAAAAAGAGTAAAAGCCAAGTTTACAGATTCAAACAGTCATCAAAACAGCACTTCATTTGTCTGGTTGGAGTTTTGCTGTGGATGTCCGCGGGGTGGCTAAAGCATGTCGCTGTGGAAGGGAAGTGCAGAACAGAGAGCATGCTGGTTAGTGTTTGACACACACCTGAAAGCCCCCGTGGTCTCCCTCTGTAGAAGTGCCTGTGGTGGTCTCCAACTGCCTGCTTGTTTTTGAGGAGTACTCATTGCCTCATCCCTGCCTCCAGGCAAAAAAACTGCATCCCCATCCCCACCTCCCCCCTTTTACTCTTTTTCTATTCTCCTCCTCCCCTCTCTCACCCTCTTTTGCTCACCCCTTCTCTCTTCTCCTCTCTGTTTCTGCATCTTTCCATCCCCTCAGGGCACCAGGTTGGGGTAGAAGTCTATTGCAGGGATCAGAGCTGATAACCTGTATTCTGGACAGGCGTGCCACATGGGGCCACACCTTGCCCGAGGATAGGTCCATCCATGCTGGGGGCAACAGAGGCACAGGGCTGGGGGGCTAAGGCCAGGGGCTAGGTCTAGAGTGGAGACTGGCAGCTTGAACTGCACCAGGAGTATGGATGCTGGGACGGCGGCGTTACCAGCCCGAAGGCCGGGGCGAGCGAATCTGAGAGTGGGGTGGGGGGGTGTGTGTGTGTGTGGATGTGGAGACCAAGTCAGTGACAGGGGTCTGCATGGTCCAGCTGAGCCTCTACTGATCCATGGTGGAGTGGAGCTGACAGGTGAGAGAACAGTACCACCTCTAATGATGGCAGCCTGTGTTGGTGTGAGCTGTTGCACTGCAGGAGAGTTTGATGTGGTGATGGAAGGGTGAGGTGAAGGGGGAGGGAGATAAAGGTGGATACAGACCTGCGGAGAGCGATGGAAGAAACGGCCTTCACCTGCCGAGTGTAAAGTTTTTGTTTATACGCTGTGTGTTTCAAGTCGAAGATCAACCGAAGGCTTAGTTACGTCTATTCATGTATCTGTGTTTACTGGGAGTGTGTAGACACTTCCTTTGATTTACATGATGAAATTGCAAATGATAAATACTTTGTTGGTCTGAGGCTGTGTGTTAGAGAGGATTTTAGTTATATACACAAAACAGAATAGCATAGTAACCAAATATAAATAAAAAAAAATGAAATATGTTGATGTATCTATTATTATTATTATTATTATTATTATTATTATTATTATTATTATTATTATTATTATTATTATTATTATTATTATTATTATTATTATTATTATTATCATCTATTTGGAGCATTTATAGAGTTTCTGTTCTGTAACTAACACTAATTTTAATAATTAATTAAACTGGCCTACAAGTAATGTGTGTCTGGAATAGAACTAATGAAATGTAACCACATGTGTGTTACTGATAAAGAACATTTGAGTGTTAAATGCTGGTTGGTTCCGGTCTCCAAGATAAGTCTTGAATCAAAATGAAAGTGGGTCAAAAATTCTTAGAATTAACAAAAGAATAGGTTTTAGTCCAAAGGAATATTGGTCTCAGATCTACTTCAAAACAGTGTCTGCACATTATGATCCATTCACTTTACAGGTTCTTTCTAGTGGATTATTTACAAATCCATTGTATACATGTACATAAACCACCACATATGTGGAATAACACACCATTATATAATATTAAAAACATGAACTAACCAGCACTTTTGTTATTTGTTTTCTGATTCATCTTATTAAAGAATGTAAGATTTAACACATTTAATGTCTGAAGGAGATACTTTATTTTAAAAAAGTAGAGCAATGTTAATCTGCACATAATTTTAATACCTAATGTATTCATCAGATAAACAAAAAAGACTTGATTGTCAAAGATCTGTTTTTAACCCAAAGCATTTGGACATTCAGAGCCTCCATAGTTACCATGGAAACACACCATCATCTTCTACAACATTGATTCACCAGTAAAACCCATGGAATCAGTTTTATGTTTAGAGAATGATATATTTTGCTGAAAAAGTTATTTTTTCCCTCACGTTTTCTGTGTTTTTGATATAATAACCCTTGATTTTAATCTGAACTTTTTTTTTGAGCATCTATATAATCAGTGAATTAACCATAGGACATCATTGTTGCTGAAACATGCTAATGCTAAATGCTAATGTTAAAATAAATGGCTACAAATCAATTCAGAATGGTTAAATTTAGGGGGGGGTGGATCATATGGGAAGTGCCACAAAAGTATCACAGGGTCATTATGGGTTAAATAACAGAAATAGGCACGTTTTTTGTAATTCATTCCTTGTAGAACCATTGAGTGGTGCATCACGTCAGCCTCAGACATAAGTGCCTTCACTACACACATACATATATAACTGTCTAGAAGTGACGTTACATGCTCTTGCTTCATTTTCATTCCAGATCATAACAGAAAGCGGCTTATGCGGACTCTAATGCACTACTGATCAATAAAACAGCTAAAACATCTGAGAGGAGACCCCATTTAGAAAATAGAGACATTACTATATGGTAGTGAAAAAGAAACTAGTAATGTTGATACTCTGTGGTGAATAAAACTGCTTAATATGGGCACCAGGGAAACTAAAGTACATTTCATAGGCTCTTTTTTTTTAAGTGAATAAAGATGTTTTATTTGAATCATAAGCTACGCATTTTTTGAAGAGCTGTCTAAATTAATGCACTAACACAGATTAATCAAGTTTTTTTTTTTATGCAATTCAATGGAACAGTTGTTTGTTTTACAGTTGTTTTGCTTCAAGTGTTAAAGGTATTGAAAAAACTTTTAATAGTTTATACAGTAGAGGCTAAAATGTTGGATGTGTTTTCCTTATTTTCATGACTATTTCCATTGTACATTCTCACTGAAAACAATAAAATTGTGAATGAACAGTCGCAGTCGACAAGTGCAGTCACAAAAATGATCAAGCGCTACAAGGAAACTGTCTGATATGAGGACCGGCCCAGGAAAAGAAGACAAGGGGAAAACACCTACTATATATATATATATATATATATATATATATATATATATATATATACACACATAAGTGGGAGGAAACAACCAGACACAGGTGACACACATAAGGAACAAGGAATAATTTGTCTGGTTTTTATTGGTCATCTATACTGCATTATACATTTAATTATAGTTATTGTCACACATTTACATCTAGTTTCATCTAGTTTTTGTCACGTGATAAAGGTTCGCTGATGACAATATTTAGTCACTATAAGACATACTGTCAATGAATGGCTTATTTTTTAGGTTCTTCAGATATAAGGTGCACTGGATTATAAAGTGCATTAAGTGAAGTCAAAATCATTAGATAAAATGTAAAAATTATGAGATAAAAAGTGAAAATGATGAGAAAAAAGTAAAAATGATAAGACAGAAAGTAAAAATTCCCAGTGACCAAGCACAACCAGAATTAATCCATATATAAGGCGCACTGTATTTTATTTTGTAAGTGTGCCTTATAGTTCAGAAAATACATTAACCTTTTGTTTCCCAAATGCCATATCATTTCCTATTATTGGTATGGACATTTTAGAAACATCCAAATATTAGTATGGACACGTCTATCGCATAACGCAAATATTCATCCATGATTTTAACTGTGTATTCTTGTAACTATGTGTTGCTTTGCTCCTGCCTATGTTGACCAGGACTCCCTTGTAAAAGAAGTTCTTAATCTCAATGGGATATTTCCTGGTTAAATAAAGATTAAATAAAAAAATAAAATCAAGAGGTTAATTCTACATTGTTTAATAGGTTTTGTAAATCCACTTATTCACAATGGCCTGGGTAGTGTTGAAGAAAGACTACACTGAAAAAAGGTCACACATAAAAACATCTAGTTGAGTGAATCAATTTAAATTAAAATAACCCTAACGCTATGCAATTCAATTTGGTTCACTCAACTAGATTTTTTGTAATTAATTTTTAGTTTTTTTTTTATGTGGGACCATCAAAAGTCAACATTATGTGATAAAAAAGTCAAAAATTATAACATAAAAAGTAAAAATCCTGAGACAAAAAGTAAAAAATTATAAGCTAAAAAGTAAAAATTATAAGATAAAAAAGTCATTGAAAGTCAAATTGAAGAAGAATTGTTAAGTGAATTCAATGTTTTATCAGTGTATGTGGCGACGCTCCATCTGCTTCCACTGTCCTGTCTGTGCCGCTCTGATTCCATCACCTTCCACGGGTTTAGGGGATGGTGGGAGTGGGAGTCGGGGTGGATTGGAGGGGGAAGGAATGGTGGTGGTGGTGGGGAGCGTACACAAAAAGTCACCCTGAATCTGCCAGCTGATTAATCAAGGGTGATTCGGCGGCAAACGCAGCCTACCCGCTCCTTCCTGGCGAGTCCGTGTGTATTTATTTAGAGTAACCCATGGCCAGTCACGCCTGACCTCAAACCATCAGGAGCAGCCACAGTTGCGCCCAAGCATAAACAAAAAATGTGTAATGAAGGTAAGAGGACAGAAGACGGGGTGGGGGGTTGGTGGCAGGGCAGGGAGGGGGCAAAGGGAGTGGGAGGAGGGCGGGTGTTGTTTCTCTCTCTCTCTCTCTCTCTCTCTCTCTCTCTCTCTCTCTCAGATAGGGATCTTGTGCTTGTTGTGCAGAGCGCTGGGTCCAGACACTGAGCTTGAAATCGCTGCCAGTGTCCTAGTGTTTACTTCTGCACTGACATGCGAAGGGAAAATCATTGACCTCTGTTGGAGCAGCTCGGGTTCATCCATCTTCCAGACTTTTTTCATTTGTTATCAGTGAAGGGGAAACCCACCTTCTTGCTTACAAAGTTGATTGGAAGTCCAGGCTCAAGCCAAAGACACTGTTAAGATGATGTTAAAACAAGTAAAGCAGTTGTGCTTAAAGAAGCGTTGAAATTAATCGCACACTTTCATTCACATTTGTTTTTTACTTATACTGGATATTTATGATAAATGTTACGGTGGGCAAACAAGAAAGATGCACAAGCAAAAACATAAACACATGAAACAAATATAACACAAGTGAAGCTGCAAGAGAAAAATGCTGCAATAACAGAGAAGCAAAAATGTATCTATCTATCTATCTATCTATCTATCTATCTATCTATCTATCTATCTATCTATCTATCTATCTATCTATCTATCTATCTATCTATCTATCTATCTATCTATCTATCTATCTATCTATCTATCTATCTATCTATCTATCTATCTATCTATCTATCTATCTATCTATCTATCCATCCATCCATCCATCCATCCATCCATCCATCCATCCATCCATCCATCCATCCATCCATCCATCCATCCATCCATCCATCCATCCATCCATCCATCCATCCATCCATCCATCCATCTATCTATCTATCTATCTATCTATCTATCTATCTATCGTCTAAGCCAAATAAAATCTGCAAAAGCAAAGCCTATAGATATTTTTTGGTATTTTTCCTGCTCCACGATTGCAGGAAGTATACCACAGTCAGGTTTTTTATTTTTTCAAATATTGTATTGTATTCTCATCTGGAAACACAGCGTTGTCTTTTTTTTTTTGCCGCTACCCTTTCTAAAATAATCTAGTTCATCCAGAGGTTAAAAGCATCTAGCTTGATCAATTTCATCATCGTAGTTGTTGTGTAAGTAGCGCGCGGCAAGCAAGAGAACAAAAACAAACAGACTCCAAAGATGGAGCCTCTGAGAGTTATTGATCAAACATGAAGGTTAGCCAGAAGTCTGAGAAGGTTGGCTCTCAGTGGTCCCACGTGGCGCCGAGAGGCCCAACTCGCTCTGTGTTTAAGAGCACAAAACACAGAAAAGAACAAACACAGCGGATGGAAGAGAGGAAAGAAAGAACAAGCATCACACACTCCCAGTAAGGCTGCAGTGTGTTTGGTGCAGAACATAGTCTGGGTAAAGAGTGGATGAAGCCACCGTGATCATATCCACTTGGTTTGTTAACACATAAATTTGATATTTCTCCCATCGTGCAATGATCAAGGGGTTAATCGGTAACTCTAAATCACCTATAAGTGTAAATATGACAGTGAAAAGTGAAAATAGATATGATGGTTGGTACTGGAATGATTCTACTGAAACTGATTTTCATGTTTTCTTTTTTTTTTTTTTAATGTTTATTTCAGTAAAACATAATTTCCTGCAAATTCTGCTTTCATTCATTCATATATTTATTAAAATTAACTTTTCTACTAAACATAACAGCTATAATCTCAACCAAAAATGTAAGTACATGAGCACAAAAGTCAAGGTATTGGGGGAAAATGGGGGTTCTGGAAAAAGTATTTCATTTTAATTTGTAGACAAAACAAACACCCTTTTGACTAATCATGTGACTTTTTTTCCTTTGGGATTAATCCACTTTTATGAATCTGACCTGTATACAACTAACATGTTGACCTGGAGGGATCCACAGGTCAATGTGCTCATCTCTGGAAGAAGATTTAGGTCACTGCGCTGTTGTACGGTTTTTATTCCCAGGTAGTGAAATATTTTAAAACATTTTATGCACATATTTTATAACTGGAGACACATATATATATATATATATATATATATATATATATATATATATATATATATATATATATAAACACACACACAGTGGTACCCAGCTAACGAATAATCCAACTAACAAAAAACATTTACCTCAATCTTTCGTCTCTGAATACGAAAGAAAATTCTATTTACAAAAGGAAACAGAAACCCTGAGACATAAATACTATGAACATTACTATACGTACTTTACATAACTACATAATTTACGTAAATATGTCATGTACGTACTGTATGTAGCATCCCATTGGCTATGAGGGAGCTAGCCATGATGGTTTTCGTAACCCTTTGGTCCTCATTCATCACAGAGTTCTAACCATACACATGTAAAGGACAGATCCACCGCTGCACCCCCTGAGCACACCCACTGAAACCCCACCACAGCACGCACCCACCACCAAACAAAGTCACTCCTGACCACCAACAGACTTTATTTTCTTGCACTGTGGGTGATACCACAGTGTAATTCTTCTTTTTTTAAACTTTAATCTTCTTTTTTTTTTTTTTTTTATTATTTTTAACTTATTGTAAATAGCTGTTGAACCCTGGAGGAGAGGAAATAAATGTCATCTGTGCTATATGTTCTGGTGTATATATACGCACACTTGACAACAACGATTACTTGTCTTGGCATTTAGAGTGAGCTTTATGTGGTCATTCAAAGAACTGCAGGCTGTGGCATTTCCATTTGCGACACCACATGGATGAACCATATGGCCAAGAGTAAGGAACAGTTGTAACGTTAGTGCAAGTGTAAAATAACTGAGTCCAGGATTGTTGTAATAAACACAGGAGTTGATGTTGTTTACTATATACCAAATGTGTAATTGCACTTTAAACTCCTCAAAGTTATTTTAAAGGCACAGAGGGAGCACGTGCCAACTGTGACAAGGGCGGGTGGCAGTTCGACGCCTGTTTACCAACCTCCTTGTCCTCCACACATGTCTGCTTCTTCGCCTCGTGTTGGTAAATAATCTGCATGACACGTGCTTGTCCAGGTGAGGCGGAGTAGGTGAACAGGTGGATGCAGGAAGCGCACCACCTGGCGCTGTAGAGCACAGCCTCCCAGCACAGCTTGTTGGGTTCTGACCCACCACAGTCCTCAATCTTTACAAACCCACCTGCCCTCTTTTTTTTTTTTTACCCCCCCTCCCTTTTTCCTTTCCTTCCACCGCCGTCACATTCAGATCAGCCACACGGCACTGGCTGACTGAAGCAGGAGGGGGTCTGTCTTCTGTAGAGGCAGACAGGGGATGGGAGGAGAGAGAGGGAACATCGCAGTAAACAACAGCACCTTTTGTCCCGCATCTGTCTGAGCCTTGGCATCCTACGGCTCGTGACAGTTCGAGATGCATGTGGTACATTCAGCTTTCCTCCGACATAGATGTTGAGTCATCCCAGATGGCCATCACTTCTCCCTCCCCTCTCATTGTCTCTGTCTGGCTTTCTTTCCGTCTTCTATTTCTGCATTGCCTTTGCCACCTTACGTTGGTGGAAGGACAAATACACCGTGGTCTGACTTTGAAAAATGGAAGGAGCAGCAGATCCTTGTCCAACAGAGAAATGGAGAAAAAAAAATTAAATAAAAAGAAAAAATCAGAAGGAAAAAGACAAAAGGGATAGTGAAGTACATTTGAGTGTTGCTTTATACAATCAGTGGGCCTGTTTACATGAGAGTTTTTATTTCAGATTAAAGGTTAGTTCCTCTTTAAGATGAACATGTAAAGAAAATAAGAAAATAATCCTATTTATAGTGACATTCAATAATAAAGTGGTAATAACTTAATTTTATCGTGCATTAATCTCAGTGCTTTTTCATTTTTAATAATGTTACACTGAAATTTTTCTTGCTGAAAATATGACCGTAATGAACATTAAGTAGTTTGCATCATTTGCTTTAACTATGATTACAAAACAAATGGAGATTCAGAAAACTTGATTTATCTCCTATGGTCATTTGAAGTACAAACAAAAAAGGCTAAAAGACCCTGTTACTTCTGCTAACATTAACATACATGCCCTGTTTACATGAGTTTTTATTCCTGTTTAATGAACATGTAAACACCTAATTTCAGTTGAAAATGACTATTCTGAAATAAACTTAATTCCAAATAAAGTCACTGGTTTATTCCGATCTTAATTCCAACTTCAATAATTCCTCTCAACCCGCTTTATCCTCACTAGGGTCACGGGGGTCACTGGGGTCACTGGGGGTCTAATCCAGCTACAATGGGTGAAGGCGGGGTACACCCTGTATGAGTCTCCAGTTCATCTCAGGGCTGAACATATATAAACAAACAATCACACCTATGGGTAATTTAGATTAACTAATTAACCCATCAGTGCATGTGTTTGGATGGTGGGAGGAAACTGGAGAAAACCCACGCAGACACGGGGAGAAAATGCAAACTCCACACAGAAAGGTCTGGTGTGGGAATAGAACCAGGGACCTTCTTGCTGTGAGGCACGAGTGTTAACCACTGCACCCACAGTTAGTTCTTCTTTAACATTATTCCTGTCATTCTCTGCACATGCTCCTGGTTTTGTTGCGAGCATATTTTTCTCATTAATGACGCACATATTCACATATGTTGATTCAGTTGAACTGCCGCTTCAAAATGTAAATCATATCTAGTATCTGTAGGTGTAGCTGTTGAAATGAAAGCAAAACAGGATCTGGATGTCAAAATTATGAGATAAAAAGTCAAAATTTTGAGATAAAAAAGTGAAAATTATGAGATAAAAAAAGGTCAAAATTATGAGATAAAAAGTGAAAATTATGAGATAAAAAGTCAAAATCATGAGATAAAAAAGTCAAAATTATGAGATAAAAAAGTAAATATCATGAGATAAAAACGTCAAAGTGACGACATAAAAAAGTAAATATCATGAGATAAAAAAGTCAAAATCATGACATAAAAAAGTGAAAATTATGAGATAAAAAAGTCAAAATTTTGAGATAAAAAAGTGAAAATTATGAGATAAAAAAAGGTCAAAATTATGAGATAAAAAGTGAAAATTATGAGATAAAAAATCAAAATTATGAGATAAAAAGTCAAAATCACGAGATAAAAAGTCAAAATCATGAGATACAAAAGTCAAAATTATGAGATAAAAAAGTCAAATTTATGAGCTAAAAAAAATGTAATCATGAGATAAAAAAGGCAACTTTGTGAGATAAAAAGTCAAAATTATCAGATAAAAAGCAAAAATCATGAAATAAAAAGTTTAAATTCCCAGTGACTAAAGCACAACCAGAATTAATCTATAAATAAGACGCACTGTGGTTTTTGGAGGAAATTAAAGTCTTTTACTGTAAGTGCACCTTATAGTCCCTAAAATACAGTCACCTTTTGCTTCTCAAATTTCATGTAATTTCAATTTCAGTTGATTCAATGTTTTACTTCTTTCAGTGTAACACATACATTTCTTTAAAATAAATAAATAAATAAATAGGTGGGTAGGAAGGCTTGGTGGTCCGCCAAGTTTATAATGTACTGGTGGAAACACTGCCATATATCCTCACATTAAAATGCACACATATTAATATTCTATTGATAATTAAACCAGTGACGATAATAAACAGTTCAAATTGTCAGGTCACATGGTTTCATCTGTGGGTGAGCACTTCCACTCTATTTAATCCATATCTAACAGCTCTGGTGCTTCAGAAAAGCTAAAAATACATCCCCTCCTTCTGTGTGCTGTCAGACTCACAGGTTCCATATGCTCAACTTTCAGCATTTTCACTTGTTAAGTTTCCTGTATCTGTATGTGTTTGATAACAAGGGATGATGGTGGCTGTTCTGCGTGTACTTTTTATTCACTACTTTTAATTAATGGTGAGAAATATACCGATACTTTTGAATATCTATGGAGAAATAAGCCCCGAAATAAGAAATATTAACAGCAAAATACCTCCATTTAAAGTGTTTTCCTATTATATTATTACTAGCACCTTAAAAATTCTTCTTCAATAGGTCACACATAAAAACACTTAGTTGAGTTAAAATAACCCTATGCAATTTCATTTGGTTCATTCAACTCGATGTTTTTATGTGTGACCATAAAAAGTCAAAATTATAAGATAAAACTCTCTCTCTCTCTCTCTCTCTCTCTCTCTCTCTCTCTCTCTCTCTCTCTCTCCTTCTCTCTCAATTTTGACATTTAATACTATAATTTAGAATTTTTATTTCATGATTTTGACTTTTTATCTCATAAATTTGACTTTTTATCTAATAATTTTGCCTTTTTATTTCAAGATTTAGACTTTTTATCTTGTAATTTTGACTTTTTATCTCATAATTTTGACTTTTTATTTCAAGATTTAGACTTTTTATCTTGTAATTTTGACTTTTTATCTCACAATTTTGACTTTTTATCTCATAATTTTGACTTTTTATTTCAAGATTTAGACTTTTTATCTTGTAATTTTGACTTTTTATCTCATAATTTTGACTTTTTATTTCAAGATTTAGACTTTTTATCTTGTAATTTTGACTTTTTATCTCATAATTTTGACTTTTTATCTCATAATTTTGACTTTTTATTTCAAGATTTAGACTTTTTATCTTGTAATTTTGACTTTTTATCTCACAATTTTGACTTTTTATCTCAAAATTTGGACTTTTTATCTCATAATTTTGACTTTTTATCTCATAATTTTGACTTTTTATCTCATAATTTTGACTTTTTATTTCAAGATTTAGACTTTTTATCTTGTAATTTTGACTTTTTATCTCACAATTTTGACTTTTTATCTCATAATTTTGACTTTTTATTTCAAGATTTAGACTTTTTATCTTGTAATTTTGACTTTTTATCTCATAATTTTGACTTTTTATCTCACAATTTTGACTTTTTATCTCATAATTTTGACTTTTTATCTCATAATTTTGACTTTTTATCTCATAATTTTGACTTTTTTTTATCTCATAATATGGACTTTTTTATGGTCACACCTAGTGAGTGAACCAAATTAAATTGCATAGTGTTAGAGTTGTTTTCATTTTATTTAATTCACTCAACTAGATGTTTTTATGTGTGACCTATTGAGGAAGAATTTTGAAGTTGATTCTATGTTTAACTTTTTTTCCAGGTGCAGGACATAATTAATAAAAATAATATAATAAACAATAATTAAAAAAAACCAAAAACCCTCTCTAATAAAATGCAAACGGTAAAGTAGAAGAAGTACTTCATGTCAACATTAATACCCCTGACAGTTTCTCATTTCACGTTGACAAAACTGAAAAATACAAAAATAAAAAGAAGATACATAACCCTTTGACTTTTGACAGTTTGAATTTAGAAGCTGACTTGACAGATGCTGCACTGTTTGCCACATCTTCAGATTGAACTAAAATGGGGGTAGAGGGTAGGGTGTGGGGGGGGGGGTGTTGGATATAAAAAAAAAAAATGCATTATTAATTTCACAATGTGGATAGCCAATATTCATAGAGTGCAAACAGGCAGGCAGGCGAATGTGCCAACCGACGAGCGAACCAACAACTCTAACCTTGAGCTTTCACCACTGCTGCTTGACGTCTCTGAAAACATGTTGTTTTTTTTTTCTTTCTCTGAGTGTGGGTTGTCAGCGCTACTGTCACTAGCAGGGAGAGGCGACATTAAGTAAAGAAGGACACATGTGGCTCTGAGAGGAGAGGGAGGGAGGAAAGGGAGGATGGGGAGGGGGTGGGAATTCTCTGTAAAGTCACTCACAGAGTTCCTGTCACGGTTAAGTAGACAGGTGCTTACTGTTAACACCCCACTAATATCTTTATGCATATTTATGAATCCCCCTCCCTTATAATACGTTGCTCGTTAATGTCATAGCTGCCAAATATTGACTATGACTTTCTTTTAAAAAGCGCATAAATAAAACAGCTTCTAAAGATTCTGACCCGCTTAAATACATCGCTTTTCCTGTCCCTTTGATCAAAAAGCTTTTCATTATTTAAGCCTCTATGCTGCTTTTTTTTTTTTTTTTATAATTCTGCCACCTCACCTGCTGCAAATATGCAATATATCTTTATTTAGATATTTAGAGAAGCTACACTGTAAACCTAAAGAAGTTAGCAGAAGTCCAAAAAATTTAAGGCGATCGATTACTTCAATTATTTTAATAAGTTGATGAAAGTTAAAAAAAATAAACATTTCCAGAATTTAAAATGTAGATGTTTATTAAAGTATACTTAAATTAAAACATTAATTATTATTCTATGGTTCTGTCAGTCCTACTGGGAGACAAAGTCAGGGTTCAGTGTGTTGGACATGTGGACAGACAGAACCAGGACGTTGACCTCTGACCCTTCAGTCATTGGACGACCTGCTCTACCAACTGAACCACAGCCGCCCCTGAATAATAATTAATAATCATTTTGTGATTGTAATTTTTTTGTGTGATAGATATTAGTGGTTATTCTGAGTACTCAGAAATGTGTATTTCAACATCTATTACATAAGTTCAGTTTTTTTTTTTTTTTTTCAATCATCCTTATTCAGAGGTGGAATTAACTAAGTAGAAGTACTTCCTTTACTGTACTTAAGTAGAATTTTTAGGTATTTGTACTTTACTTGATTATTTATTTTTGTAGCAACTTTTTACTTTTACTCCCTAGATTTTTGTATAAATATCTGTAATTTATACTCATTATACTCATATATTTTCAGAATAGATTCACAAATGTGACGGTATGAAAAATAAGTCGTAAATCAGAAATTGTGACTATATCATAATTTTGACTTTTTATCTCATAATTACCCATTTTTTTTTATCTCATAATTGACATTTAATCATAATTTAGATGTTTTTCCTCATAATTCTGTTGTTTTACTTCATAATGTTTGCTTTTTATCTCATAGTTCTGAATTTTTACTCTAAATTTTGACATTTTAATCTTATCAATTTTGACTTCATCTCACAATTTAGATTTTTTTTTAAAAATCTCATAATTATTATTAGTATTATTATTATTTTAAATCTCCTATTTTTTAATTATCCAACTTTAGAATTTTTCCTACATTTTCTGAATACCATGACCTAATTTTCCTGGTTAAATAAGTATTATTTCATCCATAGCAAAAAAAAAAAAAATCATTACAATTGACAACTTGTACTTTTCTACTTTTACTTCAGTAAAGGAGTTGAATCAGTACTTCTACTTTTACCAGAGTATTTTTTTCACACCAGCAGCTGTACTTCTACTTAAGTACAGAATATGAGTACTTTTACCACCTCTGTCCTTATTTGAAACAATAGAAATAATAGTAAAATAAACATTTTCAGCATTTAATGACTTAATTCAATTTTTTTTGAAGTTATGTTCACTTATATCCACAGTAGTACTTAAAAAAGTACTTAAAAAGAAGAACATGTTACAGCAATTTACTACATTTGAGTTAGTAGTACTATAGTATTCACAACTTAATATATTGAATTATTCTGAACATTCAGGTTTACAGTGTACCTACCCCCCCCCTCCTCCTCCCTCCTCCCTCCCCCCTCCCCCCCCTCCCCCCATCATCTACTGTACGCACACTTAATCCACCTTCCTTTTCTTCGGTGTAAGTGCGGTCATAGACGTCTAAGTGTTCTCATTATAGTAAAAGTTTGAGAAGAGGGGCCAAGTCGCTGCTGCTGGCCCTCATCAGTGAGAAAGCGGGAAATAGCTTTATAGTCTCGGAGGATTTATACTCTGATTGCTCCCTAATTCTGACTCCTGCCTCATAACTGCGCCCCTCTATTCCCATGAAAACCTGGCCAAGAATCGCAAACTTCTGCCACCGAGAGGAGGAGTTTTGATGAAAGTGGACAAGTTATTCTGCTTTTAAACTCAAGTCCTGTTTTTTTGGCAAAGATTCTAATCAGACAGATTTAGAAGTAAAGCCTCCTGTAGAGTTTGTGCAGGACTCTAACACAAGAGACACAAGATTAGATGTCGATGTTAGATATAGAGCAGGGGTCTCAAACATGCGGCCCGGGGGCTAAATGCAGCCCGCTGATAGTTCCAATGCGGCCCGAGGGATGATGAGTATAATGAACTATTAAATGAGTCCATGTTTTTTTTTGTCAGTTTTTTCTTTGCCTATAAATGATGACAACTTCCAATTTGTCTCATTGTTTCATTGCAGAAAAATATGAAATTATGAAAATATTTACATTTCCAAAGTATTCTGTAACAATCAAATGTAAATAACCTGAAATGTCTAATGAAAATTGTACATAATTTGAACCATTTTCTGCTTCTGTTACTAAAGGTTTAGTGTCTCGAACTGATCCATAATAAAACACATGGAATAATGATAAGTTGAGGTAGAATATTGTTAATATTGCCCTTAATTTCCTTATGAAATGTAATTACATTTTTTTTTTTTTACATTTGGATAATTTATAAAAATATTTTCTTACTTTAATTGGTGTTTTGTTTGCATTAAAACGATGACAAAAATGTGGAGTTGTCATTATTTATAGGTTATTTTCCCGGTCCGGCCCATTGGAGATCAAATCGGAAGAAAATGAGTTTGAGAACTTTGATATAGAGGAAAGTTTAGAGGTTGACTTGGTGCTATTTTTATGATAGGTTATAAATATTGCAACCACGTGAGTGATACAATAAGCTGTAGATACGGTTACATGATGTTTTTTAATTCAGAATTATTTATTTGGAATAAAATAACCCAGAATTAAAGGCATTTCTTTCGTGTTTACATGGAAATGTTAAGGTTTACATGAGAAACAGGTGAATTCTGTTCTAGTTAATTGGGCTTTAAGAGCTGGAGGAACAGAGGGTTCTGATTGGACAGAACAGCTGCTTAACATCTGGATGTGTACGGGAAGGAAATGATTGCATCCGCTTCCTATTTTGCTGTTCGTACTATGGCGTTTAATTTTATGTCCATAAATTCAAAGATTTTTAAAAGTGCAAGTAAAAAATATCAATAAAAATACCCAAAAAATATTCAAATGAAAAATATCAGACTGTGATGAAAAAAATGTGCAAATTGTGTAAAATATTTGCCTTCATATTTTTCTCAGTTTCGGTTGTTCCCTTTTTTCTTTATTACGACTTCAGCCTTTTCGTTTGCGCTCCCTGATTGGCTTTTGACACAAACCTGGCTGGTGGGGGCGGGACTTCCTCTGGTGGATTATTATTGGTTTATTTATGTTTGACAGACAGCTAAGTAAGTGTATGAAGCAGCTCTGGCCATAGCAGCTTCTGATTGGGTACTTAGCTGTCTGTCAAACCTAAATAAACCAATAGGAATCCACCAAAGGAAGTCCCGCCCCCACCAGCCACGTTTGTGTCAAAACCACAATCAAAAAGTCAAGGAACACAAATGAAAAAACTACAGTCAAGTAAAACTGCAACAACCAAAACTGAGAAAGATGTGAAGGCAAATATTTTACACGATCTGCACTTTTTTTTTTTTTTTTTTTATTACAGTCTGATATTTTTCATTTGAATAATGTTTTTTTGTTAGATTTTTTTAATTTGGTATTTTGAATTAATATTTTTTGCTTGCACTTTTAAAAATCTTCTTTGATGTATGGAGTTGTAATGTAAAAGTGCAATTTGAAATAAGAGAAAATTATATATATTGGGAGAAAAAAAAAGAAACTGTTTTATAGATGTTAATTTTCCTGTGATAAAAAAAAGTAGAATCTTAAAAAAAGGGGGAGAAGGAGAAAAAAAAAGAGGAAATGCTGGGTAGAGGTTTTTGGTTGCTATAAAATTTTTCTTTTCTTTTTAGACATCTGTACTAAAAAAAATAATGTCTTTGGGTATTTGTTTTTCTGGCAACTTTGTGTATACTCCCTATATACTTTGATCAATGTCTGTGGTTTGTACTTTATATATGTTATTTTGTGAAATACTTTTTGCTGTGAGCCCCTTTTCATTGCTTGTTTTTGTAATTAATGTCTACATTACCGAAAAAAATAAAAATCTTCAGTGAACTTATTGATACAAACTAAAAACACCATACATGGAAGAAAAGATACATGTCATGTTTGCATTTATTTTTGTGATAATTACAAAGCAGCAGCTCGACCAAATCAACCATACTGTAGGAATCAACAAACTAATGCCGACAGTGCAGAACATGTGCGTCATTAACGCAAAATATATGTGTGATTGCGACAAGACCAGGAGCATGTGCAGAATGACAGGAATAAACAAGAATTCAGAATTAAGTTTAATATAGACTTATCATTTTCAACTAGAATTAGGTGTTTACATGTTCATTTATTCCTTTATTCTGAATTAAACAGGAATAAAAACTGTCATGTAAACAGGGCATGTATGTTAATGTTAGCAGAAGTCTATTAGCCTTTTAATTTGCACCTCAAATGATCAATGAAATTAATTCCCTGTTGGAGATAAATCAAGTTTTCTGAATCTGCATTCATTTTCTAATCATAATTATCGTAAATGATGCAAACTACTTAGTGTTCATTACTGTCACATTTTTACCAAAGAAAAAAATCAGTGTAACATAATTAAAAACTAAAAAGCGCTGACATTAATGCGCAATAAAATGAAATTATGACCTCTTTATTATCAAATCTCACTATAACAGCACATACTTCAATAAACATTCTTTCCTCTTCTCGAGCAATATTATTTAGATTGAGTCACTTTAAGGAATGATAAATAGTAGATTTTATTCTTGTATAATTCTACTAATCCAAAGTTAAATGCTCCTCAAATGGTAAAACAACTGGAAAATAAATGCAAAAGTCATAAATATAAAAGCTTCATATATTACATAGGGGGAAAATGCACAAATATTAATTGTAAAAGCACAAAACCACAATAATAATTAAGAAATGTAAACCCTTCTCATTTTAAGATCAATAATATTGTATTAATTTCCTTTTTTTTCTCCTCAGCAGCTGTAATGGATTTCATGCATCTTAGATTTTAATTACCTCACACATCTATATGGAACTATGCTATAGTAATATTTTATCCTACTGAGATCCTGAAAAAAAGTTGTCCACTGCAAAGGACATTCCATAAAAATATTAAAAATACATCAGAAAAAACTGTTGTATTGTGCTGTTTCCAAAAAAGGCAATTATTTAGTCTAAAAAAGACAAAACTTGTACTTTCATGGGTATCAAAATAGTAAAATAATATTCATAGATATGTTCTTGTGTTTAACCCTTTAACACCTGATGCGTCAGTGCTGACGCGTTCTGAAAAATTTCAAGTGTTTTTTTAACTGTTATTTTACTGAGAATTTTGTTCATAGAACTGATGTACAGGTGTCAAAGAGCAACTGATTTAGAAAAAAGAAAAAGCCAGAAATAAAACTACTGGAACCAAATTATAATACTAGTTATTTGTTCTTTTTTTTGGTTTGTTTGGGGTTTTTTTGCATTTTTTTCCACGTGATTTGTTATTTTGGGAATATTTAGTAGTTTCTGTTGATTGTTTTGTTTATTTTTTATTTTATTTTATAATTTTTCTTCAATTCTGTTCTATTAGTGTCTTACTTTGTTCATGTTTGCATATTATTTTCTTAGTTTAATATTCATTTTTGTTCATTTTACTGATAACTTTGGCTGTTATTGTTCATTTTGTTGCTTATTTTATTACATTTTTTTTTTTACTGTGGAACTGCTAAAGTCTCAGGAGTTAAAGGGTTGAAAAAAATTCAACCACAAAACTTAAATTATCTTTAAAAAAAATCCCACTGGGTCTCAGGAGGTTAAAGTATAAGAAGATATAAGAAAATAAATGTGTCTGTAAATATCTTAAATTGAGAAGATAGTACTGTACTCATGTGACAATAATACTAATGAGAGTGAAAAATAAAATTACTTGCATACCAATGTATTTTCATAGTGTTTGTAAAAATCGACAATGTTTTTAATAATAATGTAATATTGTATTTACATATCCAAATAAAATGTCTGTATCATAGAGTGAGAGCAGACACAGAGATGAGCCTTATTACCTGAAAAACAGCAAACGGGGCATAAAAAACTCAAACCTTGAATCTTTTGCATGCTGCTGGTATTTTGATCTGTCCCTTCCTGTCTCTGAGAACAAACAAATTAGCCCCGTGGAACCACGAGTGGGGTCAGAGGTCAAGCCTGACACAGGAAGGCATGGTGTGACAGGCTTAGGCCACTTGGACTTCTCGCCTATGGAACAGATGTTAGCTGCGGCAGTGTGATTATCGCCACGGCGACCGAGGAACAGGAGCAACGGCCCTTTGGATGGATGCTGGTAATTACCCAAGCTCCCCTGGGAAGGAGATGACACGTGCCCGCCACTCTTGGAGATCACAGGGGCGTAATTAAAGCTGCAGTAACAGTTGTTAATAGGGCAGCAAATAAAGGTAGCAGGGGATGAGGGGAAAGAGAAAGCGAGGGAGGGAAGGAAGTAAGGGGGGCATAATGGAGGACTGTCGCGCCTTTGTCCTCTGTTTTGTTTGTTTTGCACATTGTGACCTTCCTCTAAGGCAACAGAATCTGAGCAAGAAGAAAGCACATTTTGAGAGTGTGGCCACATAAAGTTCAGAGAAACTGGAGAAACTGTGTGTTTTCATATGGATATGGAGGAAAAACTAAATGTATATGTTTCACAGTTGATGTTAAGGTTTTAGTGGGGGTCAAAATGCTTGTTTTTTTGCAATAATCTGCAAAATTTTGTATCATTTTATATTTATTTTTCCTCAAATAGGTGACACTGGTCTCCTTTTTTTTTTTTTTTTTAGAAAGTATTTGCTTCAGACATTAAATGTGTTAAATCTTACATACTTTAAGAATATGAATCAGAAAACAAATGACAGAAGTGTTGATTAGTTCATGTTTTTAATATATATGATGGTGTGTTATTCCACATATATGGTGGTTTATGTACATGTATACAATGGATTAGTAAATATTCCACTAGAAAGAACCTGTAAAGTGAATGGATCATAATGTGCAGACATTGTTTTGAAGTAGATCTGAGACTAATATTCCTTTGGACTAAAACCTATTCTCTTGTTAATTCTAAGAATTTCACATTTTGACCCCAGACTTGTCTTGGAAACTTGATCCAATTAAAATTCAAGACTTGAGTTTTATCAGTAACACACATGTGGGAACATCTCATTAGTTTTATTCCGGAAGCATTTTACTTGTAGATCGATCTTCTGATTGACTCAATTCACCATATATTTCTATTACTAGGTTTTTTATTTCTTATTGTGATAAATTACTAGAAATTTCAGGTGACCCCATTTCAATTACAGGTGATGGGGTCCCGACCCCAAGTTTGGAAAATATTAATCTAATACAATCCACATAAAACTATTGCTCATTCCAAAAACGTCCTGGTCACTACTGTGGTGGTGACGAATGTAGGACGTTCCGGTCTAGGATGTTTCGGTCTAGGATGTTTCGGACTGTACTTTTTGCAGAGTACAACTTTTGGGACAGATCATATTTTCTTCTAACCCTAACAATATGAGTGCATTGTATCCATTTGTAATGTGTGATCATGTGTAAAATTCTTATATAATGTGAGGTTATGTACTTGCAATGCAGTGTTGTACCTGAACGAGCTCATTGAACGATCGTTCAACGCGAACGACTCGTTCGCTTTTGCCAAATGAATGGGAAGTTGTGAACGCGGTTATTCTGGCATTTATTGAACTGCGCTCTTATGTAGTTCATATTTCGTTCTTATCACATTGTAATTATTGAGTCCTATAAGGTATAAAATGGGATCAAAACACAGCATTATCATAGATGTCATTTTTGTATTATTCTAAACAAATTTTGGCAACATAATGTTGTAGAATAGACCAATGAGAAGGGTTTTGAGCAGGGCAGAGAGAGAGAGAGAGAGAGAGAGAGAGAGAGAGAGAGAGAGAGAGAGAGAGAGAGAGAGGGGTGCAGAGAGTTTTTGGGAGCGGAGAAAAAGAGTTAAATGTACAGAGTGTGACCGGCGACCGGAGCAGGTGTTGTCCCGTTCTTGGAAATAAACATTGAAAATGAAGCTCACTGAAACTGCTCCTTGTGTTCTAAGAACCTGCAGAGGGAAGTTAACCCCGGGGTAAGGTACTTATTTCGGCCCTGGAGGGCAGCATTTTCCCCTGATATGCTGACTACAGGATAACGTCAGAAACGGTTAATAATAAGTTTACAATAATAACACAAAAAAAAGAATGAAAAAGTTAATTTTGGGATCCATGAACTTCTAGTTCATAATTTGGAAGAATGAACGATGAACTGAACTAATTCATATTGAGTAACTTGAACTGAACTTTGAACTTTCCCAACACTGTTGCAATGTAATCTGTATAATTTGGATACTTTAATTTGAGTATATTGTATACATTTTTAATATGTGTTCGAATGAATAATACAATTAGATGCAAATAATAAAAATATGATTTGTCCGAAAAATGTCATCCTCGTCTGGAACGTCCCACCAGCGGTGTTGACATTCACATTCATATGAAACTGATCCCCTGCAAATAAGAAGCAACAGAGCCACGACTATAGCTTCTATGTCCAGCAGCAAAAAGAACATTTAGTGTACTACAAAAGTGTCACACAGTCACCTCCAGACCTCTGCTGCCATAAAAACCCAGTGCAGCAGGAGTGTTTGCCGGTGACGGGTATGTTTTTGTCTTGCTCGGCAGTGTGTGATGCAGTGAGTGCCCACGCAGAGCTCTTAAAAGCACCATACAAGACCCCAAGTGTCAGAGCACATCACCGCAGCCTTTTAGAGCCACAAAACCCTCTGACAGCACCAAAATGGCTTCTCTTACTTTTTTTGTGCTCCAGTCGGCTCCTTATAAATGACCACATTCAAACCTGTATAGCACTTGACAGGCCAATGAATTCTTCTTCCTGAAAGGCGTGATGTGAAAAAATACACATTGAGTTGTGGGAGGGCATTCTGTAAGTGCGTATGAGCAACTTAAATGGTTTTCAGCTTGAGGGTATGTTCTCTTTTGGATGTCAGAGTTGGAAAAAGTGTTCAATTGGTGAGCAGGTACAGTAAGAAGTTGCCAAATATTATGGTATGTCCTATGATTAATCAAACTGATGAAACCTGGAACATTAGATACAATAGAAGTACATTAAGAGTTGACCTTGGGAATACATGGGCTATAAAGTTACTGTAATAGTTTCCCCCAATTGGTTTAACCTCTTAACATCCACCAGGTCATTGGGAATAAATGGAAAGGTTAACATTATATTTGGACCATGTTTGAACTGATGTTACCCCTTTGAAATAGAGGCTAATAATAGGAGGCAGAGGTACAATAAAGTACAAATATGAGACTTTTTTGCCAAGGTACAGGCTCAGATTGATGTTGTTTCTTTTGTGCTGAGTTCCTTTTATTTTGTTACATCTTTTACATTGTTTTGTTTTGTTTTTTTGCCATTTGACTTAATATGCACCAATAAAAAACTGTAGACATTTCCTTTTCTATGCATTTTTGGTTTGGCAAAACTACTGTATTGGTTGAATTCATATCAATTTTGATTTATAGATTGCCAATGACAAAGAATAAATGTGATCACATTTTTGGGAAAAGTAAGTCAATGTTAAAATCTGGGATGAATTAAAAAAAAATAAAAATAAAAAAAATTCTCCATTTACTTGTAAGGGATGAAATTACACATGCATATAGCTGCTAATCTTTAGGTTGAAATCATACTAAATTGGTTTTATAGATTTTCAGTCACCAAAAATACATGTCATTACACTTTGCGAAAAGTTGGTCGAAGTTCAAATTTTAAATTAATTTTAAATTTTTTTTAATTTTTTTTTTTTTTGTACCCAATTCAGTTATAATGGACGAGTGGAGACACAAACCGGACCCAGTGATGGAAAAAATGACAGCATCGTTACTAATAAAACTGGCCGTTTCGAGCACAGATGGCAGATGGTTGAAGAATACTTGAATAATTAATTGTTTTGAGTTGTTGAATTGCCTGAAATCTGTTAACTCTAACAAAGGAAGCTTTAGAATGCAAATATATATGTTTACATGTATACATTTTGTACTGTTGTAAGCATTGATTTGTATTTTTTTTTGCTATAGTATATGGATTTGTAAATATTCCACTAGAAAGAATGGATCATAATGTGCAGACAGTGTTTTGGACTAAAACATATTCTCTTGTTAATTTTTCAGAATTTCATATTTTGACCCCAGACTTATGTTGGAAACTTGATCCAACCAGCATTTAAGACTTGACTTTTCTTTATCAGTTCATTAATTTGATTCCTGAAACATTTTACTTGTCGACCAGTGTAATCATCCCCAACATTCTTCTGTTTTAACATGTATATTTGATTGAACTTTTGCTCAGTGTTCATGAAACGGGTTGTTAAAATGTTTAAAGTGTCTATTTGTAGTGTTACATGTGTACTCCTGCAACACAAGAATCGTTCACTGTCACTATTACTTAACCTGCTGTTTTCAGTACTATACATGGAGCGTTAGAAGAAGAGCTAAAGAGAAAAGACGGATCAGACTCACTGTGGTGATAATGTGCATGTTTGCCAGTCAAGTCTGTCTTACAAAGCAGAGGGGAGTCCCAGAGAGAATTAACCATGCTGAGTTTTGACACAGAATACCCACCCAGATAAATGGCAAACTTCTGGCAGGACATATTTTTGGGATTAACTCACTGACCCAAAAAAATGACGTCCACAAAATGAGACCACCGGGGACAGTGGGAGAGGACCAACCATTTCTTCAGCTGTCGAAGCTAACGTCGACCCACAAACCTCTATCTTTCAATTACTGCCATTGAAAACTCAAAGAGAGGATTTGTCCAATGACGAGCTGCCAATGCATACAGGAGCTTTGCCAAAGCAAGAGTATGGATAAACTATTGTACCAAAACTAGACATTCCATCAGCATAAAGAGCTAACGGACCACTATAAAGGAACAGTGTGTTAGTGATGCTGCATCCATGTCTGCTTTCCCACTCTTCTGGAGTCATTTGGAATGACCACCGCCGACGTTACCGTGTACAGAGTTGGAAGTAGCTAAGTAGAAGTACTTCCTTCAATATACTTAAGTACACTTTTTAGGTATTTGTACTTTACTTGAGTATTTATTTTTCTGAAAACGTTTTATCTGTTCTGTAAATCTGTACTTTATACTCTTTATATTTACATAAATATCTGTACTTTATACTGTTTATATTTATATAAATATCTGTACTTTATACTCTTTACATTTATATAAATATCTGTACTTTATACTCTTTACATTTATATAAATATCTGTACTTTATACTCTTTACATTTATATAAATACCTGTACTTTATACTCTTTACCTTTATATAAATATCTGTACTTTATACTCTTTACATTTATATAAATATCTGTACTTTATACTCTTTACATTTATATAAATATCTGTACTTTATACTCTTTACATTTATATAAATATCTGTACTTTATACTCTTTACATTTATATAAATATCTGTACTTTATACTCTTTACATTTATATAAATATCTGTACTTTATACTCTTTACATTCTCAGAATAGACTCATTACTTTTTCAAATTAGACAAATGTGACAGTATGAAAAATAAGTTGTAATTTTGACTTTTTGTCTCATAATTATCCATTTTTTTATGTCATAATTAGAATTTTTTTCCTCATTTGGACTTTTTAGTTCAGAATTTTATTTTTTAAAACTTTAATTCAGAATTTTTTCTCATAATTTTTTCACTCTCATAATTATGCTTTTTTAAAAATCTCCTATTTATGACTTTTGAATTTTTCCTAAATGTCCTATCCATACCCACTAAAGTGAGTACCCTGACCTAATAAAACACATCATCTACACCATAACTCTGTTTTAAAGGCTTTATTTTTGGATATTTTTGACATTTTTTCCTGTTTTTTCCTGCTTAAATCTGTATTATTTCATCCATAGCAAAAAAAAATGAGTTCTACTTTTTACTTTATTACAATTCAAAAGTTGTACTTTTACTTAAGTAAAGGACTTGAATCAGTATTTCTACTTTTACCAGAGTATTTTTCACATCAGTAGCTGTACTTAAGTACAGAATGTGAGTACTTTGACCACCTCTGACCATGGAAGCTCTTCTCCTTTTCAGGTTGTGTATAGTTTTCTCCAGCTCTCATACTGTTGCGTTACTCCCCACTGTAACATTCACACATCACAAATTGCAAATTTCTGCATGCTCTCAGTTTCTTTGAGTGTTGTGTTGTCAGTGTTTCATGACTTATTCACTGGTTTTATCTTGCTCAGAACATCAATATTTAATAGGCATGGAAGCATGTTTCCCCTTGGCTTAATAAAAGATATTGTGTGCATACACAATACAAACATGCAGTATAAATACATATGTGGATGTGTTGTTTTGAGGGCTAAGGCTTAGTTGGTGGGAATCTTTGATCACCTAATGATTCAATTATAATTCAGAGGCTACAATTGAATTATAAAATCATTATTGAAACATTTATTTTATGTATATAGATGCTCTTACCATATTGATCCAAACATAGGACAGCCCTGATTATAAGATATTTTTAACAACTTTAGTTTTCATTTAGTATTATTTTAAGACTAACTTTGAGAAAAAGACTCTGCTAACCAAAATTTACTTTGTGTAAAGAATGTTTTTATTCAAATTCAGAAAAATAAATAAGAATAAGTATTCAGAGAATGTCTAATCTCACCCCTATTTTGTGCAAATCTCAAGTTTCTACGACAACCTGTTCTTGTATTAGAGACAATAATGGGATTTTGACCTTTCTGCTAAATGCGACCTTGACCTTTGACCTTTTTTAAAACTGATCATTTCATTATATGTATATATGCATCAGTGTGTGTAATATTATGATAATATATCCAGTATTGATTAAGTTATAGCGTCGATGCTTGACACACACAAACAGTGTTAACAGTGACGTTCATTTTGCGCATGTCACCTTTGACCTCCAGAGATCTCAAAAACTGTTGGTCATAGGTGATAACACCAATTAATAATTCTTCATTGTTTGGTACCAATATGAAAGTTCTGTGACCCTCCGTTTTTGAGTTATAACCGATAATGTGATTTTGACATTTTAGTTCATTGTGACCTTGACCTTTGACCTTTACTCAAATGGATCATTACATCTGATGTGCATTAGCTATATGTATATACCCATGTAATTTCATGGTGATATCTCAAGTATTCATTGAGTTATAGCATGATATGTCTCTGCGGACACACAGTGATTACAATAATCTCTCTCAACCAATGTTGGGCAGCGGTGGCTCTGTCCTTTACGGGTGTATGGTTAGAACTCTGTGATGAATGAGGGTCAAAGGCTCATGAAAAGCATCATGGATAGCTCCCTCATAGCCAATAGGATCCTATGTACAGTACGTACAGTAATGTACATAGTATTTATGTCTCGGGAGTTTGGGTTCCCTTTTGTAAATAGAATTTTCTTTCATATTCAGAGATGAAAAATTGAGGTAAAGGTTTTTCGTAACTTGGATTATTCGTTAGCTGGGTCTTTTGTAAGTAGAGGTATGCCTGTACATTATTTGATAATATAATGCAATACATATAAGACCCATAATGAACAAAGATAAGCATTAGAACGAATCATAACAATCGTCTCCAAGTAAAATGCTTCCGGAATAAAACTAATGAAATGTTACCACATGTGTTACTGTTAAAGAAAAATTAAGTCTTAAATGCTGGTTGGCTCAAGTTTCCAAGATAAGTCTGGGGTTAAAATGTGAAATTCTTAGAATTTTAGGTATCCGGGGTACAGGGGGTGACGGTCACTTTGTAGCAAGAGTGAGATTAACTTTTACGAACTCAATACACTCAACAAACCGAGGCACATTTACAGTTGTTTTAGTTTAAGCATTTATAAATATAATAAAATTATTATTATTTTTTTAAATTTGTTGTTTAAGGGGTGGGGTGGGGGGCATTAATGTGGGCCCCTGATCCATGTGGGCCCAGTTCCTTCCACTAGTGGCAGAATGATATAAATATATTATAAATATATAATGTTTTAATGATTTGAGGATCTCATTGTATACGTTTTGCAGATCTTTACATTTAAAAATGACCATTGTATACAAAACATGCTAGTGTTGTGAACCATAATCCATTGCAGCGGTTTCATCCCGTTTTCCATGATCAAAGTCAGGTCATAATTTATAGATTACTTTCTCTGTGTTTGATCTGATACTGGTTTTGGTCAGTTAAATCGACCGCTATAGCTTGGTACTTACAAAAGGGCAAGCATGACTGAATTAACATACCGTGTGTTACTTGATTAGATGTCGATCGGTACAGTTTTGCAGGTATATCAGTTCAACAGTTAACACTCATCAAATCTAATCCTGGATGGAAATCCCCATGCAGTTTGCTGTCATATCCTGTTGGCAGGTTGTATCTAAACTGATTTGGCAACCTTTTGTCTTCACTAATCTGGTCAAATCAATAAAAACATTCGCCCTTGATCCGGCATGTAGGGTCCTAGATCAATATGAATATTGATCAATAAGTGGTATTGGATGTGTTAGGAGGTCAGTAGGGTTGAGGCTAATCAGTTTAAGTTGCCCACAGGCAGTAAAATAGAGGCTAAGTGAGGTGTAAGTAGTGACCTGGCCTGAACACAGAGTCCTCGGGCTTCTTCTATCATGAAGGATCCAACAGAGGCCAGGAAAGAGACCCCCCCCCCACCAACGAGGAGAGGAGAGGGTTTCTGTTTGTTTGTTTCTCCATTTGTGAACACTTTAGCAGCACAACTATTGATTGAATTCATACCAATTTGGGTTTATGGATTACCAGTGACCCGGAATAGATGTCATTACATTTTGAAAGAAGTAAGTCAAAGTTCAATTTTTTATTTATTTATTTTTTTTATGGACCCCCCCCCCCCCCCCCCCCCCCCCCCCCCCCCCGACTATTTTACTTATATTGTGGTACATTTCACATGTCTGTAACAGCAAAACTATGGGTTCAATTGATATTAAATTGATTTATAGATTACCATCGACTCAGAATGGTTTGAAAAAAGTAGGTGAAAGTTGTTTTTTTAATTATTTTCCCCCTGTATTTAGTTAGATTGAGGAAAATTCACATGTCTGTAGAAGCAAAACTATGGGTTTAATTGATACCATATGGGGTTAATGGATTACCAGTCACCCAGAATCGAAATTAAATTTTCCAAAAAGTAGGACAAACTTTAAATAATTTATTTTTTTCCATCTGACATCTGTAGCAGCAAAATTACAGGTTGATTTCATACCAAGTTGGGTTTATAGATTACCACTGACCCTGAATAGTTGGAAAAAAGTAGGTCAAAGTTCAACATTTTTTATTTATTTTTTTTCCCCCTTCCATTTTGGGGAAAATTTCACATGTCTGTAGCAGCAAAAAGCTACAGGTTGAATTGACACTAAATTGTTACCTCCACCAATGAGGTTATGTTTTTGCCAGAGTTTGTTTGTCTGTCTGAGGTTCATGGCCTGAAATTTTGCACAATGATGACACAATGTTCAATTTACATATACTTACCTTTATTAATGTCTATTATTCAATTCACAGAAATGTGTGTTTGTAACATATAATTAATACATTCTGTCAGAAAAAAATTTTTTTCACCTCCTAAAAAATTTTTTGGGATGAGAAATATTAACAAAAATCAACTGAAAATGTCACAAAAATCATAAATGTCATCAATTTAGCTTGGGTTTTACAATAAAAACCTGAAGTGATTGAAAAAAAATGGTTGTAATTTAGTTGAAAAAACAGATAACTTACACTTTATATATATATATATATATATATATATATATATATATATATATATATATATACCCCAGTGTTATGATAAAAACACTTAGGTAAAAGATACTCCACATATTATTGGAAGCATGCTGGTCTTTCTCTTCCTCCACTTCTCTGTCTTTTTCTCTCTTTCCAGTTTGTACAAAATGTCCTGATAGCCACCTAAGGTCAAGGGTAAACAGAATCAGTGGAAGGATGAGAGGCGTCTCCGGAGGTCAGACGGCATGAGTGATAACAGACTGTATTTTCTACAGTTAAAAACACAAAGACCTGATACAATAATAATAATATAAAAAGACATGGAGCAGAGGAGCAGGTCACAGAGAAGTATAGACGAGGAAGAAGAAAAGAGTGGTGGTGGAGTTGGGGCAACGGATGACCTTTTCAGAGAAAGCCCCTTATGCAGACTTGGGCCAAGGTACACTTTTATTTATAGAAGGTATTTATAGAAGCGATTTTCCCGAGGTTATCCTGAGCAAAATGCCAGTTCTCATTACCAGCCGGGTCCTGCCTGTGCCTCATTTTACGGCTGGATGAGCCCAGGCAGTGGGGGACCCAGCATGCAGCCCAGGGTCACCTATTAAATCCTCATGTCCAAGAGAGCACCATCATGCACTTCTTGTTCTACACTGGGTGGGGCTATGGAGCAGCAGGAGCAGAGTGAGTGAAAAGGTGGCCAGGTGTGTGTGTGTGTGTGTGTGTGTGCATGTGTGTGTGTGTGTGGAGTGAATTATTAACCCCTTACCATTCTAGACTGATTCAGCTTAAAACGCCCGAAAAATACGAGAAAATTACCAGAAAATTACCAGAAAATTACCAATATTAAAATGACAGCTGTTCTACAACAGTTTAGAGCAATGGTCCCGAACCTCTGGGGCGCGGACCGGTACGGGTACCAGTCCATGGATCAATTGTTACTGGGTCGCTGGCCGCCTAGTAATTAATTAATTAATTCTCTTGTATATATTTTCCGAGTCTGAACAATCTTTTATTTTGAAAAATGACCTGATTCTCTCTGTTAAATCTCTGTCACTTGAACGCCAAAAATGTAACCCACATGTTAGCAAAATAAGTAAAAAACAGATGTCTTTGGAAAGTTTGTTTTTCGGAGAGTAAAAGGCCACAGAAAAGACAGAAGAAGAGCCTCCAACTTCCAAGAAAAGGAAAGTGTTTAACAGACAATACCAGGAGTTGTACTTGAAATATGGATTTATCGTGACAGGTGATTCCCACAGACCAAGCCTGCTCTGGATAATTAGCGGCGACCAACTTACGTAACTACCCCCCCCCACCCCACTCGGTCCACGGTAATAAAAAGTTTGGGGACCACTGGTTTAGAGTAAAGATAAAAGAAAGTGTGCCATCAGTTTAGCTTTTTTTGCCTCTTGCCTTAATTTTTGTGTGACAACCAGCGTGTATTTGTCTACATTTGGTAGGTATGGACTATAACACACCACTCACCAGCAGATCAATATCTGTGGAGTTTGCAGTTCGACGTTGAAAACTATATTTCCTCCATGAAGGAGGTTATGTTTTACCTCACTTTTGTTTGTCTGTTTGATTGAGATAACTCAAAAATTTACAGACAGATTTTGATTAAACTTTCAGAGATGATTGTTAATGCGTCAAGGGAGAAACCAAACATTTAGAGCTATAAAGGTCAAAGGTCAAGGTCACAGTGAAGGTCAACAGTTAAAACACATAAGTGGTGATATCTCAGAATCCAGACAAGATAGTATCAGGTGGGTTTTTTTTTACATTGACTTTGTCTTATCTTTGGACTTCAGATGAGATAACACCGATAGGCTGAATGATGTCACGTTTTGATGTCATATGACGTCAAGAAAATTGTATATTTGCAAAATGTATGCGCTGCTTCACGGAGGTCTATGCTCTCAGCGTGCTCTAGTTTGTAAATATGTCAGTTTTAGAGCATTTTATCTATGTTCATGCATTATGAAGGGAAACACTGGTCTATGGTAAGTAAAATAAAACTAATGAAATGTTACCACATGTTATGTTATGTTATTATGTTACTAATAAAGAAAACTCAGGTCTTAAATGCTGGTTGGCTCAAGTTACCAAGGTAAAACCTTGGGTAAAAATGTGAAATTCTTAGAAGTAACAAGAGAATGGGTTTTAGTCCAAAGGAATATTGGTCTCAGATCTAATTCAAAACATTTTACATTAGCACATTAGATACTTTCTAAAAAAAAAAAAATTGTAGCGCAGTGAAATTTGGGGAATTATGAAATTTTCCAAGATGCCTATAACTGTTGAATGCTTCAAATATATATATAAAATAAATACAATTTCAGAATTTTTTTAATATATTTTGTGGAAAATGTAAAAGCAAAAAAAATCGTAGATGTGAGTTTGGACAAATCATCCTGTGGTTTCTGGGTTTTTGTGAATCTGACAAGTGTTTTGGACCTAAACACTTTATTGCATTATGTTCACTGGACTGTTACCATGGAAACCACATCACATTTGTCCAGATCGATACTTGATTGATCAGATGACAGCCTTCAAAATAAGACAAATTTCTCCCATTTGTCTTGAGTGTAAACCATCCTTTTGTTGCTATTGCACTTCAGAATGGTTTATATTTTCACAAAGATGAGTTTGTTCACTTTCATTTCATGTCAGACACGTGCAGGTGCATTAATGTGGGAGCTGTATATAAAATAATGTCATCTACATCCCAATGACCGGGACACAAGGCTGGTTGTGAGGATTGCATTTTGAGGTCTAAGTGATTAGTATGAAAACCATGCAATAGAGTCAAGGCAGTGTGTGTTATGTGTATGTACGTGACCCTGACACACATAAGAGTTGGTGTGTGTCAGTATGTATGAGTGTGTCTCATCAGCGCTGTAGAAGTCACCCTGGTGAAGCACCTCAGGCCCTTCTGGCAGGGCCCTGGAGCCCCAGCATGGGGTCATCACAGCTCAGGGATACACAGACAGAGTAGAATGTCAACTCAAAGACAACACCAGACACGTGCAGGCTCAAGGAAAAGAAGAAACGAAGGAATAAAAACTAAAAAAAACAAACTAAAAAAAACTATACAATGACATTAATCATCTTCTTAAAACTGCAAGAGTTTCCAATGACAAAATATTTCTACTTAAAACAAGACCACTCCAAGTCTGACCAAATGTGTTTTTGTCATTTCTAGTCAAATACCCTTAAAATGAGACATAATCACCTTAAGACTAACTTTCAGTGAGATATAAGAACTTATTTTCAGACAATAGATCTTAAAAATCAAAAATTCACTTCTTCCATTGGCAGAGTTAGTTTTTTTTTTTGCTTGAATTAAGCAAAGATGATGGTGTTTCCATGGTAACTACAGTATGGACCTACTGAACATCCAAATGGGTCATACCTGATGACCATGAAAATATGACAAACTATATTTTACACCAATTATTTACATTCATTAATATGATTAAGTGGATGAACAAGTATTAAACAGTTTGTATCAGCAGATGCTTTTTGGGTCTTTATGGGTTAATCATAATTTTTGGCCTAAAACAAATAAATAAATGATGACAATGAAGCTTATTGGTTATTAAACATTTAAGTAGGCAGAATGAGGATTTAAAATCTATGTTTCTTCTCATTACGTTTTGAATAAGAATCACATCTCTCATGTCTTATGTTTAAATGTTCACTTTTTGTCCTGTCTTGACATTTATATTCAAAATAAATCAAACAATCAATCAATGAAAAGCTAAAAAATTATCTACCAATGTGTTTTCAACACTTCCACTGCTCTACTTTTTTTTTTTAATTATCTTTTTATTCTGGAAGCATTGTACTTGTAGACTAGTATTATTTGTAGATTAAACTCTATATTTGTGTCTTTATACTGTGCTGCAAAATCTATTAAATAAACTCTTGCATCTTTTTTTGTAGCCTTTTAATGGGTCAGTAGCAAAGTGTAAAAATACTGATCACATAGGTCACAAATACCTTCAGTAATTCCAAAATAAAACACGGGTAACACTAGAAAAGCACTAGAAAAGCTTCCAGCCCCCTGGATCACCACATAAATCTAATAATTTCCAGATCTCCTCATTACCAACATACACTGAAAATTTCATCAAAATGCATCCATAAGTTTTTGAGTTATCTTGTACACAAACAAACAAACAAACAAACATCCAAAGCAAGCAACCAACCAACGCCAGCAAAAACATAACCTCCTCAGCGGATGTTATTATGCGATTCTTATAACGTCTGAATATAAATATTAAAGGTAGCACATTTGATTTTTGCAGAGCTAAAATGGGTCATATTTAATGAAACCCACTTTTATAAAAACATTTGTAACATTTATTAAGCATTTCAAGTGTTATTTTCTAACAGTGAAATATGTTAAAAAAAACAGAACACTGATTTACTTTACACAGACTTTCATAGTTTTGCTCCTCCACCCCCCCGACTACAACTAGAAAAACAGATGATGAGGCAAAAAAAAAAAAAAAAAAAAAAAAAATCCAACACACCTGCACATTCTTCAACTCATCTGTCCCTGAACAAGAGCAGAGGAGTGGAGGAGGTACAGACTGGACAGATCCAGTATGGTGCAGGGACAATGGAAACCCTGGGGAAATGCACCCTATTCACACAGCGCAGCAATATTCTGATTTTCCCCTCATCAAAAGAATCTTCTACTCCTACTTTCTTTCTTTTTTTTTCTACTCTTGAGGGAGTGCAGGAGTTAAATGCCAGCAGCAGAACCAGATATAGAAAGTAAATTGACCAAAAAGCCAGACAGTGAAATGACCTGCTTACCATAATTGTCTTTCCTTAAGAATGTACATGAAAGGACCGCCTGTATTCTGCATTACGGGGCAGTTTCATCGTCTTAAAGCTACTTAAGACATTATTCTTTTCCAGCGGCATGTTGATGGTAAATTTGAGCATATTTCACATAATTGAAAAACACTATAGCTTTGCAATTGATTGTATTTTCCCTTTGCTTTTTATTGTCTCCAGGGAACCATGTTATTCTACTCTGCTCTCTCTCTCCTGTTGTTTGGTGCAAGGTAGTGAGGCTGTCAGGTAAGACACCATTAGACCAGGTCCTGACAGGCTGCAGTAATGACAGCCAATGTAGAGGAGAGGGGGAACAGGGTTTTTTTTTTTTTTTTTTTTGTGTGTGTGTGTGTGTGTGTTTTTTGTACAGGATCTGGACACACACACACTGTACTGTATAGACCCCTTTGGAACTGGTACAGAAGCTTTGACGTACCACAGTCCAGTTAGTCCACAGCTCTCGCTTTCAATCCCGCTCGTCTTCCTTATGTGTGTCTGTGTGGTTGTTAAGGAAAGACACAGACAGGAAGAAAAAGTCTTGCCTCTAGCCGACATATATTTCAAAGCTTTACACAGATTACAGTAAAAGATGTCTAATCTGTCGGTTGCCATTTCCTCCCACCGAGGAAGAAATTTGCCCAGATCAAATTCTTTATGTGGGAGAGAATCTACCACAGGTTTGACATAATCTTTATCTTGCTTCTTGGCCTCATCATCTCACCAGCAGGACTAGATTGGTGCTTGTCAGAGCTTGGCTGTTTCCCCTCACTTCTTAACCCCCCCCACCACCACCACCACCATCACCCCAAATGTCTGATTGGCTCTTGGGCTTCACTATAGAGCTGTAATTCTTTCCATCCCACAAGGTTCTGTAACAATCAACATGAAGCAACTGAAAGATAGCTGATGTCAACTTGGGAATAGTGGATTTTCCCTAAAGGAAAATGTAGCCGTTCCATATCTGTGTCAATATAAAAGTGTGTGTTACTCTTTTTATGAACATCCAATATAAAACAGATTACACCTTATATTAACCCCCTAATGCCTATTGTTGCAAATATGCAACATTCCAAAAAATAGATCTATTGTATGTGCTATAGTGAAATACATTTGAACTTTTGAACTTAATTTTTATTTAAATTCAGGCATTAAGAGGTTGATGTTAGTCTATTAGTGTCTATGCTAACCTATAAAGACCCAGTGTTACTCCAAAAATTATTTTTGTCTATTTCATATTTTGTAAGTATTTTATCACAATTTATTGGGTGTATGTTATCATCTGTATTTTGAATCAGAATCTTTATTTGTCATTTGTCAACAAAATGATGTTGTTTTGTGGCTAAGTGAAAATTTGTTTAATTAATTTTCCTATAATTAATCATTATTATAATTATAATGATCATGTATATTTTCATAAAAGCTCAGATTAAAGTTGAAATAGAGAACATTCAAGAAAAGTTGACATTCCATATATCCTCAGCCAGGACTGGTAAAATTTTACCGGTCCGACGACAACACTTACATTTGTGTAGCAAGATTATAGGGCGGGGCTTCGCACAATGACGACGACAGGGTTGAAGAAGTACAAATTTATATACAGTCTATGGTTGGATAAGCAGCATGTAAACAGATCCGCTTTTATATTTTTCCTCCACTGTTAGCGGTATGATAACATTAATTAGCCTAGCCTATAGGATGTTAAAACAACCAGGTAGACTGTTAGCGGTGTGTTAACGTTAATTAACATAGCCTATAGGATGTTCAAACAACCAGGTAGACTGTTAGCGGTGTGTTAACGTCAATTAGCCTAGCCTAAAGGATGTTAAAACAACCAGGTAGACTGTTAGCGGTGTGTTAACGTTAATTAACATAGCCTATAGGATGTTCAAACAACCAGGTAGACTGTTAGCAGTGTGTTAACGTCAATTAGCCTAGCATAAAGGATGTTAAAACAACCAGGTAGACTGTTAGCGGTGTGTTAACGTTAATTAACATAGCCTATAGGATGTTACAACAACAGGTAGACTGTTAGCGGTGTGTTAACATTAATTAACATAGCCTATAGGATGTTACAACAACCAGGTAGACTGTTAGCCATGTGTTAACATGAATTAACATAGCCTATAGGATGTTCAAACAACCAGGTAGACTGTTAGCGGTGTGTTAACGTTAATTAGCCTAGCCTATAGGATGTTAAAACAACGAGATAGATGCTAGTTTAGACTTGTTTTCAATGCTCTGTATACGTCACATTGTTCATTGCTCTGATTGGTCATAGCCTTGGCCTATTACGTGCAGATCAGTTTCAAAGACAGCCGTTGATCCCACCCGTTTGCTTAAACTCCAGACTATGAATTCATATCATAGTCCGGCTTGCCAGGCTAGAAAAACTGACCTTCTCAGCTGAGGTATCATAAACAGAACATCAAACAAGCATAAATCCACAGTTACTGAGCAAACATCACAGGTTAATTAGATTTATCAGTATTTATTTGATCACCAGTAAGGTGAGCAAATGTTGTAGAAGATGACAGTAGCAAAAAGAAAAAATGATAAGTTCATTTTACACCAATTATCTACAGGTAATAATAGGATTAGGGGATGAAGTTATTAAGCACGACAATGGATTAATCTGTGTTAATTTTATACAACAATATCTCCCATCTTCCCACACCACACTGAAAAAAGAAAAACATTGAAGCAAGTTTTTTTTTTATCTTGTGATTTTGACTTTTTATCTTGTGATTTTGACTTTTTATCTCATAATTTTGACTTTTTATCTCATAGTTTTGACTTTTTACCACATCATTTTGACTTTTTATCTCATAATTTTGACTTTTTATCTCATAATTTTGACTTTTTATCTCATAATTTTGACTTTTTACCACATCATTTTGACTTTTTATCTCATAATTTTGACTTTTTATTGTCACATACAGTAAAAAAAAAAGTCTATTTAAGTGAACTAAATTGAATTGCATATGGGATTTTAATTTAATGTAATTTAATTTAATTCACTCAACTAGATGTTTTTACGTGTGACCTATTGAAGAAGAACTTTTAAGTTGATTCAGTTTAGTCCACAACATTATCAAACTTCTGACCACCTGGAGACTTTTACAGCTCGTAGTTAAAACTTTGCAAAAAGCTGGTGCAAGGTGCAATCCGTCGCTGAATTATTGGCCGTGTTTCAATAAGATGAAACAGACTTCCTTAAATCAAGGCTCCTCTACACATGCCATTCGTTACTCATCTTATCTATCCCGTTAATCTATACATCCAGGCTGCCAATAGATGGAGCTTATTTCTCTTTTTTGCCAGAAAGGTAAAAAAAAAAAAAAAAGAATGAAAGGGGAGGGGGGGTGAAAGTAGCCGAACACTACAGATTTAATCACAGACACATGGCCGGTGAATCTGGCTCTCGCTCTGTTCCCACAATGCATTTTTCAAGGCATGACGTCTTCATTCCGTGATCCTCTTCTGCGAGTCTCTCTGAATTAGCTAAAATCTCATCACCCATCAACATCACATGCAGTTCGGACCATCGAGCATGGACCCCTAAAGGTGAGACCCCCCGCTTTTACCGTCTGTGCTGCTTTGCTACCTTTTTTCCAAAGCCACATAATTCCCGACGTTCCGGTGTTTGGAAGTGAGGGAGTAAGGTCTGTCCCCCAAGGGCTGTTTGCCTGCCTGTCTGACATCATAGACTGCGGCATCTTCTGATCCGCCAGCACAGAGAGACGATCTGACAGGCTTAATTTACAATGTCAGGCCTTTCAAAACCATTTCCCCCCTCACGCTGACAGCAATCCTGCATTTATAAATTAGCAGAAACATTAACCTTTAGACTGATTATAACGTGTTCTGAGGGAGGCAAATTAACTTCCATTTGTTAATGTCAGATTTTTGGGTTGAAATGGTACCGAAGAAAATGAAGTAAGGAGATTGAGAAGATAACGTGATGTATCGCGTGTCCTTAACTGAAATGTTTTGTCATGTTTCGATGATGAATACGATATTGTTTTTTTGAGGTAATGTGAAGCGCCTTGCACAGCAGGTGAAACTGGGTAATTGCAGTCATGCTCTCATCACATGCAGCACAAAGGTCTTATTGTCTTTAAGAAGAAAAAAAATACATGATAATGCGTTACCGTGTTTTTCCATTTCACAAGTTAGGACCTCTGCACTTGGAAAATATAGGAAATTGGAAATACATAGATAAGCTTTTAATATGCGCTAACAGTGTCAGTGGAATTAAAATGATTTTGTTTATTAGTGGTAGTTAATAAGACAATGTGGACAGAGAAATGACAAGATGTAAATAAGATGACAACAACATCATGTTACAATGAGAAGATATTAAATCTAAAGAGCAACTAAACAATATGGACGGATTTTAACACTGAAAAACTTAAAAACCTCAACTTAAAAATTCTTCTTCGATAGGTCACACATAAAAACATCTAGTTGAGTGAATCAAATTAAATGAAATTAAAATAACCCTAACCCAATGCAATTCCATTTGGTTCACTCGACTACATTTTTTTCCTGTGTGACCATAAAAAGACAAAATGATGAGATAAAAAGACAAAATCATGAGATAAAAAAATCTAAATTATGAGATAAAAAGTCAAAATTATGAGATAAAAAGACAAAATCATGAGATAAAAAGTCAAAATTATGAGACAAAAACGACGATTGCGATATGATGGATATATCAGCAAATCAATTATTGTAAGGATGATCAGTACAATGATTGGCTGGAGTTTTCCTCTGGTTCCACCCTCTAGACTGGACTAAAACATTTCAGTTCATTTGCAAACATTCTATTTCAGTGCGTGATATGTGATCATGAAGAGATTTTCAAGTAATATGGTAAAAAAAAATTCCAAAAAAGATCTCTCACCCCACCTTTAAGTGAAACAAAACATTCAGATAAGTCAGTCAGTCAAACTTTATTAAACAGGTTCATAATAACTCTCAATTTTACTCTTACATTAATGAGCGTATGTACAATAACTGCCAACCTTGTTGAGTTCTAACAAAGGACACTCCTTTTTCCACTAAATCAAACTTTAGCATATTTACAATAACAGTTATAACATGTAAAATATAACACAATAAACTCACTTTTTCACTTCAGTCCTTATACACACACTAGAATATTATAGTGAAATAGAGTATATATTACTCTGTGTGTGACACAAAATCACTTCCAAGTCACTAAGTACAATCAGAATTAATATATACTGTATATATACAGTAAGGTGCTCTGGATTATAAGGTCCATTTTTGTTTTTTGAGAAAATGAAAGGTTTTAAGTGTGCGTTATAGTCTGGAAAATAGGGTATATGAATTAATTTGATTGAATGTAGTTATGTGGTGGTGGTGTGTGTGTGTGTGTGTGTGTGTGTGTGTGTGTGTGTTGGGGGGTGGAGCCCAGGATAGAGCCAGAGGAGACGAAAACACCATTAATGAAAGGAAGTCCTTCTGATTGTTATTAAAATGTAGCTTCACTGTTCAATTACATCAGTGCAATTGCTAACTTGTGCCTATCAAACACAGAAAAGTCTTCACACATTGGCATGTAACAGCTTGTCATGAGAAACTGTTGTAGTAATATTTGTGGCTATTACCCTAATTAGAGGAAAGCACACAGATGGTGTTGTTTCACAAACTCACAGGCTGAGAATCAAAATGTCATCACTGCCAAAATTAGTGATGGTCTGAAAATATAACCTAAAAAAAAAAAAAAAGAGAGAGAGAGAGAGAGAGAGAGAGAGAGAGAAGAGAAGATCTGCATCAGTCTTTCTCACAGCCCAGATTTTCATTTTCAAAACTTCTTTCTTCTCTCCAAGTGAAACTGACATTAAATGGCCTTTCTTCCATGATGAAAAAACAGGGTCTTTAGTGGTGAAACAATGGTACTTGCATACCATATGGTGCATTTAAATGCTGTAAGACAGCTGTGAAGCCTGAGTGTTCCTGGATGTGGGCCAGCTCCCAGAAGAAGAAGAAGAAGAAGAAGAAGAAGAAGAAGTCTTCCACTGGTTGGAAAATGTTTCCAGTAAGAGCAGGAAGAAGCCACTTTTCATAGAGCAACTTCCAGATGCAGGACACAAAGGATGAGATGAGCACATGTGCGTGCTTGAGTGTGTGTGTGTGTTTTAGCATGTGAATGCCATTAATGCTGCACGTTTCAAGCACAGTCTCTGTCCATTTCCCTAATGAAGAAAGTACAGCGAGCAGGGTTTTTACAGGTGGACGTTTCTGGCACGTTTGTTTTATATGTTTATTCCAATACAACTACGTCACTTATGAAGCCTTTGATGTTTGTTTTTTTATTTTTTTTTATTAGTAACCCTTTGTTGATCAGTTGAACCGTTTGGTAGAGGTAATGTTGATCCCTGATATCTAATCTAAATTTAAGTCCATTGACACCAAACTTCTTGGGCAGATATATTCAGGTAATGCTAATATATATACCACCAAAGAAGAAGATTGTAACCGTGACAACACCTCTGCTATGATCTTTTGTTTTGGACACAAAATTGCAGGCAAGTTCTATTTTTCAAATTATTAACTTTTACAGAGTCTATTTTACATAAATAATCCTCATTATGTTTCAGAAATGTACTCAACCAAAGAGTAGAAATGATAGTAAAGGGTCATGAAATGCTAATGCTAACTGCTAATATATATGTATAAAAACCATGAACTAACCAGAACTTTTGTCATTTGTTTTTCAGATTCACCGTATTAACCCTTTAATGCCATGTTCTGAAAGGATGATTTAGTTTCAATATTCAGAAAAAAGAATTTTTTTTTTTTTACTGCGATTTTACTGAGTTTTTTTTCACAGCTCTGATATATGGAAAAAAGCAACTGATTTAAAATTAAAATCTAAAACTACTGGAACCAAATATAATAAATAATATTGTAATATTTTTTTATTTATTTATACTTCATTAGTTTATTTTAACGGAGTGAAGTTATTATTTTGTAAATATTTATTATTTTTTGTTAATTTTCTCCCTTATTTTGTTTTATATTTCTACATTTAATATTGTATTTGATTATTTTTCTTCACTTTTGTGCCATTTGTGTCATATTTTGTTCACTTTACTTGCTATTTTGTCGGTTTATTATACATTTTCGGCTGTTATTGTCCATTTTATTGCTTGTTTTATTAATTTTTAACTGGAACTGTAAAAGCCTTAGGTGTTAAATGGTTAAAGTATAAACAATTTAGCACATTTAATGTCTGAATTAGATACTTTCCCCCCTAAAAAAATATATAAAACAGTGAAATCAGTGCTTCTATCAGACTAAAGTGTGCATTTCCTTGTTTTCTTCAGACAGCTCTTAAAAAAAAAAATCTTGTATTTTTCTTCATCCACAGAGCAGGTGAAGGGTGGATATGCAGCTGCACCGGTTCTGTCTCTGACTTTATTACTTACCCCCATAGAAACTGTCTGTCAATCAAATCATGCTTCTTTACAGACTAGCCCAGGGGTAAGAGTGCTAGTGCGCCTTCTCAACAATGTTACATTGTTCACTACATATAGCATATCTACCACAGAGAAGCCAAAGATTCAATAAGGAGACCAAAAGGTAAGATGACCCCCTTTGTTGAAAAGAATGCTGTGGATTTTATATTGCTGAGGTGAGCTTTTATGTGATGTTTGAACATGGTTATGATGAGGTGAGAAGTTTCCAATAACTGTATTTTGCCTTCAGCGGGGATTAAACTGAATCTGTGCCCAATGCAGGAATCTCAGATTACAAATCTCATCGCTGCCAAAGGGGGGTTTAACTCATCTTTGTCATTCCGAAATAATCTGCTCACATAATACCTGTTTTGTAGTGATTTTATGTCTAAAACGTAAATATGAGATTTTCTTTCCCCAACACGTTGCAGAGACTTGCTTCTTCATATTGTGAGATTTGGGAGCGAACTGCCTGGACTACCTGGTGGTGATAATTCCCTTTATCCTCTTTCAAAAGGATTTGTTTACGTTTGTTAGACAGAGAAAGCCAGGGATGAGTCTGCGGTACCACCTATGAACAGGCCTAAGGTGAGAGCTGACGCAGAACCAGAGCCAGACGAAAAGCAAAAAAAAAAAAAAAACTGAGGAAAATGTGAGAAAGAAAGAGAATGAGATATTTTCAATGGGAAGCAGCTTGGCATCAGATTCACTCCTCAGAGCTTTAATAAAACGTATTCAGTTAGCCCCTACTCATTACTATACTATGAGTATTGACTTTGGCCTAGAGTCATGACCAGATAAAATGGTGTAAGGGCTTGTCCTAAGTGATTACTCCGAATTACAAATCTGTCTGCATGTAACCCAATACAGCCTGTCTGCTGAGCACTTCAATTCACAAAGAACACTTCCACACCACAGCTTACACACACTGGAAAATACACACACCACTGGAAGAAATGTATATATAATAGGGCTGTCAAAATTAAAGCAGATTCATCTGTCATTATGATTAATATGATTAAAATTTTTTTAACGCAATTAAACCCTTAAAGCCTGCTGTCACAAATATGCAACATACCAAAAAAAAAAAAATACATCTATCTATTGTATGTGCTATAGTCAGATTGACATTTACTGTTTTTTTGCACTGTATATTGATTATTATTTGTTTTTTTTAATCACATTTCATTTAGATTAATCATGATTCAAACACTTTATGTCAGTTGATTGTTTCATCTCAAGGTTTTTTTTGTATTAAAATTTCCCATAAAATATACGAAGAAACTAGAGCGCAGACCTCCACCAAGGTAGACCCACCCCCCGCAGATCACCACCAAATAATCCACCCCCATATAATAGGGCTGTCAAAATTAAAGCAGATTCATGTGTCATTGTGATTAATATGATAAAAAAAAATGTACGCAATTAAACCCTTAAAGCCTGCTGTCGCAAAAATGCAACATACCAAAAAAAATACATCTATCTATTGTATGTGCTATAGTCAGATTGACATTTACTGTTTTTTGCACTGTGTATTGATTATTATTTGGTTTTTTTTTATCACATTTCATTTTGATTAATCATGATTGAAACACTTTATGTCGGGACTGTTTCATCTCAAGATTTTTTTGGTATTCAAAATCTCTATAAAATACACAAAAATACACGAAGAAACTAGAGCACAGACCTCCGCCAATTGCACTTTCAGGTTGTTCATTATATTCCTATTTTTAAAGGATACTTACTTAAGATAAACATTTTCATAGGTTAATGATATATTTTTTTTCATTCTAAAATAGATATGTCTGGAGTTGACATTATTTATAGGTCATTATTTTACTGGTTTTAACGTCATTGATTGTTAATATGTTCAGTGACATTTTTGCATTTCACAAATTCCTCCCCCTGGGCCATATTTAATGCTTTGATGAGCCGGGTTTGGCCCTCAGGCCTGTGCTATACATGTTCAAATATACATTATGTAAATACTATGTGTTAAATCTTTAGGTTAGTTAAGACAATCGTACAATTTTATTTGGCGTTACACTGAACATCATGGTTTTGTCTTGAATTCTTATAAACAGGTAAATTTTTTTTACATGTATCTTTGTTGACTGTCTGTTAAACCAAACCTAGTTACACTGGTCTACAAGTAAAATGTTTTTAAATAAAACATGTGTGTTATGGATAAAGAAAAGTCAAGTCTTAAATGCTGGTTGGATCAAGTTTCCAAGATAAGTCTGGGGTCAAAATGTGAAAAATAGGTTTTAGTCCAAAGGAATATTGGTCTCAGATCTACTTCAAACACTGTCTGCACATTATGATCCATTCACTTTACAGGTTCTTTCTAGTGGAATATTTACTAATCCATTGTATACATGTACATAAACCACCATATATGTGGAATAACACACCATCATATATATTAAAAATATGAACTAACCAACACTAAAGTAATTTGTTTTCTGATTCATCTTATTAAAGTATGTAAGCGTTAGCAAATTTAATGTCTGAAGCAGATACTTTGTAAAAAAAAAACTTGTAGAGGAGTGTCACTGGTGTTTTTCTCAAATCCAAACAAGTGCTTTCAGTGTTACTCCATAGCAAATGATATAATGTTCATGTCGTAAATTAAGTGTTTATTTAGTTACTTATTCACTCTTTGTTAAATGTGTCACTGTACCATCATATTTAGAACTTACCTACCTACCTACCCAACTAACTACCTACCTACTAACAGTTTAATTATAAGTTTAGGGTAAAAAAAACCCCACCAACCAAAACAAAAAAACATTCATACATTTTTCTGGATTTGAGCCAGTGGTCAAATTTCTTTTTCGCCAGTTTCTTGCAATATGGCAAGTTGTCAAAATTTCCTTCTGTAATTTGGAAATACTTTCTGAAAATACCCGTCTCCACTCTCCATCCTTCTCATAATACGTATATTGAACCATATATAGCTTTGTAACCTAAGGCTTTAATATAATTATTTATTAAATCACTGTTCTTCTAATTTAGATAGATAGATAGATAGATAGATAGATAGATAGATAGATAGATAGATAGATAGATAGATAGATAGATAGATAGATAGATAGATAGATAGATAGATAGATAGATAGATAGATAGATAGATAGATAGATAGATAGATAGATAGATAGATAGATAGATAGATAGATAGATAGATAGATAGATAGATAGATAGATAGATAGATAGATAGATAGATAGATAGACCAACCTATCTTTAATTGTCATTAGCACAGGTACAACACAATTGAAGTGCTCTCCAGTCAGTGCCTCATGTATAAAAACATAGGCATAAAATGACAAAAAATCTGTTAAAATTAATTACAAAAATGAATAAATAATGAATAAATATCTAGTCACATTCACCCACACATTGACACAGGACATCATTCACACACAGTCATTATAAATAACATACTATCATGTCCATTTTGCACATTACTAGTGCTATTACTACTTCCTATTGCATGGGGAAATGAAGACCACCCTTATTTGGTTGTCATCGCCTTCCATCCCATGGTCGGTATTATGGAAATATTGCTGAACTTTGACCCCATATGGACACATATTGTCAGCTGGAAAACACCTCCAGCTACATGATGTGCAGATTTTAGTGCGTCACTGGTTTGCCAGATTGTGAATATTGTTATATTTTTTTATTCACAATTGCAAGTTATAAAATTTTTCTTGTTGAAAATATTTCGGCAAATTGCAGAATCCAGACAGGTACTATATTTCCAACTCTGATTCAAGTTATAAATCGAGTTCAGGTTTCATACTTTAGGTCTCTCCTGTCATGCTAAGGGTTTGCATTACAAGCCAGTCATTTTTTTTTTTTTTTTGGGGGGGGGGGTTAAAAACAGAATGAGTTTGCAGCTGCACTTTAGGTGTAATTTCTTGCAGACAGGGTTGTTCACATACACCTTATGACATAGGAATAAATATACAATAGAGGAAAAAAAGTAGAAAAAGACCAGTGATGGATATATTCATGAGTACACACACACACACACACACACACACACACACACACACATACAGCTATCTTACAGTCACACTCAGTCACCCAGTGTTGGTACAGTGTCTGGTCCTGACAGCTGAGTTTTAATTGGCCAGGGTGGTGCAGCATGGGCCGCTGTCATGTGGCTGGCAGTTTGAGGGGTTGTGGGACAGGCCCCACCGTGGGGGCTGTCAAACGGCCCACGGTCTCCACGGGAACCCCCACAGTGGGTGTCCCGCCTCATTTAGGAGAGCGCAGACAAAGCGCCAATTAAGAAGGGCTTTAAACAATCAAACAGAGTTCCTCAGGGCCCACAGACACTCCACAGGGCACTAAAGAAAGACAGACAGACAGACAGTAACACACACACACACACACACACATATGCACATATCCACGCCTGATAACGTTCATATGCAGACATGCACACATGAACATACACAAAGACAGAAAGGTAAAAATAGACTGATCATGACTCGATCTGAAGACATAATTAATGCTTGTTCGCAGGACCGCATGGGTGAACCCGTGCACAGACATCCCTCTGAATTAAAGTGGAAATTAGATGTGACTGACAACAACACAACACTGTATCATTAGGAGATGCCGCCAATCTTTAAAAAAAAAAAAAAAAAAAAAGGGAAAAAAAAAAGCTCTCACATTTTCTGTTTAAGCATATTCTTTCTCCATTTCAAAATCCCTCCAGTGTCGGTTTGTGACTAGAAACAATTACCAGTCGCTCCAGGAAGTTGCAAAGTTGTGATCGAAAAACAATTAGCTCGAATTCAACCTTGGAACGTCATCGAATCTTGACAACTTTTTACAAATCTGATCTCAAATAATTGAATTATACGTCATCAGATTCACAGAAGGCAACAAGACGAGGACTTTTTTCCTCATCTGGAATTCAATGTTTTATTATTTTTCTTCAGCTTCTGGAATTGAAAATTAGACTATTGGGAAAAGTTTGTCCAATTTTTGGCCAATTCTATTTCAAAATCAGGCATTTTCAAGCTGATAGAAGCGGTAAAGTCAAGTATGGTACGAGAAAGGAATCAAAGAGAAAGTTAATGCAATAACAAAAGGGTAACCCTCTGCATCTGTCTGCCTCCAAATTCACTGAAGACACCAAGATCCTGACTTATTTTTCATTCAAAATTCAATATTTTATCATTTTTCTTCAGTTCTGGAATCCTATGCATGATACGTGAAGACTATTGAGAAAACTTTGTCCAAGTTTTTTTAATTCTGTTTCAAAATCAGACATTTTCAGACTGATAGAAGCGGTAAACTCAATTACAATACTAGAAAGGAATCAAAAATAAATTTGCCGCAATAATGAAAGGGTGCATCTGCATGTGTTTGTCTGCCTCCAAATCATCTGAAAACAACAAGACGTCAACTTGTTTTTCATCTGGAATTCAATATTTTATCATTATTCTTGAGATTCGGTAATCCGACACCTGTTCGAGGAAGACTGATAACCCCACAAACGTAATAAAAATGTGCAGCTTTTAATGTAATAATCCCACAAATGTAATAACTTTCCCACAAACATAATAGCAGTAGCCTACCAGAAATATAACATCTAATTTCCTATGAGTGTAATAATTATTATATTTGTGGGAATTTAGGTGGGAAGATTTTTACCATCCCATTACATTTGCCGGAAATACTGTGTTACATTTGTTGTAGGCGACTACTATTACATTAAAAACTGCATATTTTTATTACGTTTGTGGGGTTAACAAAGACTATTCGGAAAACTTTGTCATTTATTTGCTAAGTCTGCTACAAAATCTGACATTTTCAGACTGATACAAGCGGCAAACTCAATTACAAAACTAGAAAGGAATCAAAAAGAAAGTTGCTGCAATAACAAAAGGCTAACCTCCTGCATCTGCATGTGTTTGTCTGCCTCCAGTCCCACAGAAGGAAGCGCCGACTGACTGATATTCTCCACTAAACTGATGAACCTTGCATTTTTAAGAGCAAAAGCAGTGTCTTTAATGTATATCTCTGTCACTCCCCTCCTTTTGCCCCATCTTCTACTATGAGCTTCCATATGCCACTTCCATATGGCCCTGCACCCTCTCCTGACAAGCCAATGGCTAAAGCCCATCCATCATTCTAGGGAGTGCACTCACTTGTTATCAGCTCAGGCTGGTGCTGGGGAGTATGGGAACACAAGACACAAGAGAGTGTGGGAATAACAGGCAAAATGCCCGGGTCCCCTCCCTAGAACTATTTTGTCACAGAACAGAGCAGCACTTGCCTGTTGGATATTTTATTTATTTATTTCATTCCATTTCTTCCTGCGGTGATTTGAATGACAGATTTCAGAAAGGGGAGGCTGTGATGGAGATGTGTTCTCCGGCTTGATGCTGTGGGAGAATGGGACCATAATACATGTTGTCCTGGAGGGGGAGATACAGGCATGCAATCGAGCTGGAGCACCATGAAACACTACACCACACTACTGTGGGGGAAAAAAGAAAAAGAAAAAGGCAGAGACATGATCCTTACCTCTGTGCAACATACACTGTACATGACCATTCTTGCAAGCAGGATATAATAATAATAATAATAATGATAATAATAATTTTTTAATATTCCAATTCACACATGTTTATAGTATGTGTTCCAAACAATTTATTATGAAGGGAAATGATTATGGGCAAACAGAAATATTGCAACACAACCAAAAGAATCTGGCAAAAATATCATCTCTCTTATACAGTAGAAAAATAAACAGTGTCCTTAAAACCAGATGCTGCCTGAATTCATGATGTTTATCAATGCTAGTATAAACACGAGCTGCAGTCCGTTTACATTTCTATTAGAGTGCATGGTCTGTACTCACTCAGTATTAGAAGAAAAATAGATTTTCAAGCACAAGTTGGTGGAAATAGAAAGCTGTGCTTGTATTGTTTTTAGTTAGAAAACCCCATCCATGTTATGGAAATAACTCAACATTCTGTCGAACTGGTGCAGAGTGAAGTTCCACTACCATTAAATATTATATAAAGCATTTAAGTGGGCAATATATAGAACCTGCATGTTCAAATATATTCAAACAACTAACCTTATGTTAAATATTTTGCTGAGATTATGATCAGAAATCCATCATTTAAATCTTTACTAAGCTAACATTACAGTTTTACATGAGAAACCTTTTTTCTCGAATGAAATGACATAAAATAAATATCATTAAATGTAGTGTGAATAATAATAATAATAATAATAATAATAATAATAATAATAATAATAATAATAATAATAATAATAATAATAATAATAATAATAATAATAATAATAATAATAATAATAATAATAATAATAACACAGGCATATAGTGTATATGTCAAAGCGAAGGTAAAAATCTGAATGTACAGTTATGGGGGAACTAAACTAAACTATATTACACCATGAACAGTCATAGAAAAAAATGGTTATGCAATCTAGTCCTGACTACTGTGTGCGTCATGTGACTAAAACAGACTGAAAAGAAAACATGGAGTGAATATTTTTGTCAGTACAATGACATAGATACTGATATAAGAACTGAAGTAATTTTGGTTTTTAGCAATAAAACCATGGAAAACGGATGTACTTTTAGTTGTACCAAGCATTAAAATGAACAAGATATTGTACAAAAAAAAAAACAAAAAAACACAAGGGTGGTCTAATAATTTCTTCTGCAACTGTATAAATTCCAACAATCTATGACATTTTTTGTATATTTCTTAACTACATTTTTATTTCTACATATATTGAAACACATAATAGTAGAGATACCATGTGACATAATATTAATAAAAGGATTAATTAGGATTTTAATGTCATTGATGGATGTAGCGCTGTTACAAAACATCACTCACTGTCACTCATTTCCCCCAGTGGTCACTTGTGGTACTACACTTAAAAAAAATCCCTGTTACCCAAACATCTATTATCACTTTTTAGAACGTAGTGGCTGTGTATGTGTATATCAACTTAATATATAATCAATACAGATTTCACATTTTAATATTTGTACTGTTGATGGTCAGCACTGAAGCCTCTGCTGCCCCTTCTGGTCATATGGTGAACTGCAAAAAAACCCCATCCTTGTAGTTTATTTTGCTGGATGCAGGATAGAAGCAGAGAATCCAGCACAGATCAGTTCAGTTCAGTTTATTTCGAGTACACAAAATCATCAAAAGATCAATCATAATGGTCAATAATTGCACTCAAAAAGGAGTGGGAAGAAGTAAAACTTATAAACTCTCACCCCCCACCGTTTTTTTTTTTTTTTTTTTACAAACTAATCATCCAGCAGACTATGATTTAACACATTTTTAAAAAAAATCTATTTATCCTTTACTCAAAATATCCTTAATCATTTATATACAGATTGTTTTTAAGTCACCTCACACAATGCAATATAATCAGCTATATATATATATATTCACTTTATATTTACTACAAATACAGTATTTAATATTATATTATCTCCTAATCATGATAGTCTATATTAATTTATCACAATAAAATGTTATTTTCTGCATCATTATACGTTTACATTTACATTTACGTTTACATTACGTTTACATTATACATCTTCAAAGAGAAAAAAAATTCTTTACCATTATGATTGATGTTTTGCTGAAATATAATTTAACTGGATTATTCTATTCTATTCTATTCTATAAATGGCTATATTTTATGGGATGGTCATATTTAGACCTAAACAAACCACTTCTAGGTCTTTTGGCTTCAAGAAAAAGAAAATCTGTATTGGTGCTAAATACAAACTTAAAATATTGGTTACCTGTATTGGTGATTGGCTAAGGCTGATGTTAAAAAATTAATTAATAAATAAAAATCAGCCCCCCAAAAAAACCAATCGACTACTGTGGACTGTAGTTTGGACCACATTAGTCCAGTAACCTTTTAAAAGTGTAATATTCTGAAATATGTGCACTGAAAAAAGTAAAACATAGAATCAATCATTTTTTATGTGATAATTTTGACTTTTTTTCTCATAATTTGGGCTTTTATCTCGTTATTTTGATTTTTTATCTCATCATTTTGACTTTTTATGGTCACAGATAAAAAACATTCTAGTTGAGTGAACCAAATTAAATTGCATCAGGTTAGGGTTATTTTAATTTAATGTAATATGATTCACTCAACTAGGTGTTTTTATTGAAGAAGAATTTTTAAGTTGATTGAATGTTTGACTTTTTTCCATGTTCACTTCTATATTATTGCTCACTAACACACAGTATTTCCTTAGACAAGTCAAGTAGGGCTATCAGTGTTCTGGATGCATATGCTTGAACAGAGTGAAATCAATTCAGTAAGAAAGATAAACAAAATACACCTGAAGAATGATAGCCTTGGTGGCCAAAGGTGTAATGACATTCAAACACTGATAAAAATCAGCAAACACTCAGGGGCATAAAAATGAAAAGCGGCTCCGGATACACGGACGAAACACTACGAGTAAAAATAAAAAAAAAATAAAACACCCACTTGTGAAAAGGGGAGGAATACACATCCACCTTGAAACAACTGAAAAGGTGAGGAAGACGATGCAGATAAGAGACACGACAAGGACGAGGAAGTGGAGGCATGGAGACCATTCGGTGGTATCACTGGTGCCAGACATTCTATCTGGAGGGACATGAAGCCTCCATACGCTTATATGCACAGTGGTCACACTAGGAGTCGGCTGGGGAGCAGAGGATGAGTAATTTTAAACCCCATTAACAATCACCATATTTATTTATGAGGCTGGGGCTGGCTTGGTATGTATTGTTGCCCACACTTCCTTACTTACAATGACTCCACAGGACAGATGATCCTTATTTGAGGCTTCTCGAGAGGAAGAAAACCCTCACTTCCTTGTAGACACGGTGATACCATGAATTATTGAGTGGGTGTAAGGAAAAGAAGCGACTTAAATGGAATATGCGGCCTTGTTACCTTTTTAACCAATCAGTATTAATTAACACTGTGGGACAAAGCGGGGCTGGGTTTTTGAAGGATGTGAAATGTTGACGTACGGTTACCGTAGTAATGATGACGAAGCAAAAATCAGTATTTGTACTACATTACATTACATTTGGTAGATGCTTTTATCCAAAGCGACTTACAATAGAGAAGACATAATCTATAGCCTGTAGCACTAGCAGTTACAAGGTCGACAGGAAATATACAGAACAATAAGTGCAAATGCTATCTGGAGTTTATTTTGTTTTTTTTCCCTTCTTCCCCACCCCCAGTAGGTATTTGTGTGTAGTAGATATTCATGAAAGAGAAGAGTCTTCACATGTTTCTTAAAGGTTGAGAGAGATGATGCTAGTTTTGTGGATTCTGGGAGTGTGTTCCACCACTGAGGGATTAATACAGTGAACAGTTTTGTCTGGGGTCACTTAGGGCGAGCATCGTGCACCGCTAGTAGCATCGCGCGTTTGCCAGAACTGGACTGCATCATTTAGCAAGAAGGGGAGGTGTAAATTACAATATGATGAAAAAGTAAAGAAAAAAGTTATGGAAATCGACAACCATGTTTAATTAGCTCATTTTAGATGATTGAATTTTGACCTTTTTTTGAAAAGTCTAAAAAGGGAAACATTATTTAAAAATAAAATTTATATTATCAGCCATCTCTGCATGGGCCCCTGTCATTGCTCAGGCCCTTAGAATCAGCCCCACTGAATATGCTCATTAATATTTGAACAAAGGTGAGAGTTGTTGTGAACATGTTTAATAAAGTTTGACTGACTGCATATCTGACAGTTTTGTTTACCTTAATAACCTTTTAAACTTCCACTCAATTTCACCTACATATTTCTTAATAAAGTAAATGGAATGCTGTTCTTGAACCATTTTGATAACATGCAATTGGTGTTTGATTATATTATAAATTAAAATATTAAGATGAAAATGGACAAACATTTTTTTGTTTGTTTTGGATGTTATTGTTGGACTATGACTGCGTTTGTTGAAATATGGTTCCTCTGTTGGTAATTATGAGACATAAAGGTTCAGATCAGCTGTTTGCCATTTGTATTTTAAACAAATGAGTGATTGTACCTGCTGTGGATATTTTATCTGAAAGTGGTTTGTATCTTCTGATGTGTGAGAATCTCTGTTGTCAAAATACATTAGGTCATGTGACATTTGAGACAGGTTTGGGTGGTCTGCTTAACATTTTTGAGCTCCTTCTGGCCTATATGTGGACCCTTAGAAGTTTAAAGGGGTAATGCGCCTTATAGTCCAGTGTGCTTTTTATATGAAAAAAAATCGAAAATAAACCATTCATTGGCCTTATAATCCAGTGTACCTTATAGTGCGGAAAATACGGTACATATCCAGATGTAGCTATAACTAACGGAACATAAAAGGTAGAACAGCTTCTCTTGCTTTATGTGCAGTTTTTCCTCCTATGATTCCTTCAATAAAGCAAAGAACAAACAGCCGTAGTATAGAAATAGCTGTAAACGATTAGAAGCAGGAGCATGTAGATCCCACAATAACATTTTCCGTGACTTACCTGGAACGCTACAAAGTCGTGAGTTTGAAGTCGTAACTTACAGGTTCAAAAACCTGTCTGGAATACAACATAAATATATTGGATTTTCATTTTTTTAATCTTTTTTTTTCCCCATTGGCTGCAACTTAATAATGAACTTAATGAATGTCCTATAAGAGATCAATAAAGTTTATTCCATTTCATACCATTCCATCTTTCTTCTGTATTGTCAGCTCTACTTCCTCGTCAATAAAAGAACACATCTGCTGACATTTGCTCCGTATTTCCTGTGTTTTCTCATCCTGCCTATTACCGCTAATACCGTGGAATCACAGCTTTATGACAGGCAAAGTTGGTTCCAATCCAAAACACTTTAAATTTACATATCTCAACACCACGCTTGAGCATCAGAACGATAAAATAGAACAACCACAACGCAGCTGCGAGCTCATCGTGCCATTAAGGTCAAAGTCGCTCTGATCAAACACTCGGCGCTTGATTCTGCCCATGTGTCTTTAACAACAAGTGCTGCCAATATAGCAATATGGCTGCATGTCTTCACGCTCCCCGGGCGGGACTGTGCATCACCGCTGCACCCGATCACTTCAAAGACCCTGACCCGCGGCACCAAACTGATGGACAGGCAAAGGAGGCTGCCCGATGTAAATAAACACTCAGGCATTTTAGCATCAAAGGCGTTCAGCCATTGTTGTGGTCAGTGTTGTCTCACATGTGTCATGTTGGATGATGTGGTAGAGAGTGTGTTGGTTGTTTTGATGTACAGTGGTGCTTTTCATGACCTCTTAAAGGGTTGTGGAGAAAGGGGGGTGGGGTGTGTGTGTGTGTGGGGGGGGCTATGTTCAACCACAATGCTGAACCTCTATCGATCAAAGTCAAGTGTCAAAACAGAAATTGGGTGATATGGTAGCAGAGTTTTCTTCTAAAACACTGGAGAACAGGGCATGTGTCAGAGGGATAAAGATCTACAGACTTTACCCTCGGATTAAAAACCACTGCGACGCATGAATATTTAAGTCAAGGAATTGCAATTCATAGTTTGTTTGGGTTCATACTGTCTTCTGAACCTAGAATCAGTGTTTGAATTATCATTCCAGCTTCGTGGGGGGGGGGGGGTATGTCAGCATGCTGATGACGTCACATGTCAGATTTGTGCCATGCCCACGTACCACCGACTTATTTCTAAAGCACCTGTGCATGGTCTAGTTTATCATCAGCAAAAATACAAGGACATATCACTACACATCCCCGACGAACCATGAATAATATCTGAGCCAGGTACAAACCTAGCTGGTTACTGTCTATTGCTAATAAAGCTAGGCTAAATGGAATATTAGCTAACCAAACTGCATGGTACAATATAGACAGAAAAGGAGCTGTGTTATGAGAGGATTCTGACATTTTTACACACCTGTTAGTTGGTTCTTCTCTCATTCTCACCAGTACCACATATGAGAAGAATGCAGGAGAATTTCTTTGTCATTATACATTGTACAATGAAATTTCTGTCCTGCATTTAACCCACCCTTGATGCCATTGGGGCACCTGTAAGGAGCAGTGGGCAGGCCATGGGTGGTGCCCAGGGACCCATCTCTAGATTCAAAGCCAAGCTAATGGTCAGAATCACCTGGCTGGAGGATTTTACCCTCACAAACATGTTTTTTGGGTGATAGGGGAAACCAAAGCACCCAGAGGAAACCCATCCAGACACGGGGAGAGAAACATGCAAACTCCATACAGAAAGATCTGCACGGTCCGGGAATCGAACCCGGGTCTTCTTGCTGTGAGGCAAGGTATAACATTCTGTATTTAGAGGTAGAAATTACTTTTCTATAACAACAACTGCAGACATAATCCATCATTCTGTACTGAGACTCTAAAAACACCAGTCATGCTGTATTATATATTTTTTTTATTTACATTTTCGTTCTTTTTATGCCATATGTGACCATCATATTAAAACACCTTATACACCTTTTGGTTTTTCTCCTGAAACTGTCTTCTTTTGTGCAGTTCCTTCAAAATGTTCTCTTTTTTTCCCTTACACGGTGATCCTAGACCTGCAGGAAAGCCTTCCCCTGTCCAGCTGTTTTATTCTCAGGGTGGAGGAGGAGGAGGGGGTCAATATGGGAGAAAGGGGAGGGGTAGGGAATAATGCTTCTCATACTTCCTTGGACCATGTAAAGCATGAATATGTGTGTGTGTTTGTATTCCTATTTTTATGGGGACATTGATATGTTTACACAGTCACACCATGGGGACCTCTGACACTATGGGGACCAAAATTCAGGTCCCCATGTGGATTAAATATGAATAAATAAATAAAGGTCCCCATTAGTAAAATAGAAATGATGGCCCTATAATGGCCCTATAAATACATTAATTTGTTGAGGGAAACAGGTGTAAAATGAAACATGTATTTTCAGAGGTTTGACGATGTGTTTACTTAAAAAAATGATTTATTGTTATATTTGTTTTTAGATATTTATTTATTCTTTCCATTTGTTATTTATTTTGTATTATTATTACGTATTTTATTAATGTTTTTATTATTTTTTTATTTAATTAATTTTATGTATATATTTCTTTCATTTGATTTTAACATTTTTTATGTTTCATTATTATTTTCATTTAATTTTATTATAAACATTGCTTACACTCACTACCCAATGGCTACTTAATTACAAACTTGGTCCTCATGAGAATTGGAAACCAGTACTGTACTGTATGTGTGTGTATGTGTGTGTGTGTGTGTGTGCGTGTGTGTGTGTGTGTGTGTGTGTGTGTGTGTGTGTGTGTGTGTGTGTGTGTGTGTGTGTATGTGTGTGTGTGTGTATTGGTGAAAAAAGTGGAAGCAAAGAGTGAAAAGAGAATCAGGGTCTGAATGTTTCCACCCAGCCATCACAGCAAAGGCATTTCCATAGCAGGTGGTCTGGCTCAGCCGCCATCTGGAGGCCTCGATGGCCAGATAACCTTCGCTATTTACAAACCCCAAAACTTTGTTTAGACAAACCCTCTAAAAGCCATTCGATGGCCAAAAAAAACTTCAGGCTCACTTTTGTTTTTAACCGTCAAGACCTGGGAAAAAGGAAAGTCACGGCGAATTTCCCCCAAACCACAGAGAATACTTCTGCAGGGAATATGTAAATAAATAGTGAATTAGAATAAGACTGCGCAGTGACGTCTCAGACATTTTGCATACCAGAAATCAAAGTCCATTAAGAGAAAATTCATGGGGCTGCATATGAAGTAGTTTCTTTTTATATTTTCCCATACAGTGAAAATAATCATTTAATTTAAATGTTGGGAATGTATGCAGGTCCATTACATGGGAAAAGATTTCACAGGACAGCGCAAATGTGTGAGAGAAATTCAAAACTGAAAACAAATTGCACATCTGGTAATTTTATGGAATATCTCATGTTGTAATCTATTACTAAGGATGCAAAGGTATGAGGTTTTCCCAGTGTTATTGGTTGCAGTGACACTTCGACTTTCCTGGAGTTTGATTTAAGCTGGAGTTAATAAGAGAAACTTCAGGCCCAAATGCGTGTAAAAGTATAAAGGGATATTTTCTAGTGTTTATTTAAAAACTGGAACTGGCACAACATTAAGTAAAAAATAAATAAATAAAAAAATCAGAGAATGCCTAATTTTGCTGCTATTTTGTGCTAATCTCAAGTTTCTATGACAACCTGTTCTTGAATTAGAGCCAATAGTGTGATTTTGACCTTTCTTGACCTTTGACCTTTTGTAATATTGATCATTTCGTCATATGTATATATTTGTCAGTGTGTGTAATATTATGATATCCAGTATTGCTTAAGTTATAGGGTGATATGTCTATGCTTGACACACACAAACAGTGTTACACAAGTTAATTTTGCCACATGTCACCTTTGACCTCAACAGATCTCAAAAACTATTTGTCATAGGTGATAACACCAATTGTGAGCATTGTGGAAATATTCATTCTGCATCGTTTGGTACCAATTTAAAAGTTCTGTGACCTTCTGTTGTTGAGTTTGATTTGGACTTTTTAGTTAATTGTGACCTTGACCTTTGACCTTTACCGAAATGGGTATATATATATATATATATATATATATATATATATATATATATATATATATGTGTGTGTGTGTGTGTAATATATGTAATTTTTAAATGTAATATATGTAATTTCATGAGGATATATCAAGTATTCTTTGAGTTATAACACACACACACACACACACACACACACTGATGACAATAATATCGCCTAACCAACTGTTGGACAATATAATTTGTTAGTTTTTAATCTAGTAATTTTGACTTTTTATGGTCACATAAAAAAATCTAGCTGAGTAAACCAAATTAAATTGCATAGGGTTAGGGGTTATTTTAATTGAATTAAATTTGATTCACTCGACCTGATGTTTTTATCTAGAATTTTTAAGATGCTTCAATGTTTTACTCTTCTCAGTGTCGTTACATTTTGCGTCTGCGTTTGTAGTTGCAGCAGGTGAGAAGCTGCTTTTAGGAGAGCTGTTGAAAACTAGGTCATTTATATTGGAGACGCACCTGATTTTAACACTATGAATTTTGTTTGAACACCCCCCACCACCACCACCACCACCACTACCTTCTCCCCCACCCCCTCCCACCCCCTTGCTGCTCCTCAGTGATTGGGAGTGTAATACGGGCCGACTGCATTAAAGCCATTTCCGCTAAGTGAAATATGTGTCCCGTCAGTGTGGCTCATTCATTATTTATCCGTTTGCTCACATCTGAAACAAACCTGAAAAAAAAAAACAAAGCTGTTTATGGCCCTATGGGTTGGAGGAGCACTGGCTGATGTCATCCAGGGGATGTGCTGCATGCTGATTTATTCTGAATGTTATTAACCTTTCCCTCTCCGGAAGGCTCGGCTCACCTCAGAGTGAGAGAAAGGTAAAGGGGGGGAATGTGGGATTGAAAGGGGAAAAGTGTATCACGGATTGAGTTGCTTTGGCTTTTGTTCAGGTCAATCTGGTCCAACCCTGGTCCCCCTGAGTTCAAAGCAGATAGCATGTGGTTTTTCACTGTCCTGTGAGTAATTATGAATGGTAAAATCAAGTCGCTATGATATTGCCATAACTGAGCAAGCTCTCTGCGGATGATTTCCAGATGTCACTTACGCACTAATGCATTTGCTACAGCAATAAAAATACTTTCGATTATATTTTCATTTCAAGAATCACTGGAGCTATCGTTGCAAGTGGAACAAAAGCACATGAAAAGGCAAAATGGAGATCAGACGGAAATTATGAGAAGGTAAGGTTTCAGGAAAAAAAAACAAAAAAAACGGCATTATCGATAGAATGTTTTACTATAGAGAAAGAGGAAGGGGGGGGGGGGGATGCATTGTGCTCAGTATGCAAACAGCAGAATTCCACTGTCTGGTTTCCAACAGCGAGCGAGGAAATTAAGTGATAAGAAAATCAATAGCATACTCCTCGATCTATATAAATGTTGCTAATGTTTAAAATTCCAAGTCAATGTGCAGAGAATGCAGCGAGGATTGGAGAATGTAGGAGGGTGAAGTAAAGGGGTTGCTAGAGAGGACGTGGGTGGAGGGGTGGAGGGGTGTTCGGGGGGCGTGGAGGAGAGGGTCATCAATCACGTCTGGGTGACACACAATGAAATCTGACCGCAGCCCAAGATGTTTTAATACGGCATCCATTAGAGCCCTCAAATAAATTGCAATTTGGAAAACAGAACATAATACCAGCCAAGTTTTCCTCATCCATCTTGCAGTGTGTCATGTAATGTAATTGCGTTGTTAATTTATCCAAGAATTTCCTTGGTACACCATTTCATCCGCATTGGTTAATTTCCCTGTAGAGTATACTTTCTCCCTTTCCCTTAGCTGGCCCTCCCCTCCTCTAGCTGTATCGCTAGCGGGGGCAGAGTAATGTTTCTGCTTAGCATGGCATTAGTCGAAGGGCTAATCAAAGCACTGAAGTCTGTGACACTTTATCAATGCCTGGCTGCGTTTGGCTGCGAGCCGGCCCGACCTCGCTGTAACGCAGATCCAATCAGGCCTCTACTGCCTGTCATTATGTCCCTGTGACAGTGGGATCACTCAAAAATGCCTGTGGATTACATCAATATTATTGACAGAGTTCGGGGGCATTTAAAGCCGGGGCAGCAGCACCCAATGCATATACGATAGCACAGGACTGACACTTCCTGTGTTGGAACTGAGGCGTTACAGGAGAAGACCGGAGTGGGAGAGATGTATGGGTACCACAAGGCTAAGAACAAAAATCAATACACTGTCCAAAATAAAATAAAACGATAAAAAAAGAGGAATAAACGTAGGTTCGGGTTTACTTTGATTACAATGAGTAAGAAAAGAAAATGTTGTGAACAGTGTCAAATAAATAAATGCATCAATCATTGTAAAGCTGTAAATGTCAATGTAATATTTGGACTTTATGAAAATTACATCAAATTTTTATTAATATTCAAATTCAGCCAAGATGTATGGGTATGGCCAGGGTAAATACAAAAGTCATAAATTGACAATAATAATAATAATAATAATAATTATTATTATTATTATTATTATTATTATTATTATTATTATTATTATTATTATTATTATTATCATTATTATTATTATTGTTATTATAATTGGAACTAGAAAAGCACTCTGAGAGCGCAAACCTCCGCCAAGGCAAACGTCCCCCTTCGAATGAAGAGAGGTCCACCAAAGACGCATTACATTTGAGTCTGTCTGTCTGTCTGTCTTTCAGCAGGATTACGCAAAAAGTGCTGAACAGAGTTTGATAAAAATTTCAGGATGTGTTGGGAGTGTCTCAAGGAACAAATGGTTAGATTTTGGTGGTGATCCGGAAGAGATCCTGGATTCTGGATAACATTTGGTAATATTCTATTTTACAATTCTACAATTCTATCAAATTTGATCAATATTGAAATTCAGGGAGATTGTATGTGTGTGGCTAGGCCAAAATTAACCAGGAAGTAAAGCTAATGCATATTTGTTGCATCTAAAGGAGGATCCAAATAATCAAACATTAATATTTGATTTTACACAAGATTATAAGTCAAAAATTAAAAAGTCAAAATTATGAGATAAAAAGACAAATTTATGAGATAAAAAAATCTTAATTATGAAATTAAAAAGTCTAAATTATGAGATAAAAAAATTTAATTATGAGATTAAAAAGTCTAAATTATGAAATAAAAAATTTTAATTATGAGATTAAAAAGTCAAAACAATGAGATAAAAAATCCAAATTACGAGATAAAAGTTTGTAAATGAAATATTCACAACATTCCATAAGACAGACGGGTATAGGAGGTGTTGTGAATATGAATCCTATTATAGTGCTGCCTGATTTGCAAACATAATTTCTATATGAAATGTCATCAAAGTACAGCTCCTGCCATTGTTTTGATTGAAAACCCCTAGTGGTTAAAGGTATGTACTGTGGGAATATCTGAGCTCACCACAAAGACAAGAGTAGATCACCTGGGTGGTTTAGCTGTCAGAGATAATAAGCTAAGGACCTGTAATGCAATAACACTCCAGACATTTTCTTCATTCCTAAAATGTGTAAGTGTAGATGGATTGGCACGTTTTGACATCCTTCCACAGCCACATTGCGTGATATCCACAGGTGCTGACCTACGTCTTGGCTAAAGAAACACCACTGACGGTGCATTGAAGTGGGTTCATACGGGCCCCGCTTCGAACGGTGTCTGGGAAAAAAAACAAGCGTGCTTTCTTCCCTCCTGTCACCTGATGGGCAGGGGTACGCACATGTTCTACTGAAGTAAAAGTACAGGTACTTGTGTTGAAAAAACTACTCTGGTAAAAGTAGAAATACTGATTCAACTGTTTTACTGAAGTAAAAGTAAAAAAAAAATACAACTAAACTAAAAGTAAAAATGCTTTTTTTTGCTGTGGGTGAAATAATTTTTCAAAAATATAAAAAAATATAGCTTTTAAAAGTGTTTTACTCTGTAGATGATGTGGTTTATTGGGTCATGGTACTCAGTTTGACATATAGACAGAATATTTAGGAAAAATTAAAAAGTCATAAATAGGAAATTTCAAAAAATATATATTATAGTCAATATTAAAGTCAATATTATCAGAAAAAAAATCATAATTGTGAAATAAGAAATGGATAATTATGAGATAAAAAGTCAAAATTATGTCAGGGTGACCCATCAAATTCCAAAAGGAGCGTGGAAAAGTGGTTTTCAGTGAATGACACCTTTAACAAACTAGTTTTTAAATACAGTGTTGAAATAATTTAAAAACATAATAATTATAAATAATGATAATAATAAATTATAATAAATAATTATAATTATTGGATTAACCAGTTTTTTCCCCCACTTTAAATAAATGAATAATCAATGTCATTAATTTTCAACATAATACAAGGGTTAAACTGTATTCTGAACTGTACTGGGAGCCAATGAAGAGAGCGTAGAACTGGGGTATGTTGCATATTTGTGACAGTAGGCATTAAGGGGGTTAAGTACAGTAACAAAGTACTTTTACTTAGTTACTTCTTACCTCTGAAAACAGGGGAGGGTGGGGGTTGGGGGGGTTGGGAGGTGAAGGTATAGGAATGGCCCTGCGGAAAGGAATGGACGGGTTGAATGGGGTACTTTTGTCTCTGAACGCTTCTTCCACTCTGCCTTCAGACACATGAGGGTTGAGCGAGTGAAGAAGAGAGCGAGAAGGCTGACATGATCAAAGGATGACAGCAGCGCAAGAGGAGGAGAGTCAACCAAAACAAAGGCTCATTCTAAAGTTCCCCCGTGCAGGTTCCACAGCAGCTGAGACGTGGACTCCACCCCTCAGCCAGGACTCATTTCTTCCAGTGGACACAAATGAGCTCTTGTTATTTCACTCGTCTGTATATTTTACATACCAGGTTTCACCTTCAGGTCCAAAGTATGTGTTGTTGTGTAGCTGGAGGATTAGCTCTGCAGTCACATCATGCTGGAGGGCTTTTACTAGCCAAGTTTATTTAACCCTTTATCCAGTAAGTGATCATATTTGGTCATTTCCATGTTTGTTATAAGTGGGAAGGAACTAAATAGAAGAACTATGTTATTGTGCTTAAATAGATTTTTTTTTTTTTTTTTGTATCTGTTCTTTACTTGAGGGTTTAGTTTTCTCGTAACTTTTTATTTTTACTCCCGACATTTGTTCATAAATATTTGTATCTTTATTTTCCGTACATTCTCAGAATAGACGTGTTACTTTTTCAAACTAAACAGATGTGACAGTATGAAAAATAAGTCACTTCAGAGGGAAAACCAGTAGAGGAGAGAAATTGTGATTTTATATATTATGATTATGACTTTTTATCTTATAATTTTTCATTTTATGTCATAATTTCTATTCTTTTTCTCCTAACTGCATTTATTATCTGATATGTGTTACTTTTTTAATGTCAATATTATGATTTTTCTTGGGTCTCAAATAACTTAATTTCTTTTTCCTCATAATTATGCCCTTCTGATCTCATATTTAATATTTATTTGTTGACAAATATCTGCATTTTATACTCCTTACATTCTCAGAATAGACTCATTACCTTTCAAAAACTAAACAGATGTGAAAGTACGAAAAAAGAAAAGTGGCTTCAGAGGGAAAATTGGTGGAGAGAAATTGTGACTTTCTAATAATTAATTAATAACTATGTCTTTTATCTTACGATTCTGACTTTATTGAATATTTCTTTACTTTTTTCTAAAAACAGTTTTAAAAAAATAAATTATGATAGTATGCAAAAGAAATAAAAATAAAAAGTTTGGAAGTGCTAGGACAAGAGGTGCTGTCTGACAAGGTGGGTCAATACTTTTACAATATATAGTTTACCCTATCTATCTATCTATCTATCTATCTATCTATCTATCTATCTATCTATCTATCTATCTATCTATCTATCTATCTATCTATCTATCTATCTATCTATCTATCTATCTATCTATTTATGAGGCTTTTTGTTATATAAATATATATTCAAACATATATTTAAAGAGAAGCAAGGAACTTTAGCATGCTTCAATAGATAACACTATAAAATATACTATAGTGTGTGATAGATTAATAATAATTAGGACTGTCAATAATATTAATGCAGAATAATCCACCATCATGATTAAATATTGAAATGGAACAGTTGTTTACAGTTGAAACTGTCGAATATACTAATTCCATCCATCCATCCATCCATCCATCCATCCATCCATCCATCCATCCATCCATCCATCCATCCATCCATCCATCCATCCATCCATCCATCCATCCATCCATCCATCCATCCATCCATCCATCCATCCATCCATCCATCCATCCATCCAATGATTGCAATGTATTCAAAGACTTATTTGAAGCTGATGTGACAAATGCAGATGACCATTTAGCTTTAAATTAGGACTGTGTTTCAGAAGTCACTAGTGTAACAGTGTTGCCAACAGTCCAACAGAGCTGTCCTCTCTCTGTTCTACATATCTATCATTAAAACTTCAGTGGTTTGCAAGAGGAAGTTTCACTACTTCCAGATAAATCAGTGAAATAAAGACGAATCTTTTCATGCATGTCCAAAAAGCAGCAGCCCTCCAACCTCACAAACCTCAAAGCCAAGGCTGTAGAAAGACATATTTATTTTCATGGTTTTGAAAGGTATAATCTGATGTCATTATGTGGATTTGGCTGAGCTGAGCTTCAACATTTGTGTGGAATAGCTAAGAGTTCCAAAATGAGTGCAAAAAAAAAAAAAGAGAGAGAGAGAGATATTTTTTTTTTTTTGTAAAGGATTATGTACTGTGAGCACCAGCAATGTTTAAGTGACAATCAGATTTCTGTTTTTATTTGGCATTCAATAAATCTGTAACCGCATTAGACTTCACACGTTTCAGTCAGCGTGATCTGGAGGTTTGACAGGAAGCACTCAGCAACGCTACGCTAACGTTAAGGGGATCGTTTTCCGGAAAATTATGTTGAGTAGAATTTTTGCATTTGCTATTCTGCATTGTACTTACAGAGTTGTCTTTAATATATCTGGTTTTTAACTCATTCACTGCCAGGTGAATGAGAAGAGAATATTGACTCAGAATATTGTCAATATTATGTAATATTACAGTATATATATTAGACTATATTATATTACAATATAATATTATACTATAATATTATATAATTTTGTCAATATTATATAATATCATATACATTAGACTATATTATATTACAACATATTATATAATATATATATTAGACTATAGTATATTACAACATAATATTATACTATAATATTATATAATATTGTACTATCATAAAAGACTAAGACTACATAAGTATGGCACCCATCAATAAAAGTATGGACTGTTCATTTGGATATGAATTGACGCCAAAACACGTCAATGGCAGTGAATGAGTTAACAGGAAAACAGCAATTCTGGTCAGGGAATCTAAATGATACATGTCAATAGTAGTACTTAAGTACATTCTGTACTTAAGTAGAAGTACAGCTACTTGTGTGAAAAAATACTCTGGTAAAAGTAGAAGTACTGATTCGACTGCTTTACTGAAGTAAAAGTAAAAAAGTACGACTTCTCAATTGTAATAAAGTAAAACTGCATTTTTTATTTTTTTTTGCTGTGGGTGAAATAATACTGATTTAAGCAGGAAAAAACAGAAAATTTTCTAAAATATCCAAAAATAAAGCCTTTAAAAGTGAATTACTCTGTGGATGTGGTTTATTGAGTAATAAACAAAGTAAATAAAGTATTTTGAAAGTAGACATATTTCATGATTCAGGCAGTTAAATCATCCTCGAAAACATTCAATAATGGCATAGAAATTAATTTGAAGACATATATTTCCTTGTGTATTTGAAATGTTGACATATACATTATAATTAAATACTGTAGTGAGTTCAGTGAGCTTCCAATGCACAAAATTCCCTACTTTTTCCACCTTGTCTTCCAATTATTTATGGGGGGGAAAGTCTCAAGAGCAAAAAGACATGGAAAGGAGAGGCTTGTTTTGTCAAATCCCACCACCTCATATGGACAGTAGCTATAGTATGAAGGAGTGGGGGGTCCTTCAAATGTACTCTCCACTATTTCCTCCTTGTAGCCTGTCATGGTCAATGCAGTTGAAGACGACAGGAAGGGCAAACAAGCACTTGTACATCTGTCACCATTCTGACAGGTGAAATAGAAGGTTGACAGGACTGAAAACTAGCTTTGCCCCCCAGACGTGGCCTCCTCAGGTCTTAGTTAAAGACCAGGGAAAAGCGGAGAAATAAATTAGTAATAGTGCTTTTTTTCTCCCCCCTGTCAAAAACACAAACACTCCTGGCAAAATCCACTAGTGTGTTCCACAGAACTCATACGCATTAACCCACAATCCAAAAGTTAGGAAATACAAGTTTGAATCCCTTGACTGACAACATAAAGTTGCACAGAAAGTAAATCAATATAGTGTTTTCTGCATCCTTATTAGGCCTGTTAGGGCACCCTAGAGCAGAGGACCAAGGTCTGGGAGATTTCAAATATCTTCTTTCAGCTCCATCACTTGTCAGCTAAAAATGTTTGACAAGAAGAAAGATTCATGGATCATCAGTCAACTTAGATCAAATTTGAAGAGTGAAAGATTGTGTTGGAATGGAAACTATTGATGTCTGTCAAGAATTCAAACATATAGATAGAGATTGAGAACAACTGGATGCAGTGGGATGCATGTGTTTGTGTTCGTAACATGTAAGTATGGTATTTGGATAAAAAGTCAAGTCATATTCCATGGTATTTATGGTTAGAATTTAGAACAATTACACTTGTCTACAAGTAAAATGCTTCCGGAATAACACTTTATAATACCTACACACAATTAACCATGTAACAACAACTTATTACTAATTGAAGAGGATTGTTCAATAAAGAATAAAAACTACAAAATACATAATTAATTAACATCTGATATTGTCTTGTCTCATCATTTGAACCCGCTTTATCCGCACTAGGGTCACGGGGGTCACTGGGGGTCTAATCCAGCTACAATGGGTGAAGGCGAGGTACACCCTGTATGAGTCTCCAGTTCATCTCAGGGCTGAACATATATAGACAAACAATCACTCTCACATTCATACCAATGGACAATTCAGATTAACTAATTAACCTATCAGTGCATGTGTTTGGATGGTGGGAGGAAACTGGAGTACCTGGTCTGGTGTGGGAATAGAACCAGGGACCAGTCTGTGAGGCACATAATGCTAACTAAAATTGTGAAAAAAAACAAAACCAACATAAACCAAAAGTGACAATTTTTTGATATAATATCAAATTCTGATCAGGTGATCATTCATGGTGCATGTGGTTTTAAAGCTCACTTGTAACACTGGCCTACAAGTAAGATGCTTCAGAATAATACAAAAACAGCCTGCTGTTGGTGTTGTCTCCAGGATCGCACAAATGACATGTGTGAAAACATGTGTCAAAAAGTGCGAGTCATCATCGAACTTAAGTAAGGTCTTCATGAGAGGCATATGTGGTGTGAATTTGGTGATCCTCCATCAAAGCTGTCAAAAGTTATTGACAATACAGTGTTCCAAGATGGACACACGGAGGCACAGACGGATAAACAGCATTTCTATGTCCCCTGCTGGGGCAATGATGGATAAAAATAATGAAATGTGTGTCTTAACTTCTTCTACCTTGACAATATCTTCAGTGAAAAACGCCTAAAAAAACATACGCAAAGTAAATGAAGAATTGCTCCACAATCCTAAGGCATACATAAGGTATACAGAAAATATTCTTATTGTCTAAAATATTGTATTCTATTACTATGACTGAGTAAACTGTAATAAACTAAAAGCGAAAATCAAATTTTTTTTATCCTCGCCTTTTTTTATTCCTTATTTGACAAAGGATAACACTCTGCTGACAATGATTCCATGAATGAAGATGCAACTCCTTGACAACACATGTACAAAAGTTAATAGAATTAGAGCAAAGTACAAAGCCTCCAGAAAGGTCAAGATAACACCAGACGGACAGTCCATTTGGCATAGTTTGGCACAAAAGTGTTCCAAACAGTGCCAAATAGAATATTTTACACTTCCAATAAAATCTGTCTGGAAAATACAACTCACATCCATGACAGAAGTCATGGATTTATTTGGAAGAAATCAATAAAAAATAAATAAAAATGTATGATCCTAACTTGGTTTCATATGGCTCTCATTTACTCTATTGCTTTGTATTATGTTAAAATAATTCTAATTTGTAACAAATGTTCGAGGGCTTAGCCAATGCAGGAATATTTTAAAGTGTAATACCAGTGACAGCCACTTACAGTAGATGCTAGTTTTAAAAAAAAAAGCCTTGTTATAGATGTTTCTGGCTTCATTTCCTGTATTTGGAACAGTAGTCTTGTACATGTTTAATATTGGAGGACCAATGGATGGTTTTGACATCTGTTGGGTGGGCTTTGATTGACAGCAGCAGTTGAAATTTCACTTGGCTACCGTGTCAAACTTTAAGACTGTGGGGTTTTTTTTTCCAGGACAGTTTGACTCGACATATGGTGAATAGTTTATACTCATTGAAGCACTCCAATTATTTTGTTTCTAGATGTTTCTTGAAGTTCACCATCTCAGTGTGTCAGTAATTTAGCTTTAGCATTAGCATAAGTCATTTATTTTATACTATTCTCAACCCATTATTGTCCTCGTCTCTATTCAAAAGTTGGCTTATATTAGGTCGACCTTTTTTTAAAAAAAGATACTATCTTCTATCTGTGGCACCTATGGGGGGGGGGGTTCAGTGGATACAGGTTTGAAGTCATTAAAATTTGAACGATAGAATTATAGATATAGGTATAGAAGACAGGAGCTGAACATTGAAAGAATGTTTCTATGTAGTTATTACACTATTATTATTGTAAAAACTTAACCCCCCCCCCCCCCTCTGGGCTAACTAATTGGGCCTGGTTACATGAGTTTTTCTTCCTATTTAATTCAGAACTAGAAAAGCACTCTGAGAGCGCAGACCTCCGCCAAGGTAGACCCCCCCCCCTCCCCCCTCCAGGATCACCAACAAAATGAAATCAGTTCTTCCTGTTCACATTTACAACATATCCTGAAAATTTCATCAAAATCCGTCCATAGGTTTTCGAGTTATCTTGAACACAGACAAACAAACAGATAAACGCCAGCAAAAACATAACCTCCTCGGTGGACGTAATAAAGGTTCATTCCTGTTTAAGATGACCATGTAAACACCTAATTCCACTTGAAAATGATTATTTTCAATTAAACTTAATTCCGAATAAAGTCACTGGTTTATTCCACCCTTAATGCCAAATTTGTTAATTCCTCTGACATGTAAAGAGTTAATTCCAATATTATTCCTGTCATTCTGCACATGCTCCTAGTCTTGTTACGATGACACACATATTTTGTGTTGATGACGCACACATTCTGCACTTCTGACATTAATATGTTGATTCGGTCGAGCTACTGCTTCGTAATTATTACAAAAATAAATGTAAAAATCACATGTAGTATCTGTCCTTCCATGTTGATAGTTGAAACGAAACCAAAACAGGAACTGGACGCAATCATTTTCTTCTGGTAGGCATCCAGATGTTAAGCGTTCTGTCCAATCAGAACCTTCCATACCTCCTGCTCTTTAAGTTCAATTAATTAAAGTAGAATAAACCTGATTCCCATGGAAACCTTTACTCAGATTTAACATTTCCACCTAAACATGAAGAAAATAGCTTTAATTCTGATTTTTATTTTTTTTTTTTAGAATAAATAACTCTGCATAATAATTAGCACAGGCGTTCCCAAAAAAAGAAAACAGCAGGGCATAAACCAATACTGTCCACTAACATCACAGTGAGTAAATCCACTTCTTATCCACAGTCAGTGTAAAAAAAACATCAGTTGGGAGTGTGGAGCTTCTCAAAATTCAGTTATTAATGACTCTGCATATTTTAAAACCAAAGGATGTTCATTCAGTGACCTTATCCCACAGAAAAATCTTCCCATTTAGTCGTATCAGATAACAAACCTCTAACACCTTCAACTTTTCAACTGCCTGATAAATCTGACTCCACTACTGTGTTTTTTTTTAATGACATTTAGACTAAATGTACCAATCTTGATCTAAAATAATCATTAATGGGTAAATTATAAGATGATACAACTCCAGAACAATCTAGAAAAGACTATATTTTTCCAAACACCTGCTCACAGAGTCACTCTCACTTGTAATTTATTGATGATCCTCTTTCATATTGCTGTGTTCCTGATTCGATGGTCTTTTTGCAGGATGCTCCACAAGCCTCATTTTTAACCATAAGATTTTCATGACCTACTAAATCTTTCTGTGGGATTCTACAGGCTGGTAAAATGGTTATGACCTCTTTATCTGTTTTATAGACTCCCAGGCCATTTCAGACGGACAAAAATCAATGTCATTTTTGACTGAAATCAATTGAATTTACTGGTGGTAATTTGAACATGCAGCAGAATAAGGCTACAAGGGGATTGGAGGACAAAAAAAAAAACACTGACAGGGAGATTTTTTACTGACACATGACTGAGTTTTAGATTAAATTTGAAAAAGAAATCCAGGATTGTAAATAAAGGGTGCTGCGATAATCAAAATGTTTAAATGTTATTGGCTTGTTTTTCATTTTTGCGTTAATCCCACCACCTTGTCTTTAACCAACCTGTTATGTTATGGGTCAAATTGACATTTTAAAGTTTGAACATCTAGGGGAAATACTATTTTTTTCAATTTGAAACATCTTATGCTAGCCTTAATTAGTGTAATCAACATACTGTATAATATGAAAATGTTTAATCTCACATATTTATGATCATATACTTCAGTTTTATATCACATAGATACTGTTCAGGTCAATTTGACCCAGCAGTCAAACTGGAGGTAAAAGGGTGTCAGAAATGCCAGACTATTTCTTTCTTAACAATAACAGTGCAATAATTTAAAATACTGTGTATATTGTGTATATATTTCTATTTTTAAAACATGAATAACTATATATTGTATATAGAATTATTCATTTATAGAAGTGAGCTGTGCTATAATCTGGCTGCTGTAAAACTGGAATTTCACCTTGTGGGATGAATGAAGGAATATCTTATCTTAACTGTGAGACATATTATGTTGTGTTATGTTTTATATGTTGGTCTTTCAAAAGTAAGAAAGTGGTGAAACATCAAAAAAAAAATGTTTGAACATGTATTTTTTAAATGAAAAACAAATAAATTACTCTAAATGAATCATTACCTGTTAGAAGTAAGGAATACCACTGCACTAAGTATTGATAGAATAATTAGGAATGGAATTGGTAATTAAATATTAAACAGTGCTTGTCAGGATTTTTTTATTCATTTATTTTTTTGTTTCGTACATCTTTTGGATAATTAAACATGTACCGGGTCAAACTGACCCAGGAACACTGTTGCTGTTCCTGACAAATGAACATAACAGGAGGGCTAATTTAGATTTTTTTCTGAAGCTAATTCATTTGAATACACACTTTTTTCAGAGAGAAAAGAAAAGGTCATCTTTTATATGACAGGACAAAGACATCATTGATCATTTTGTTGTGAAAGCCACATTTTTGGTAATCCTTCTCTTCCACTCACATTCACTGCACTGTCTAATGATGCACAGATTGACATTGTGGCCCCTCCCCCTTTTCTTTCCTCTTCTCTGCCCATCTGTGTGAAAGATCCTAGCATACCATACTGCTTCTGCATGTTCCCTTAGATGTGCCTCCCAGCCTGGGAGAATAAGGGATTAATGAGATAGATTTATCTTTTCTGGTAATACACCCGCCATTGTTTTCTCCATGCATGTCCTAAATGCATCCCAGAGTGCCTTGGGAGAGGGCTGCATCATTGAGTCCCATAGATCAGTGCTGCTGGTTTCTATTCTCCAGTCCCATTTCCCTTTAAAAAAAAAAGAAAAAAAAAGGCAACACATATCCACATATACACTCATGTGCACATATTACTCTCTTCTATTTCACTATTTGAAGGAGTGTGTTAATCTGAGTTTTGAAATGAAAATCATATACAGTGGTACCTCTACTTCCAAAAGACCCAGCCAACGAATAATCCAAGTAACGAAAAAGCTTTACCTCAGTATTTCGTCTCTGAATACAAAAGAAAATTAAATTTATGAAGCGAAAGCCCCAAAACATAAATATGTATATTACTGTACGTAACTATGTAATGTATGTAAATACGTCATGTACTTACTGTATGGAGCATCCCATTGGCAATGAAGGAATTACCCATGATGCTTTTCGTGACCCTTTGACCCTTATTCATCGCAGACTTACTGTTGTTTGGTGAGTTTTTCCCAATGTGCTCATTGAAACTCGATTATAGTACGTATTTGTTCTTCATCATGAGCCCAAAGAAGAAGTGTTAAGCATTATACTTGAGCTTTAAAATGTACAATGTAGTGATTTAACCATTAACTAATTAGAGTTTGCATCCAAAAATTGTCACTTTTGGTTTATGGATGTTGTTTTCACAATTTCAGATGTTAATAAATATGTATTTTGTAGTTTATTTAAACAATTTTTGAACAATTCACTTCAATCAGTAATAAGTTATTGTTATAATGCGCTCATAACTCCAAGTATGGAACTAAATCTCTTTAAAAACAAAGAAAGGCCTTTGCACATAAAGACAAATCAGTTATTAAATGCTCGACTGATTACCCCTCAATCTATTATAACACCAACCATGATGGTACATTTTAGCATGTTACATACATGAAGTCATCAAAGTGTAATCTGAAACAACCTGGAGCTACTCATATACATGGATAGACAATTACAGTGTCTGGAGCAGAGTAGTTAAAAAAGGCTAAGAGTCAATAATGACTTACATGTTCTTATTTGCTTTTGTCAATGCTTTGTCCTCACTGGGAAATTGTTTTGCTGCACTGCCTCAAGGATGATGTAAATTAGCCAAGATTTTACATTACTGCTGCACAGATGAATATGCCAAACCCCATCTTCACAATTACTCCATTTATGTAGATATTCACTCCAGTGCCCATTCACACTCGTATTAATTGTTTGTAGAAACATTTAATGTTAATTAATGGGTGTAAATATAGATGACCAAGTAGCATGCAATTAAAACATTAAACACATCTTCTTGAGCAGTGGTCTCAAACTCAGCCTGATTTGATCTCCAGTGGGTCGGACCAGTAAAATATTAACTCAGAAAAAATAATAACCCCATTACATTATGAAAAAATGCTTTTCTAAACTATTCAAACAAAAAACATATCTGAATAACCTGAAAAAATGATGTTTTGTTTTGTATTTTAACAATATTTTTGCCTCAAGTTATCATTGATGGACGGACAAACAAACAATAAGTAAGAAAATAAAGTGCTCATATCCTTTATGTTTAGTCAGTCTAATGTGTATTATCGATCAGATCTACAAAGACACTTAACACCTAGTAATAGGTAGGAAATATTTAAATTGTACTTAATATTCTTGAGACATTTCAGGTTGTTCATATTTATTCAGGTGACTCACATTTTATTGTTACAGGGTAGTTTGAAAATGTCTAATGTTTTAACAATTGAATGCTATTTTTTGCACTAAAAATCAAATCAAATCAAATACACTTTTTGCTTATTTTTCTACATTTTGTTTTTATTTTAGTATATTTCTTCAATTTTGTTCCATTTCTGTTTGTGTGTGTGTATATATGTTCATGTTATTTTGTTGGTTTATTAATTTTTTGTTCATTTTTATTGATCACTTTGGCAGTTTTTTTGTTTTTTTTTTCATTTTGTTGCTTATTTAATTTTTTTTTGTATACTGTGGAACTCCTAAAGTCTCAGGAGTTAACAGGTTAAAAAACGAGAAATAAATCAATAAACAGACAAAGACGTGAAGTTGTCATGCAAAATGGAATATTTTTATCCACATCAAACTAAGAAGAAAAAAACGGAGTCATTATTTTTGTAGGTTTTTATATTATTTGATTGTATTTTGGTCTGTATGTGGAACCTGAACTAAAATGACAGGAATTTTTACACATTGCAAATTCATTCAATGGAAGTTTTAGCGGGCCACATTTGGACCCCAAGCCACATGTTTGAGACCCCTGTTCTAAAAGACTGTATATATATTAAAAAAAAAAAAAAAAGGAACAGAAAAACTAAATCCCTGTCAGGGCACATCTCCATAGCATCTGTTTGAAGAGTCAGCTGCTGAAAATGAGAACACACACTGTAATTATCAGGGCATGAATCACACACAGTTCTCTCATTGCCATGCATTCCTGCCTGGGTGGCAAACCAGAGAAAAATACAGCGTGACCCCGGACACTGGTGGGTGTTCTGCTAACAGGTGAAGAACCAGCTTTCAGCACGCCACAGATCCAGTTGCTGAAGGAACCCGGGGAGAGTGTAAAAAGCATCGATGACTGCTAACGCACCACATTCAAAGAACAGGAGGAGGGTTTTTTTTTTCTCTCCAATCACCAAAGTGTAAAGTAAAAGCAGGCACACATGGACCCCCAGAGTCCCTGACCTCCCTGCATGAATGGCACATGTTTTGGAAATGCACAGTGAGAGTGATTAGCTGGTATATAAATGCAAATGAACAGTCAGCTTCCTGAAAATCTCACCATTCTAGGGCTAGTGAGTCTTTCTGAGTGAAAGGCTGTTTTTTTTTTTTTTGTAATTACACATTTAAAACTTGGAAACTTTTCTGAGTGTTTGAGAGCCCAAGGTGAAAGGGAAATGGAATTTATGCTAATGTTTCTGTCTTGACGCCATAGACTGCATAAAGAAGTAGACGTATACATGACGATTTCACCTGTTAATGAGGGCCGCTTCTGTTCTATACTGCATTATTTATTCATTTATTTTTGGCGGGGGGGGGGCTTTGTAGCCAAAAGTGATCACATATGGACAAGAAAATAAAAATGAAAAAGAGCAAAGGTTTTGTATGGTGGTAAGGGTTACAATGCTTCCCAATTTACAACACACCTACAGGCATTAGGGGCGACCATGGCTCAGTCGGTAGAGCGGGTCGTCCAATAACTGAAGGGTTGATGGTTGGACTCCCGCTTTGTTCTAGGCCCAATACTCACGGAAACGAATTCGCATGAATCCGAAAAACTTTCTCAGCGGATTGGCCTTTCGTCTAAATGGGTGTCATGGGTACCCCAAAACGATATCTTTGGAAAACGGGTCTCAGAGTGGGAAGATTTGGCAACGGTGCCATTTCCGCACAGAATCGAACGTGTCTAGGCGAATAAAACATGTGTTCACACCCACGTCATGACCACATGACCAGAATAAACAGCAGCCTTGCGCCCATAGCAGTCTTTCTCATCACAATACAGCAACAATGACAAACAACAGAGTAGCAGGGGTGAATGAATTACTAAATGTAATGGTGTTATTGATGGAATATCTACAATAGAAGCTCCACTTCCTCGTCGGTCCAGACGTCCATATGTCCATACGGCTATGGACTACATTTGGACAATTTTTTAGTTTGTTTTGGATGTTTTTGTTGGAATATGGTTCCTCTGTGGATAATTATGAGTCATAAAGGTTCAGATCAGCTGTTTGCGGTTTGTATTTTTAAGAAAGAAGTGATTGTACCTGCTGTGGATATTTTATCTGAAAGTGGTTTATATCCTCCGATGTGTGAGAATCTCTGTTGTCAATCTCTATTAGGTCATGTGATGTGTGGGACAGGTTTTGGTAGCTTGCTTTATATTTTTGACTGACTACTTCCAGGCTATATGTGGACCCTTGGAAGTTTAAAGGGTTAAGTGTATGTGTATGAATTGAACTATACAAATAAAGCTTGCTGCTAATTCATTCATCTCTACAGCAGTTTGAGTTTGACATGGTTTGCGTCTTTGTTTGTCAGCAGCTATAGTCAAAAACTTGTGGACCAATCTCTATGAAATTTTTAGGAAAGGTGCAAGGTAGACCAGAATAGATCCCATAAAATTTTGGTGAATGTAGGTCAAAGGTCACAGTCACTAATGATGACATGACAATGACATGATGATTTTAGTTATTTATTTCATGGCCTGGCGCTGTTTTTTTTATTAACATTATGTGACTCTAAACTTTTAAATTCTATTCTTGACTTGGTCTTTTCTGGGTTTTTATTGTTTTTATTATATTTTTCTTTTATTAATTTGCTGCTATATTGATGAGCGGTAGAACACTGGGCACTTTGTTCTATTTTTTGTACTTTTCATATACTCGACCAATGTACCTTAATTATATGTCCTGTGTGTTGTATTTTAGCATCAAACGTTCACCCTGACTGCAAAAAAAAATCTACCCACGGGTACTAATAAAGTAACCTTGAACCTTGATAAGAGATAGGACAAGTAAGGTAAAATGTGTGTGAGGGGGGGTGGGTTTGTTGTGCCGGGTAGCACTTGTTTAATTAAATATTCATAAATTTGTATTTTCCTGGATGGATCCTATAGATAAAAAACATTTTCTTTACTGTGAGTTGACCTGTTTATTTGTCATTAAATGGTGATCTGAGGGGATGGACTCAGATGAACTTTTAGAGTCAACCTCATGTGGTAATTTGGGGAACTGTCGAATTCTGACTCAATTTTTCCACCTCACGTTATTCTTGTAAAATGTTGACTTTACCAGATATCCGCAAACAGCTGTCTGACACGTCAAACCCAAAATGATTTAAAAACGATGTGTGTCGTTTTCTTTTTTTTGTCTGTACTCAAAGCCTCAGAGTTAAGAGACACCAACCAGCTGTTGTTGCTCAAATCGTTTTCTTATGTTTCAAGGTAAGAAGAGAAGATGAGACTAAAACCTGCAGAACCAGCTGCTTCCAGAAGAAACAAATGAGTGATGGTTCTGCAGAAAGACTGGTGTCGCAGCACGTGTCTGTCTAAACTTAAAATGGCGAAACGACTGAAGAGGTTTCCTCCCCTCCATCCTTCGCTCTTCTCCACACATGCACAGCCATCAGCAGGTTAATTAACTGTGAAAGCTGCTCACTTGAAACCTTAAATCACTCATTCAGCATTCTGTCACGAGCTGCCAGCTTAACCACGCTGACGAGGGTTCCGCCTTGTTTACCCAACACAAGAGACAGAGCCGTGGAGGTGGGGACGGTAAGGAATTTAGGTGGTGTGGTGAAAGTACAGGCATCAAATTTGGACTGTTGTGGCAGGGAAATGTCAGAGAAGCATCTCAAACCACATGAAGACAGATACCCCTGGTGTCACTATAAATGTGCGGCTCCTTTCTTTCATATCTCTGTGATACCAGATGGCCATTCTTTGTGCTTTACATCCCATAATCTGTGGATTCAGCCTGTTTGAATGATCACAGGTGGATGGGATACAAGAGTCTTGGATATTTTGGAGATGAACCAATCCCACCCCCTCAAATGTCATCCTCTCAAGCATAAGGACACTCCGATTTTACATGTAATTCTATACTGTTACATGTCAAGGCTGCATTTATTCCCTCTTATCTTCCAAACCATCCTCTGTGCTGCAGGGCACTATGGCTACAAACTCCTGTCATTCCACAGCAAAGGTGGCATGGACCAAGCAGAAACCTCCAAGGCCTGAAAAACAGCCAATGGAAAAGGGCCAGCACTTGCATCTCCTTGAATGGCCACTTGAGGCTGGACCCAAAAGTCAATCCGTTAATCCTATGTGTTAAAATGCCCAGCAGAAATAAACATGTTTACAGCTCAGTACAAACACACACACACACACACACATTTGGTCTCTGTAGCGAATTTCATTAAAGGCTCACATGTGCTGTTAGTTAGCCTGATAATTAGGTCAAGTTAATTAGTATATTTATATACTTCTCAAAATTCAACAATACTGCTATCATCAAGCACAGCAGGTGTTAAAGGTTCTATATGGAAAGTTTGCATGTGGTTTGTTTGTTTTGAGAAGCAAAACACAGTGAGCTTAAGTATTTATCACACGCATATACACACACACACACACACACACACACACACACAGTGGTACCTCTACTTACGAAATTAATTTCTTCCAGAAGTGGTCGTGAATTTTTTGTAAATAGTCACAAGGCCTCAAATGCTACCACTTAAATCCTTTAAGAAATATAAAAATGTACCAATTCTGTATGAAATATGTGTTAAAAGTAAAAGAACTGTGTTCTTTTCGGTGCTTGTTGACTGCAGTTGTCCCGCCTCCTCCTTGCTTTTGATTGGGCAGTAAGAGAATTGTGACATTGACGAGCGCAGCACTGTTCTAAAAGTTGAACCATATCCAACCCGCAGCGCTTGGACATTTTCATCTTGTTTATATTCAGCGACAAAAACGCACATCGACACGCTTATCGTCAGTGTTTTTAGAACAGCTGTATCATCTCGTCATCATCTCATCTTCATCATGGGAAAAAGGGTGGTTGACGAAACATATTTAATTTAATCTCATCTGACGAAATTAACACTGCTCCCTCTGCACAACAATGCACCACTTTAGCTTCTACATTACTGCAGATGTCGCCCCAATCTGCGTGTCAACCTCCCGCTCTATGATACATGTTATAATTATTAGTCCACCAAGGAATGGTTTAACTTTTCTCTTTAGTCACTGGAGTCTACTGACTGAAAATGCCCTGGAGAAGTCCTGGAAAATAATTTGAGGGAAAGAGTGACAACCCTCCTATTGCGCGCATGTACATTGCGATGACGATATATCGTGCAGCTCTACTGGATGTCTATGGTAACGTGTTGCCAAGCTGTGATCCCTTGGCCGAGCTCTTTCACAAACTTTGGGATTCATATTATTCCAGCCTCAGTAGGTCATCCATAATATCTAAATGTGTTTGCTTAGGGAGAACTATGACGTTTGGCTGTTTTCCCTCATTAGTCAAAAGGCTGTGGTGGGATAGGCCTCTCTTTCAGAGCAAGACCCAACAGAGAGGTGGTGTCTGCTCATTTCTCCTTTTAACAGGTTGGACATCTCAGAGGCGCTGGTTCATTTTGTTCTCACTGCAGGGGTATTGACCACTAATGGCACCCTGGGGAGAACCAGACTAATATGTAAGGCTTTCAACAACAGCAAATATCTGGGACACAGATTTGGATTCACTTATACCGCCAAAGAATCTGTTCATTAAAAAGTATAAGACCAAAAAAAAAAAAAAAAAAGGCAAGTTGCATGGCTTGAAAATTGTGCTGACAGTATTGATCATAAACAAAATGATTAGGCTCGATATGAGAAGGTTGTTTGCCATTCCACTCCCTCTGTCCTGCCTTTGAAGCACTATCAGTGATATCACATCCATAAATCAGCCCCATCCAAATAATCTCATAAACTTTTTTTTTTTTTTTAACAGTGTAATTCATGCTCATCAGCATTCTTTGTTTAACATTTATGTTTATTGATAAATGAAGATAGCTTTAAATAATTCAGACCAAACATTAGCTGGGAGCTGGGAGATTAATAATTGATGGGGTGTGTGAAGGGCTGGGCCACTCTGGGAATAGATAATATTAGCTTAATGCAGGGCTGTGTGAACATGGGAAGTGTAATGGACCCGCCACCTTTAACTGATGATGGTTATTGTGGCCTGAAAGTTGTTACAAAAGGGGAAAAAGGGGTCTGAATTGTGTGGTGAAGGGGTGGGGTGGGGTGGGGGTAGCGGTGTGGTCATAGATTTGGCTCATAGGAGCTGACAGTGCAAATTGTGGTTTTAATAGCAGGAGGTTTACGCATTCTACAGAGAGGCCCTAATGGCCAGGGCCTGTGCTTAGTGTAAAGGGAGAAAAATGGCCCTGCGCTATTAAAATGAAACTGGAGAAGGTCCTTGCTCTTAGTTTGGTGTTTTCCTTCTTTCCCAGTCGAACTCTGTCTCTCCATCACTCATTTTGATCCCCTCCTGTCCATTTCCTGCTCGGGGTCTCACTTAAAGTTTGCCCACACACACTCAAACACACAAAGTGATTCAGTGCAATGACCCTGTGTGTGGCGGCTGGGCTCGTTTTACACACGAGACCGAGACTGAGGACACCACCAGGTCACACAGGAGACGCTCTGAGCCCTGTACCAGATAACACTCACAGGATTTCAGCTTCAATTTAAATAATATGAAGACTTCAGAGTTCCATCTCAATTACCAGTGCTCTCTGGGTGGATTACACTGTGCTGTGATCCTCTGGAGAAGGCCACGGTTAAGTGTTAAATTAGGATGAGAATATTATGTATACTATTATGTTTTCATCATCTGAAAATAAGAACGGTTACCTTTTCATCACCTTTATATCTACAGAGGGTTACATTCAACTGGGTCTAACACTGTGCAGTGGAATTCTTTCTTTTTTTCCCCCCTTTCTTTTAACCCACAAAGACCCACATATCCTCAGCCAAAACCATCTACTCATCTGAACTGTTGCATACTTGTTGATCCACTAATCCTATCAATACAATTATTTGTTTTTAATTTATTTTACCTTTATTTAACCAGGAAATATCCCATTGAGATTAAAGGGATAGTTCACTATTTTTCACATAAATCTGTATGCCATCACCATCTTTACTCTGGTGCACCCACAGTGACTTGCCCCCGACAGGGTCCTATGAGTTGAATTCTGGGACGGTTTTTTTTATCAATCATTGCACATTGTCACTGCTAACGGCTGTGCGCCTTAAGAAACTACTTCCACCAGTTGTTCGGTAGTGTTTGCTGCTGCTATGTGCAGCTGCACAGCTGTTAGCAGAGACAACACACATTGATCACTATTGAGAGAAAGTAGCTACAAGCAATTACGAGGTGTGAGTTTTTGTTCCGTGATGGTTTTGTTCTGCAAATAAATCACTCATTCAAACACATATTGTTTTGAGAAGACACACGTTTTATTTTTGTGACCCCAGGAAACCTGCCGGGACTACTTTCGCTTTGACCAAAACTGGACCACAACTGAACTCACAGGACACTGTTGGGGGTAAGTCACTGTTGGTGCACCAGAGTAAAGATGCTGATTCTATACAAATAGTGAACTATCCCTTTAAGAACCTCTTTTAAAAGGGAGTTCTAGCCAAGATAGGAAACAGCAATGCAACTCATAGTTACAGAAATACACATTTAAAATACATACAGCACACATTCGATAAAAACAAACAAACTTTAAACAGATTAGAAAAGGCAAGTATAAGTTATAGCATTGGCTTCAAGTATTTTCAGTTTGGACTTAAAAGTGCTCAGAGAATTCAACTCAGTTCCATGTAAATAATTGGTGTAAAGTGCAGTTTAAAAATAAGCTTAATTTGTCAAATTCTCTGTGGCTGTAAAGGTCAAAAAAGGATCTGTCTCTTTTTTCCTTTTCAATGATCTCTTGATCTCTAGAGAGATCAAGAAATAGAAGAAAAACAAGGGTGGTCTAATAATTTTTTCCCCTACAAGAACAGTGTAAGAACAGCGATCCAAACATGACATAACAGTCAAAGTAATATGAATGTTTTCAGCTACGACGACTGAAAACAGACAAACCACTTTGTGCTATTTTTCGTTGGCGTCAGGAAGGAGATCTGCAACTCTGTGTGTCATTAAACATCACACACCAAACCTTTTATCTTTGCTCTTAAACATCGCAACTCACAAAGTGCATGGGTGCGTGACCCTATGTCCAGCTGCTTCACTTTTCCGTCGACAGCTGAAGACATGACCTGGTCACTTATGAGACTGAACTGAAGTGCGTGCACCAGAAAATACTCTGACAATCACTTCAGCGTTGAATTAAATATGAATCTACCAGACTGAAACTAGAATTGGAAACATTCTCCGGCCACTTAAAGCTACTCCCATCCTCTGGGAGAGCTGCACCTTACTGTACGTACAACAAAGCCATATTATTGAGGCGTCATTATTTCTTGTACACAAAAGCAGAAGGCAGCAATGTTAGATATTACCCATATGTTTATGATAATGGCTGCTCAGTGCCTGCAGGTCAGCCTGTAACAAAAGGGCTTCATTTACTCTCCAAGGGATACTACTCTTGTTGTGCCAGGCTAGTAAAAAAAGATGCAGAGGGATAATGTGTATCAAAGGGAGAGGAGGACCCCTTCATTCTATATTGCTATCACAGCAGCATATTAGCATCTAAACAAAGGAAGCAGAATCCCCTGCAGCGCAGCAGCGTTTCAAGTGGTCACTCACAGCCTTTATTTATTTCTCAATCCGACACATTTTATGCTGAGTAGCAGAATTTCAGCACCCCCCCCCTTCCCAAAAAAAAAAGCCTCTTGTGTCTTCAGCACAAAAGTGTTGAAGTTGCTGCTTCTTGTCTTTTTCTTCTTTCTCTCGTGCCGCTCTTTTCCTCCTCCTTTCTTTTGACTTTATCACAGAGCTATGACAGCTGTCATCACTCCTCAGCAGGCCTCAGATCTGCATTTCAAGGTTTACAGGTTCACAGGTTCACCAGGTTCTGCTCGGGCAGATAACACAGTCAGCTCGTCTCAAATCCACCCTTCTGATGAGCCCGCTTCATAAACAATAGGTTGGACAAACAGCATACAGACACCAGCAGCCCATAATAACGCTGAAGGGACATTAAAGATGATGACACACTTTAGGCCAATTAGTAAGCCTTGCTTGAATACTCAATGTTTACGATCTATTTTATAGGATATTTTATTGTTGTAAATGAGCACTGCAAAAATCCAAATCTTACCATATGTATTTTTTTTCTCATTTCTAGTCCAAATATCTCATCACACTTCAAAAGAACACATAATCACCTAAAGAAAAAACATATTTTTTATTTTGAAAAGCTTAGGCTACGTTCAGACTGCAGGCAAATGTGGCCTAAATGATGTGGACTGTTTTGTATGCTGACCTTGGTCTTTTAATATTATTTTTTATTTTACAGAGTTTTTGTATTGTTATTTGTGAAGTGTTTTTTTATTGTGTTTAATGGAGCACCCCCCCCCAACATAAGTTTTTGATGGTACATGTAATTATACATCCCTGTGACAATAAAACATCTTGAATCCCTAAATCTGACTTTTCGCCCCCTTTGACCTGTATCTCACCTGTTAAAGAAAGGCACAAACCCGAATTTTTTAAATCCAACCCAGGCCACTTTCATATCTGGTATTAAATCCATATGTATCTAATATTTTGCAATGTGACTTCAGTCTGAATGGTCATGTTGCATTTATCCGCCTTTTCCAGTTGTAGAGTAGAGGTATGATATTATAAGTTTACGACTAGTTTAATGTATTTACAATTAGCTAATTTGGCATCTTGCTATGCATAGGAATGCTGCCCAGCTCATAAATAAAATTGTCTATATGGCCGAGCGTGACAGAGATATTGAATACTTTGGGCATTAGAAAGTAGATGTTTTAAAAGATTTTTGTGAAAAAAAATTAATAAAAATGGGGGTACAGTGTTACCAGAAAGAAAAATAAAGAACATGTGTCCCTTGCTTGGGTGTTGTCCTTCCAAAAAGTCCCACTTGTGTTGATCAAACAGCAAGAATACTATGGTGTTCAATTTGCATCAATAAAAGCAAAAAATATCAATTCAAAATACTAAATAAAAAAATCAAACAACAAAAATTATTCAAATGAAAGATATATAATATAATAAAATAATAATAATAGAAAAAGCACAGATCATGTAAAATATTTGCCTTCACATCTTTCTCAGTTTTGGTTGTTGCCTTTTTCCTTTATTACGACTTCAGCCTTTTCGTTTGCGCTCCCTGACTTTAAAATGTGTATTTAATGGAACATTTTTCCAGTGTATTTTAGAGAATATTAAAAAACTTACCAACTGTATTTTTCTCATCAGACTTAAAATAAGATATACTCGGCTAAAGAGTAACTTCAGTATGATATAAGAACATATTTTTTAAGCAACAGAGCTTGAAAATGTTATCTGAAGAAATCTTACAAAAACACTTTTCGCCTGTTAGATTTTTTTTTTGGTTTAAAATGAGTGAAATGATCTTGCATCAGTTTTCTTAGAGGGGTATATTTCCAGTGTATTTGATCACTGAATTTGAATCAAAAAGTGCATTTTTCTCTTTTCTAGTCCATCATCAGACTTAAAAAAAATAAAAAATAAAAAATTCAGTGAGATATAAGAACTGATCTTTAGACAATAGATCTGGAAAATCAGATTTAAATTTTTTTTTTACCAAGATCGTTTTCACTGCCACTGATTTATTTTCTTTTTTTTTTTTTTAGCATAAATCAATCAAAAGGCAGAAAAAAAGTTTACATTATCTTGATTACACCGTACTCAACACAGTTTCAACAACAAAAAAACAACTGTTCCATTTAATTGTTTTACATTTTTAATCAGATTAGTGTTAATGGTGATGATGAATTATTCTGCATTAATGCATTAATTTTGACAACTCTACAAAATACAGATGATAATAAAGTAATAAATGGTGATAAATCACTTACGAAAGGTTAAATAGAGAGTAAAATTCAGTTGGAAACAAACTTAAAAGTACTTCTGGGTTTTTCTGGGTTAATAAAAACTGTTTTTTGAAGCATATCTTGTGGTAATAACTCAACCAAACTGGGCTCAAACTTCCAACACCCACTGCTCACATTTATAGATTGACACCTATTATAACAAGTGCTCAATCATTTCCACACAAAGGCATGTCTGGCAGATCTTCTTTCTGGGTTGTTGTGGGACCAATCAGAGCTTAGACGAGACTCCACACTCGTCTTGTTACAGTTGTGACAGACAGACATGTTTGTTTTTGACCTAGGCTGCTCTCCTTTAATGCTGTCACTGTCAGAAATTGAAATGCCCTTTAAGACAGTAGTTTGACTGGTCAGCTGGTGACCTGCCTCCTGGATGGACAACGCGCTGAGACCACCATCGCAATTTGGCAGATCTTTCTATGACAGCACTTTGTATGGGATCAATAATACGCTGTCAGAAAGAGGCTGCCATTCCTTTTTATTTAGTGATAAAGGTGAGTTAGTGCCCTGACGAGCTGCAAGATGGAAGCAAAAAATACTACAAAAGACACTGGGTGATCATATTTGAACACATAAACGTCCAGTAAAGTAAAGCTAACAAACATGTTATGCTAACATGCTAACACCATGCTAACATGTTACATAATCTAACTGTAACCTGAGTGTTTTAATGTTAATTTCTCATCAATAAAGGCCAGATTCTATATTTTTTGATATGGGTCTTTTATTGTGACCAATATTGAAACTTATTTCAACATTATTATTATTACTATTGCTTAAATTCTTACATGACAAATATATGAAATAATGAAAAATGCTCCAGTGTTGCCTTTCTTTGTTAATTCTGTTGTCCCAAAAAAAAAAATAAATAAAAATAAAATAAAAAAGCTGTGTGTCAAGAGTGGTGTCACATTGTCTTTAAGTTGTGGTGTATGACCTCTGGGCATGAGGAGACCCGTGCATATGTAACCAGGCTAATTTACACAGCGCTCTGAGCAAGCTTTAGTCTATAATTCACAGACTAGACTTGTTTGAACCATTTTTCTCACCATCAGACAGCGCTAAGGTCTAAGGCCGTGCACGACTTGAACGCACAGGCTCATCTGGATAGCTGCAGGCCTAGACAGAGATAGATAATAGACCAAAGGTACAAAGGAGCACATATCTCAATACATGCATGAGAGGAAAGTGCGGGGTCATTATGAGGAGTCCGACACAAACCCCAGTCTCGTCACTTTCTCTGATGTGTGTGTACAAGGGTGACATGTCATTGTCCTCATGCTCGGCCTAAAGCGAAGTTCCTTTGTTGTTGTCTCTGAATGCATAAACCCTTTTTGTCTGGACCTCAAAACAGAGGACAGGGCAATTACAGACATAACACCAGGGCAACTTGAAGTCACTGAATATAGAGCTTTTTTTTTTCTTTTCTTTTCTTTTTGTTTTTTTTCTTCTTTTTGCCCCAGATCTCCCTTTAAAAGATATGTTAAGAACTAAAGCATCTTGCAGGAGAAGCTGCACTGACAGATGATAAGTGGCTGTTTTTATAATTGTAAAAAAAATAAAAAATAAATCACTTTTATCACCAATGTTTTGAATTAAAATAAAAAGCGCGTATATTTATTTATTTATTCATTGAGGTGACTATGAGATAGAATCTTGGCACCAAACAACAAAAGACATGGGGAAAAAAAAAAAAGTGTGTTTGTTCACTTCACAGCTACAAATGGGAGAATAATATTGAGGAGATCTTGACATGATATTCCAGACTAAAAGCTAAAAAACTCAAATTTCAGATCATATGTAGCACTTTGGCGAGTCTTCAAAACAAACTTCACTGCCGCCAAATCTCTGAAATGTTACCACGGTTCCTCTGTTCCTCTGTGAGTGTGCGATGACGAGTCATTCTCCCAGTTCAGAGCGCTAATGGTGTCTGTGGAAGGCATGAAGCACTGAGTTTCCAGGCTGGCTGGGACGTGCTTAGAGCGGTACACTTGTCACAGCCCATCACATGAGCACTCTTCTGAACTACAGCCGTGAATAATTTCTTCAAGATCCAAAAAGTCTTTTTTTTTTTTTTTTTTTTTTTCTCTTCCTCCACACTTTTCTTTACACAACCAACCACCAAGTCCTTGTAACTATTTCAACACTTGCAGTGGAGAAAGCAAAGAGATGGAATACACTAGTAGTCTTTCTTTGTTTAACTGAAGAAAGTTTGCAAAACTGGCCTCAGAACTTGACATTAAAGGAACAGCTTATGTGAGCAGTCAGCCAGAAAGAAAGAGAGTCAGGGTAAGCGGGCTCTGAAAGGGATTGTGGGTAGGAGTTGGCTTATATAATTGTAAGCGAGCGCACCAGTGTGTGGACACTCATCATGCACTTGTCAAAACATGGCTGCCTCTGATTTTGCTCCACTGTTTGCAAAAGATTTTGTTTACATTCTGACAGGCCTTTTATAATTCTAGTTAGAGAATACAATTGTAGCAATTACTCTCAGATAGGTGCTGTGCAGCTGCAGAAACAACAGAGTGAAAAAGCTTTATCACAAACATCCCTTACAATTATTGCTTCATTCTTGGGTCGTACTTTCAGTTCTGTGCATCATCTGGTAATGGAGATTTGCAGATAGTCCGTGCTCCGTCCATCGTGGCTCTGAATGTTAACCGCTAAAGATGAACTACGTGATGTTGTTTGGTTTCGCAAAGGATGAATAATATATGCGATGTGTGAACAGCAGGGCTTCATGCAAAATGAATGAAAAGATCAGAAATGTTCCTCGCACTCCCTCTGTCACAATAAAGATCACCGCTGAGGATCATAAACATAATCCATAAAATAAGTGTTGGCGGAGTTTAGAAAGGCCACACTGAAGTTCATCCAGTTCAGGTTTAAAGTCAGAATCAGAATTACTTTATTGATCGCAAGTGGAAATTACTTTTCGTTTCGTTTTGCTCCTACTCTACATGAAAGTGTTAAAATAAGAGTCATTAAGGTGATAAAAAAAATATATAAATCAGTATAAATTAACATTAAGCAATAAAAATTACATGTGAATATAGAATAATCTGAATAACTGTAACACACACACACACACATTATATATATATACATAGTATATATATATATATATATATACATAGTATATATATATACATATATATATATATACATATATACATATATATATATATACATATATATATATATATATATATACATATATATATATATATATATATACATATATATATATATATATATATATACATATATATATATATATATACATATATATATATATATACATATATATATATATATATACATATATATATATATATATATATATATATATATATATATATATATATATATATATATATATATATATATATATATATATATATATATATACACACAGTTAAAATAAGTCATGGTTATTGCACAGAGGGACAAATTGCACATAGTCCACAGTCAATAACTGATACTCAGAGGGAGTTGTAAAAGTGGAAATATATAATCTAATGGCTATATGTATACCTTAAATCATAGTAAAGTAATATTGATGAGAAAAATCATTTAGATTTTTTTAGATGCAGAATTTTGAGATAAGTTAAATTATGAAATGAAAAGTCAGAAATATGAATCAAGAAACATATAATCATGAGAAAAAGAGTAAATTATTAGATAAAATGGTAGAATCTCACAATCATGAGATAAGTCAGAATTATATCTCACCACTGATTTTCTGTCTGAAGTGACTTAAAGTACATATATATATATATATATATGAACAAATGTAGAGGAAAAGTAAAAAGTTGGCAGAAAATTAAGACTCAAGTCAAGTAGAGATACCTAAAAAATCCACTTAATTACACTAATGAAGTACTTTTACTTAGTTATTTCCCACCTGTGAGTTTCAGCAAAGCTCCATTTGCTGCTGTTTTCTTAAAACGCATGACACCAGGACGCGGTGGTGCATCCTGGGACACCGCAGTGGTAATTTAGCTATAAAAGTGGAGCATGTATTTGTATCTTTAATTAATGAAGCTCATTGGACTGATAAATGTGAGTCACCTCTTAGCTTAAATCTTCTTGATTGATCATAAATTGAGTTTGTTTTGCACAATAAGCCAGGACTATATGTATCCACTGACATTCTAGTTGAGTATATATTTGGCTGTTATGATCATTTTAAGTGTCTAGTGCGATAGTATAATATCAATGTGTAGGAAATACCATTGAGGACAACGTCAAGTGCGCCACCATCAAGGCTCGGATGCTTTTCAGTGTTGTCACTACATCTAAAATAGATTGTTTGTGTGGTAGTGTGTGTGTGTGTGTGTGTGTGTGTGTGTGTCTGACATTTTCAGAATTGTTTTTGACTGGTTCTCTTGTCTTGTTGTCTCTTGTCTGCCAATCATATCAGTGTTGCATATTTCCAAACAACCTGAATCTGCCACGTCTGGCGGCGACCAGCCAACCACACCAAGGCAGGCAGCCATGTTGTGGGATGAGATTGACTTTAACGACTGAAAATGAAACAGTATTTTACTTCATGGAAAAAAAAAAAAAAAAAAAAAAAAAAAGGTTCTGATGTTACTGTGAAGTGTCAGGAATGTTTAGCAGGACTGTCAACATCAAAACGATCAATGTTAAAGCTGAAGAAAAAAAAATACACATTTGTTTATCCCCAATCACTCACTTGAATTAACATTGAAAATATTAACTAATGTTAGGTCCAACAAAAGTGCTTCTCAACAAGGGTGGGGACAGTTTAGGGAAATCATCGGCGGGGACGTTTGCAAGGACAAAGCTGAGACCCCATCTGCATGTAAACGAATCTGCGTGAAACCGATGTATTTTCTTAATGGATTGGCCTTTTCTCAAAATGGGACCAGTTTTATGGGTATCTTTGGAAAACAGGTCCCAGAGTGAGAAGATCTGGATATGGGGCTGTTTCCGCACCCATGTGTTGGTCTCTTCATGATAACAGGGCAAAGCACATTTTTTCCTTTAGTAAATTTCGTGGTCAAGAGAATTCAATTCATAAAATATATAAGAAACTTAAAATGAAAAACATGATTAAAATGCATTAAAAGACAATTAAGATACTTTTGTATAGTGTACATAGCATATTTTTTTCTTTTTCTTTTTTCTTTTTCTCAATATCTGTGTTTGTGTACATATACTATTTATTTATCTATATGTTTTCTTCTCTTGCTGTCCCTCTATTGCTCCACATCGCTGCTACTGTAACATGTGAATTGCCCCATTGTGGGATCAATAAAGTCTATCTTATCTTATCTTAATAGACATAAAAACAAAAACAATTAAGAATCTAAGTAAAAGCTCCAGTGAACAGTCATGTTTTCAGGCCTGATTTAAATGAACTGACAGTTTTTCTCAGACCTCAGGTATTCAAGTAGTTTGTTCCACAGGTGAGGAACAGAACATGAATGATGCTTCACTTTGTTTGGTTCTAATTTTGGGAACACACAGTAAACCTCTTCCTGATGACCTATGACCTCTGGATGCCTCATAGGGAAGATGTATTTGGGTCCATGGCAATTTAGTGCTTTGTAAACCAGGAGTAAGAAGACGCACATAGTTCACATTGATGACGCACATATTCCACACTGCTGTGGATGCTGCCAGCATTAGTATGTTGACACAAACTGTTCAACAACACAAGCATAGCACAGTTTTCTTTTCCAATCCGATCCTTGTCCATTTTCCAAAACTAAACTCTTTGTCTATTTTAGTGAGAGATCGCCATGGAGCTAGATTTATTTGTTATACATCCCTAAAATGAGTCCAGGGTGAGTCCAACCTAAAACATTAGTTCCACCTGCTACATGTTCTAACCTGGAGAACAATAATAATAAAAAAAAAAAAAAACACCCACAAATGACCCCTCCCCCTATTTATTTAGTTAGTACATTAGTACTTTTGTGCCATCACTCCCAGAATCAAACTAAATAAAGTATGAACACATGACAAACATAGAGCTATATAATGACAGCTACTACATAAAAACAGCTAGGGAAAAAAAAAAAAAAAAAAAAGGTAATGGTGATACAGTTACAGATAAACTAATTAAGTAACTACTCCGTTACTCGAAATGTGGCTGCATTAGTAACGACGTTACACTCCAACGCCATTATTCCCAGCACTGCCTATAACTAAATCAATGCTGGATATATTATCATAATATTACACTCACTGACGCATATATACATAGAATGAAATTATCAGTATTGCAAAAGGTCATTTAGCAGAAAGGTCAAAATCACATCATTGGCTTTAATTTAAGAACTCGTTGTCATAGAAAGTTGAGATTGGTACAAAATAGGGCCAAGATTAGGCATTCTCTGAATACTTGTTGTGATGGTCATGAAGGACTGTCAGCTCAGATGATAAGTCTGATATATAAGGTTAAACGTCAAAATATATTTCATATTGAGCATGAAACTCAAATATTTGCTATTTTAAAGATTTTGGTCTAGACTATAAGGTCAAAGGTTACGTGTCTTGCCAAATGCATGCTATAATAGTTGTGTTATCCAGGGTCTACAAAACAAGGAGGGCCGTGTCTATTTTAATTCACATTTTCATTATGAGACAGTGCTGTGTGTTTTATCTTGTTTTTGAGTTGGCTTGCATAACAAGTTTTGATATTTTCATTCCATCTAGGAAAGAAATTCAGTGTGAATATGAGCAAAGTTAAATAACAAAAAATGTGGAGCTAATTAATTTAACAAATATGCTTAAACACCAAAAAAAAAATTTTAAATAAAAAACTAGAAAACTGTATAAAATATCTATATGTATAAAAGTGCATAAAAACTTCTAGAATAACCTCATGAGAGTTGTTTAAAACCCTAGGAGACAATATATATAATAGGAAATACAGCAAAATAAAATAAAATGCACTGCAAAGAGGAGGAGGTAGACATTTTTACATAAGTACATTCAATATACAAACACATACAACATATTATACTGCCCCTCTTATTAAATACTGGCCAGCAGTCTAAATGTGACAGGGAAAAAGTTGTTAAAAAATGGTGCTGTGTGCGTAATAATGCTGTCTGTAATGTATTTGTGAAGACAAAGTAGGCATGGAGTTTGGTGTGAAAACAGCATCAGTGCACAGATGTTCACAAGCTGCTGTCAAATGAACAGCATCTCCCCTTAACAAAAGGCACGCACCAAATCCAAACGAGATGCTTCAAACCCACCATATGACAGTGCACATCTTGCGAGTTTTCCTAACATGCAGTATATTTAAAGGAGACGCATCCTTCTGCGTTCATTGGAACATCTTTGCTCGCCAGGTGTCACTAGTTGCAAAGGGGTCAAAGTTGAAGGAAGGAAAAGGCAATTTTGTTTTTCAGCACGGGCCTGGAACTGCTGATGGATGCATTTCCTCAGCCTTTGCATCCACACACACACACACACACACACACACACGCTGGAACAAATGGTGTGATTGTATGCTAATGTTCTTGCTTGTAGCCATGCATTATCTGCTCAACAGAGCAAAAGATTAAAAACAACCCCTGATCACTTGTGTTTGGAAGGAAAAAAATGTTTGTTCAACAGCATTTTGCACTTCTTTCTTAATGCCACGAGGCATTAATGTCAAGTAATGCGTCAGACAAACCCCTCATTGGTTTCTGTGGCTTTGAGCATTAAAACTTGATGCGTCTCCTCACTTCGCTGTAAATGCCTGTGGACCTCTTAATGTGTGAGCTAAATGCCCTACTGGGTTGGATTGACCGTAATGGATTTGGTCCAGCGACAGATATCCAGCACTCATAAATTGATTTGATCTCCGTAGACACAGAATGAGAGATGATTTTTACAATTGAGACATCAATGGAACATAGACCACAACAGAAGAGATGGAGAAAGTCAATCCCTCCTAAACTGGTGCTGGGGGAAAAAAAATAAAAAAAATCTAACATATTACTTAAGTCCATTGTTATTATATCCATCCTGCTTTTATGTTTGTTTTACAAAGATTGAAATTTGATAAATAAATATTGAACTAATTTCTCAAACCAAAACCTCAGAGTTCTTAATTTGATCTAATACTGGAATTCAACTTTTGTAAATTGTTGGTACTGGAACGCCTCATCGTTTTTAAACGAGATGATGTAATAAATATTCAAATTCCTATTATTTTTAATACTAAAATCAACATAATTTAGGGGTTAAAGATTTGTGATCCATCACAGGTTCTATTTTTAAAATCAGTCACTCAGCCAAACAGAGTCCGATTGCTCATAAATTCAGCATCGAATAAAGTGATCAGATTACATTTAATGCATTTTTTTGTATCCGCAGGCCTCTGCCATAAATTAAAACCATCTGAAAGCGTCTGGAGTGCATTTCATTTTGCCTTGATTCATGTGCTGTAATATAACCCCTCTCCGATTCCCTGCGTGGCACAGGACAGCAAGGCGAGTGAGCTGAGTGCGTCAGGAGATTAAAACCCAACCGCGAGATTGGACTCAGGATGTAGGCATCAGATAATATAGTAGAGATATAATGAAAGTGTAAACAAAAACCTGGCACAAGAGAGGAACGCCTGCTCATAAAAAACTCCTCTCTCACTATTGTCTTCTGAACAACAGAGATTCCAGCGGCCTGGCGCCCTGAGAGTTATTAACAGTTGACTGAATTACATACTTCCAAACTTTAAGCTAGCGTTCAGTGACAGCATGTGGAAATGTCACCTGACTAAATCATGTGATGGGGATACAATTAATTTGAAAACGTAGCTTATTAATCAGCATCTCATTTGTAATTTAACCATCAAACATTATAAACACCCTATACAGAAATCCAACTTCATTTAAAGGAAACATATTCTACATTCTGGGTTTAACGTGTGGTTAAAACAGGTCAAATGTCACTGAAATATGAGCCTAATTCTTAAATGGGTCATAGCAACCCAGTGTTCAAAGGTTAAGGGGGACCTACTAACATTTAAGGGGTTGTACTAGTTGAAATAGCTCCACTGATTGATGACATTTCTTGGATTTACCATTTTATTGTAGTTTGGGGATTAAGGTTAGCTGTTTTACTTGTCAGCATCTTCACTGTTATGCTAACCAGAACACTTCCAACTGTACGAGAGTGACTGAAATCATCAGTGTACCAATTTAGGTACATACAGTATGTTATCAGGTAACATGTGACATTAAACCCTATTGTTATGGACCTCCACTCATGTTTTTTTGGTTTGTTTCTTTGCTTGTTTATTAACAATTTAGCAGCAAAAGTATTGATTGAACTTATACCAAATTGGCTTTATAGGCTGCCAGTGAACCATTTCGAAATTTTGGGAAAAGTAGGTTAAAACACAGATTTACTGAAATTTTAAATGTTCGTAGCGAGAAAACTATTAGTTAATTTGTTTTATAAATGACTAGTGGCCAAGAATAGATGCCACTATATTTGGGGTAAAATTGGTCATGGTTAATTTTTTTTATGATTATTAATTTGAAAAAATCCCCTGATTTACTTATGTCTCTGTGTGCTATCTTCTTTGCCCTCCCATTTACTTGCAATGGGCAAAATGTGTATAAAAACATAAATTATGTTTCAATGTACTTCCAACTTGTACATGTGTGCCTTTACATATATACATCCACGTACATATGTAAAGGCAATTTATATGCTGACATCACTACACACATAGGCATGATGATATCAGCTGGATCGCTGCCAAAGTAAGCTATAGAACGTACAAGGGGTGGGGTTTATTTGTGTATGGCACACTTGTCAACCTTTAATTGAATGAGATTTCATGAGCATCTACATAATCTGTTAATATAATATAGGAAAATACATGATTACACAAAAAAAGCAAAATACAGGGGATAATATATTTGAAAAATTGGTGTCAAGAAAGGTAGAAATAGAGTAAAAATTAATTTGGGAACAGCCACAACAGCAGCTCTGGGCCTTTATGGATTAAGCTAATTCAGCATTTCTTCTAGTGGGGACTATAACTTGAGAGAAAACTTGAGTATGACCGGTGAAGTGGGCAACTGGCCCACGAATGTAATTAAAACCTCAAATATTCTGTCAGTTTCCAACTAAGACAGACAAGTCAATTAGATGACTTTAACACATCCAAGTCTATGAGGACAAATTATTGTGTGCAAAGCTCTTGCTCTCTGTCAGCACACCACTGAGCCCCTCTCCTCTCCAGGCTGAGTTTACACCTTTGTGTCCTTGTGTGCCCGGCTGCTGTAGTGATAGATTGGTGGTCGCTGTGCACGTTGGGAACAGCCCTGAATGAGACGCCTGCCGGACAGCTGTGCTGGCACACACCGCCATCCTCGCTGCCAAGTCACAGAGCCTTTTTACCCCCGCTGCTCCCTGAACACTGCTCAGTGCTTACTGTCAGTCTCTTCCCTGTCGTGCTTCAATGACAAAACACACGTCAGGTTTTAACAGCTCACTTTGCACCGGCTTGGCGGGGCCTAGTCCGGCTTTTGTGTAATCGGCGGGGTTACCGTCTGAGGCTCCTGTTCAGCCTGTCTGGCACACAAGGTCACGTCTGTATTGTTCAAATCGTATATTTAATAAATCAAGTAGCTCAGATCAACGCAAAATGTGAAAAAACACACACACACCGCCGGCCCAGTCAGTGGAATAAAAGGCTGCTATTGTATGTTCCAGTAAACCATAGATAAATATAATCCTTTAGTGACAAAGAAAGGATTATACGTCACTGACAGACACTACTTTTTTTTTTGCTTTTCTTCATAGTACTGATTGGATGATGTATTTTTGGAGGCTAACCTGGACCAAAAACAAAGGCTTTCCAACCACGTACCTGTTCTACTTGAATCTTTGATCTAACACGTGTATGGAACAGTTTACAAAAGCACAACAATGCTGTAAAGATGGACTCCAGAACAGATGAGTTTGAGAATTTTAAGACACATAAAACGAAAAACTAAATAACAATATTTACTTGAACATAAAAGAACATCATATATTTAACTTGCAATAGATTTGAAATGTTATTTTCGAGCTAAAACCTGACCAAAAAATAAACTTTCAATACATTTTGGGGTTTTAAGACTAAATCTGTTATTACTTTATAGCCAGGAGGTGTTTGAGGTGAAGAGTGACTGGATGAAATGTAAGACTTTGCCTCAAAACAGGAGTGCTTCTGTACAATTTAAGATTTACGCAACTAAACCCCCCCAAAAAAAACAGTGGTTATATTTAGAAGATGATAGGAAGAAGATTGGTGTAGTGTTACTTAACTTTTTTGGACATCATAAGACCTCTGCCTCTCCCCAAGTGCTCAGTAACAAGTTGTCAAGGGATCAGGTGGGGGTTTAGTGGAATGTGATGCACGGTGGTACCACCCAAGACAAAAGGGTTGGAACCTACCTTACTGTAAAGCAGAGGTCGTGCGGGGTGAGCAGTGAAATTTGCCACGGACATAACTGTTTGATAATGATACTTATCCAAACTAACACCCCGAAGTTTTGGTACAAGTGCCCCCCTCTCAGCTTTCTCCTTCCAAACATCCCCCTGTCAGTGTCCCAACACTTTCAGGGAGGTGGTACTGCATCACCCCCTTTAAAAAAAACACATGCGCATCTAAAGCCAAGCTATTGGCAATAACCTAGCGAAAAATTTAACTGGAGTTTAGCAGAAATCCGAGTGTACATGCACGGTAAGAGAAGTGAATTATTTGAGAGCGGTACATTTGACTCCCAGATATTAGGTAGTGCTACATGCCCTTTTCATGTTGGTATTTGTCCACTTGGTGTCATGGATAAAGAACAATTAGTAAACAAATGCATCAGATTTGAAGCAGACGTAGCATATAAGGAGACGATTAACACCAAGTGAGGATATGGACGACAACGATGGAGCAGTTCAGGACATTTGGTACATACTGTTAACTGTTATGTTATAGGTAAGCTACACCCAAAGTCTTGTAACAATGATATTATCAGAAGACTGCTAAGGTGTCATTGTCATACTGTGACTCTGGTCACTTCCAGAAGGCAGTCAATAGTCCAGATTTTCTAGCATGGATATGAAGCGCATCATCTAGAACCAACAGTTCCAATTAGTTTGGTTTGACTACAATCAGACTAAGGCAGAGGTGCGAAACTCAAATTTTCACTAGGATTCAATAAATAAAATAAACACAGGAAAAAATTATCAATGAGCTAAAATAAAAAGCTTTGGTCAACTTTGCAAAAGGGTGGAATTAATTAGCCCAAGGTGAATGGTAGCATGATAGTGCCCTACTTTTTCTGTTAACTGAAAAAGAGTGGCACTTGTCAGTATTGACTGCATTATGGGATTTGTAGTATTCACGGTGCTTCCAACAGGCAAGCTCTAATGTATATTTGATATGATCTCACAATCCAAAATTAAGGCCTGAGTTTGATGCATGTGGACAAAAATGAATATATAGCTTCTAGAACTTCAATATTAGCCATACTAATGTAACACTGGTCTATAAGTAAAATGCTTCCAGAATAAATCTAATGAAATGTTACCACATGTGTGTTATTGATAAATAACACAAGTCTTAAATGCTGGTTGGATCAAGTTTCCAAGATAAGTCTGGGGACAAAATGTGAAATTCTTAGAATTAACAAGAGAATAGGTTTTAGTCCAAAGGAATATTGGTCTCAGGTCTACTTCAAAACACTGTCTGCACATTATGATCCATTCACTTTACAGGTTCTTTCTAGTGGAATATTTACAAATCCATTGTACACATGTATATAAACTACCATATATGTGGAATAACACACCATCATATATATTAAAAGTATGAACTAACCAGCACGTTTATCATTTGTTTTCTGATTCATCTTATTAAAGTATGTAAGATTTAACATATTTAATGTCTGAAGCAGATATTTAACTAAAAAAAAGAAAGAAAAAAAAGTAGAATAATTAATTAATTATATGTTTCCGCTCTATCTCTGACCAAATTAAATCTTGATGTAGTTTCCTGGTGTGTCCACATATAGTTCTACACCAACTCTTTTTCTTATCTGTCAATAATGTCTGAAGCAGATACTTTATTAAAACAAATGTAGAGCAGTATAATAAGTCAAAACTCTTTAAGTTCATGTAGACATATTGACTAGTGTTGATAATATCTCAGCTATCTCTCTAATCCTAACCAACAACAAAAAAAAAAAAAAAACTTGAATAATTGTAAAAGAAACCCTGTTATTACAACACCCAGGCAGAGATGGTGAATGAAGACATACTTTTACTTCACACGAACTGGGGAATTTAACATGAAAAATGCAGAGGTGAAATATATGATTAGCATTTTTGCTCTGGCACCAGACTGCATTAATAAGAGATGATGAAAAATCAATAGTAATCATTACACCACCACGCAGGATAAAATATTAACTAGTTTGAAAACTGACCTGAGGAGGTTTCTTTTCCTCCAGCAGTCAACGTTATGATATGGTTATGGGTAATAAACACCTTCAGCGGTGCAACTAGCTGGGGAAATATCAGATGTAGCAAAGGGAGACAGGAAGAAGAGCAGTTAACCTTCAGTATAATTAGACCAACCTGCTGCCGTGTATGTTGTCAGTCCAGTTCAGGCAGATGAAGGTGTCTGAGCGGAGAACATGTTAGGTAATACAAACCCTGGGAAACTCAGGTCTGCATTTGTAAGCTTGTATTGACCCCGAGCCCCAGACCTCAAAACAGATATCAAAAGTATCACGGCTTTGTGCAAACATCTGTCAGTGTCATATTGTATAGTATCGTATGAATAGAGAAACTTTGATCACTCCCAGCTACTTCAAGTGTGAATAGAAAAACTCTGTTGCTACGGCATGTTATGATTGTCTATATGAAAAGCATAAGTCTCAAACAGGAAGCAGATGATGTCATTAACCAGATTCTCCGTACATCGTTCCCATTCTCTCCGCACTTATCCGTCCAGCCACGTCCTCCTCCTTTTTCTATCTTTTGTGAATGGATTCCCAGTGGAAGGATCGACATGGATTTCACAAACAATTTATCCCAAATTGCAGGAAAATTGGCTGCAGATCTTAGAGAGAGGACAGAGGGAAAGTAGAATGAGGTTAAGATGATCCACAGGGTATTTATTCACTAAGGCTCTCATGGTCGTTCCACAGGGTTCTCCCCTTTCAAAATAACCCCAAGCTTTCAGCCCCCCACCCCACCCTTGACAACCCCCCCCCCTCTCTCCCCCTTTTATTCGCCGTTTCAAATGTATTAATGGGCCGGAACCTTCCTGGATGATCTTGGCCCTCTCCCTAATGAAAACGTTCTGCGGCTGGATCCCAGTGCAGTAATCAGGGTTCTGGCCTCCAGAGCACTAGGCCATGGAACATGCAGAGCAGGAAGAGCCCCAGTATGACCCCACACTGTGTCCTTCACTCACCCCATGTTGCCCTGTGCCCTCTACGGCCTGGGCCCCCTTCTCTAAAGCCCCCAAGCGCCAGAGGCCACAAACCCAGGATCCTCTGTAGAGTAATAAGAGGGAAAATCCAGGAAGTTTGATGGATGAGAAAAATCAGCCTGTAACAAATGTACTGTTTATGTTGAACAAATGAGGAACATTTTAAAATGAGAGAAAATTAAAAGTGTGTCCGTATTTATATATATATATTACACTGCTCTACAATTTTTTATTTTATTTTTTTAGAAATTATCTGTTTCAGATTTTAAATGTGTTATATCTTACATACTTTAATAAGATGAATCAGAAAACAAATGACAAAAGTGCTGGTTAGATCATGTTTTTAATACATACACTGAAAAAAGTAAAACATTGAATAAACTTATAAATTATTCTTCAATTTTTACTTTTTATCTAAATTTTGACTTATTTAAATTTTGACTTTTTATCTCATGATTTTAACTTTTTATCATGATTTTGACTTTTAATCTCATAAAAAAAAGTCTAGTTGAGTGAACCAAATTGAATAGCATTAGGTTAGGGCTATTTTATTTTAATTTAATTTGATTCACTCAATTCGATATTTTTGAAGATTTTTTTGTGTTTCAGTGTTGTACTTTTTCAGTGTATCATGGTGTGTTATTACACATATATACACACATATATATATACATATATATATATATATATATATACATATATATATATATATACATATATATATACACATATATATACATATATATATATATATATATATATACACATATATATATATACATATATATATACATATATATATATACATATATATATATATATATATATATATATATATATATATATACATATATATATATATATATATATATACATATATATATATATATATATATATATATATATATATATATATATATATATATATATATATATATATATATATATATATATATGTGGTGACAACAATATAAGAATAAACATAAAAGAAAAAATAAGTAACATTTAAAAAAGGAGAGTAGAAGCACAGCAGAAAACAACTAATGTAAAACAAATCTGTTATCATTATGAATTTATTTTTGCTTTTCTTTGGCTTCTTACAGTGAGATTTATCAAAATAATCCTACTCTTGGAACTGCGAAAAGTTTGTTTTGTGACATATGCTGGTCTTGGGCTGTTAGATAATGTGTTCATGTAAATGCATGTTGATTGGACTGAGTTCTGATGTCTGATAGTTGGTTTTGTGGAGCTGTTTCTCTTTGTTGATGTATAAAATGTAAATATTGCTACAGGTGCATTTAAGAGGCTACGCATTAGTGTCTCAGTGTAATATTGATAACACTGCTCTACAATTCATTTTTGTTTGTTTTTTTAATATCTGCTTCAGACATTAAATGTGCTAAATCTTACATACTTTATTAAGATGAATCAATATATATGATGGTGTGTTATTCCACATATATGGTGGTTTATGTACATGTATACAATAGATTTATAAATATTCCACTAGAAAGAACCTGTAAAGTGAATGGATCATAATGTGCAGAAAGTGTTTTGAAGTAGATCTGAGACCAATATTCCTTCAGACTAAAACCTATTCTCTTGTTAATTCTAACAATTTCACATTTTAACATAAGACTTATCTTGGAAACGTGAGCCAACCAGCATTTAAGACTTTAGACAGAGTTTTATTCCTGAAGCATTTTACTTGTAGACCAGTGTTATTATGTTATTAAAGGCCGTTTCACTTGCATGTTACTTTGACATCAATGTGAGTTAACGTTATCTCAGTGATGCAAAGTTACGCATTTCAAATAATTGCATCATGTTGAGCAAAAAATAAAATTTACGAAAAAAAAAAAAAGCTGATTATAATGCACTCCACTGCTTGCATATCGGACACCAAGTATACATGTAACAGAGTATCTGGAAAAAACTGATATTTTCTCATACATTTTTGCCCTTACGTCCAAAGAAGAACTCTTTATTTCAGAAAACTTGAGCCAAAGTGGAGATTTAAATAAGTTGGATTTTCTTTAAACAATGGACAAGGACAACAGATGGAAATTAGCTCCACTGCTAAATCTGGTGCATGCCTCTTGTTCTTTGTAATTAATGTCAATACACACTGTCTTGTAACTAAATAAATAAATAAATAAATATTTTGTCATGCATATATACAAGCTTGTGGTCTAGTACGACTGGACCCAAGAAGCAGAAGTTTGAAGGAGAGTACAACAGCAGAGAAAAGTAAAGGTGGTAGGAGACAGCTGTAATAAAGTGATCTGAGGGCTGGAGTGGAGTTGAATAGATATCAAAGAAGTAATACTGGGATGATCCAAAAATCAGTGCACAAAGCAGATGTAAATACAAATTCCAGACGCTTCCAAAACTGTTATTTTCCTCCCCAACATCTTGACTTTATGTACTTTTATACTTGTGTACCTACTTTTTTTTTGGTCAGAGTGCACCTATTGTGTGGAGTACAAAAGTTCATTTTAACAAATATATGAATGAATTAATGCATCATTTGCAGTGAATTATCTTTTACTGACACAAAAGTACATAGATATGACACAAACTGGGTTTCTCTCATTGATTCCAGTACCAACAGTTTTTTTTTCCCTACACTTTCCTCATGCATTACTGGTTTATATGCCTTTAAGTAGACTTTAAAATTTGATTTTGAGAGAAATTTTTCTCCATATACTCATACAGAGTGTACCCCTCGTTCGGTTATTGTAGCTGGATTAGGCCCCAGCAACCCCCTAGTGAGGATAAAGTGGGTTCTCCATTAACACAACATTCTAGATTTTCAAGGTCTGGAAAACAGCATTTAAACAATGGTGTTTGTAAGAAACTCAGTAGGTTAAAAGTTAATAAATGGTTCAAACCCACCCGTCATATATGTATTGTATCTTATTTTGGCATCAATTCAGCTGATAGATATGACGTCTATGCATGTGTTGATATAAGCAGTTGCCTTTATAAATGGGCCAAGTTTGAAGCAAGTTAAAATTAAATTGATGTTTTTATAGGCATGACATTTTTGTCATTGTAAGTAAATGGGAGGAATGAAAAAACTATTTAAAAAACTTGAACTATGACCTATTTTATCCAAACCGTAATCACATCTATTCTGGGTCACAACCCCAAGTTTTGCTGTTACATACATGTGAAATTTCAGTCATAAGAAAATGGAGAAAAAAAACAATTTAAACTAGAAAAGGAGGCTGAGGGCATAAACTCAGGCACTTTGTCATCTTCATAGAAATCAAAGTACAGTCTGTTATCATGACTGTCAGAAATGGAGAAAGAATAGAGTAATGTAAAACAACTTTATTCAGTTCTTCACTTTATACTATTTTCTGAATTTATCTGATATGATAAACACCATTAAAGAGTAAATGATACACGTAAATATCTTCACACTTGTTCCACGTCATTATTTTATAGCACTACATTAAGACAAAATAATACATTACTGTTTAATCATTACTTCATACATGGACAAGCATTTCAGTGTTGTCGTACAGTATGCTGATCAAGGGCCAGTTTTACGCAGTATTTTGTATGCATAGTGTCATACAAGTGTGTCATACAAGCCCATAGAAGTGCATGACCTTTGACCTTGAAAAGTCAAAATCAAGGTCACATGATTGTAAATGGTTCTAACTCCAAAATGAGTGGTGCTGTTGTTGAAAGATAGGAAACAACATGTTGGCTCCAAATTGGCATCATAACCTTTGACCTTGAAAAGTCAAACCTATTGTCTCCCGTTTTGAGAGGGAGATGTTTATTAAGAGCTACAATATTTGTAAGGGGCAGAGTTTGTTGTGCTTGGCAACACGTGTTTTAATATGTAAACTAACAAGTAACTTAAGACCAGTCAGACTAATGCAGTAGAATATAAAGTACCATATTTGTTTTTGTGATGAAGAGCAGTACATATAATATATAAAGCTGTACAGCAAGTAAAATAACTGAAATTTGTGTTTAACAGTGCTTTAATGAAAGTATTTGATTAAGTTTCCCCACTAGCTTCCATAAACACAGGAGTTTAATCCATGTGCTTTGATGATTGGGAGAGAACAGTGGCAGTAACCATGTCGAAGGTCCTCTGTCTGTTTAACCTGTTGTTACCCACAAAGCCTTTGTTTGGTCTGTTCTGACAGGTCTCTTTGAGTCTCCAGTCTGTGTCCCCCCAGGCCTCAGCCTTTAGCCTCGAGGTAAGCCTGGCCAGATGTGACGACCCAGGGTTCTTTGCAGCTGCATGTGTAGCGGGGCACTAAAATGATGGGGCAGTCACCGGGATGTGCATCATCTGTTTTAACTTGTCCGTCTTCCCTGACAGACCCGCTGAGTGCTGTTTTCATTCCCCTTGGATAATATCTTTTACAGTTTCGCAAAACTGTCAGCAAAGTGAATGCGCTGAGCCCCACCTGCCTGCACTGTTGTCCGTCACCCCTAATGACAACCAGACAACCTCAAAGACAGGGCACCGAGGTGCTAACTACCCCACAGAGCTATATCTAGCACACATTTTCTACCTCACATTTTCCAATTGCAGCTGTAATGGAGAATTTCCTCAGATCATTGTAGACAGTCGAAGCCTCATCCTCTATTATTTTGCCATTGGTTTTTCACTGCGGCATAAAATTCCACTTGGTGATAAGTGTAACACTTTGGATCCTCTTTTCTCTTTAAGTAAACATTCAGCACTTTTTATGTACGGCATTGGGGGGGGGGGGGGGGGTCTTCCAGGCCATTTGTAGAAACGCTGCACATTTTCAGTGTGCAATAATCTAATGGAGGGGTGATGTCACTCAAACTCAATGACATAAGATAAACTCCAAGGACCATTTTCTCAAATCGTGAAAAATGCCCTTTTTTACTTCAGTTTATGCAGGACACATTTATGTGTGAGCACTTCTTCAGGGCAATTTATTTGAGAATAAAAGGGGAGCCAGCCTTCACATGTGTTAGTGGAGCGTGTGACAACTACACTATGGTCTGCATTTGTTTTTCTTGTGCACTTCCATTCTCTATCTCTGACCTTGGGAGAGAGGGGGGGGGGGGGGGGGGGGGGGGAGAAGGACCGGTGGGCAATTGTCTGGTGTCTTGAATAGTTAAGTCAGACATTTCACTGCTCCACAAAGAATTGCAGCCCTTCCAACTACTGAAGAAATTATGGAGAACAGATAATGAAAGAAAATCTGTCAGATATGAAGAAGTCTCAGCTTTTTAGTGTCAACGCTCAGCCAGGCATAAAATGCACCATTTAGACCCCTTCTGCAGAAACAAAGCTTCCTGGCACAGCCTCACAGGTAGTGATTGTCTGAGAATGTACGGAAAGATTTCCATTTCTTTCCAGCCACCCCCCCCCCCCCACCCCCACCCCCACCCCTTTCCCTCCCTCATCCCATCCCAAATCCAACCTTTTCTTCTTTCCAGCCCTCCCTCTTTCCCTCGCATGATACTGTAACGTTCAGACCGGAGTTGTGAAGCAAACTTGGTGAGAAGCAGCAGGAGATGAATCTCTTTAAGTCTCCGTGAACAACATAAAACAGTCTGGGCTTCCATTATTCAGGGGTCTGTGCTGCTTGTTTACAGTGGAGTGGGCCCTGCTGCACCTGCACTCTGGATGGCCTGACAGCTTGATGGGCCCTTTAATGGTGATTCACTGGCCAGATCTATGTGGATAAAAATGGAATTCTGGGAGAGCAATCTAATAAGAAAATAAAGCGCTGAATGGTTGCCATGGCTGTTGGATGGGCTCGTTGGGCCCTGTTCACTGGGCCATGCTGGCTGGAAATCAAATCCAAACTTTGATCTTGGGGCTTTATTACATACTATCACCTCAGCTACGGGTCCCTTCAAATAGAGTGTCACAGGGTCAAGTAGATGGTACTTCAGTTTTACCTTTTAAAACTCGGGCTTTAACCTTGATGCTCTGTAAACAGGAATTCAATCCCAGGGTAGGACATTATTTGGATGCTCCCGCAGTGGTAGACTGTATATTTTACAGAGCAAGAATAAAATATTTGACTGTATATGTGGAGGCATCTTTAAACCCATGTGTCCCATTGACATAAAGAATACAATATCATTGTGCACATACAGTATTCAAATTATAAGGTATACATTTTTTTATTTTTTTTTTAACATAAAAATTTGTTCTGTCTAGAAACTGAACAATGCAGTTTTTTTAAGATATGGTTTTTAAAACATTTAAAACTAGTATAGCAGTATACATATACACACAGCCTTAAAAAAAAAAAGCAAGGGCTCTCCCCATAAACTGAAAAAGGAGAAAGGAGGCGCACTGGACCCCCCCCCACCGAGAAGAAAGAAGTGGAGAACGCTTCGTGTACGCCTTGTGTGTCAGCGGGAGTCGTTTGTGGAAAATGTAACATGGAAAGTGCCTTTTAAACGCTGGCATAATATGAGTATTTTATCATTGACAGTGCTTTATTTCTTAACATCATACTTAACTGACCAATGAGATGAGAGTCTTGCGCTTTGAAACATCGTGAGCTGATGGCACTCATGGGACTTCGCTAGCACAACACTGGAGGAGGGAAAAAAGACAAGGAGGTGCTCAGATTGTGGCAAGGGGGTGCTGCACTCTTATGCTAGCATCTGGGGAGAGCCCTGTATAGGATTATATAGAACATTTCCAACTACTAAAAAATATATATTACAAAAGAGTCTATGATAAAGAGGAAATCAATAATCCTATTTTTGTTTTGATTTTAGTGGTTCATAGGATTATTGTTTTACTGGATTTAATCACTTTTATCATTTGTGGAACCAAGGGTGTTTTCATTTAATTCTGTACAGATAGCTCATGTTGGTTCACCTGTGCATTTATGTTAAATTAACATTTTTCACTTCAACTGCAACAAATCTACCTACAGGTATAAATACAGTAACATCAATCTATACTTTCCAATCACACAAATAAAATAAAGGCTAAAATCTTCATAGCCTCTTGAGACAGAAGCTGTTGGGGCACCAGGGTTTCAGTATTACATATCATAAACCAACCCTGATTTTTTTGTGTTACCATACAAATAAGCTGCTGTGACCTCTGAAGGCATCCCAGCCCCCTATTTACAGCCTCTATTCCATGAAGTGTAATGTATCCAGAGGCAGCCCAGGCTCTATGATGTTCAACAGCATGTACCCATTATAGGCAGTACGTAGAGTGGTGAACACACACAGACACGTACAAATGCACTGCACACACACACACACACACACACACACACACACACACACACACACACACAGATTCAGGGCTCTAAGTCAGAGTCTGCATTGATCTCCCCTGTCATATATCATTAATGAGGGTATTAAATCCATGTTTAGGAAGCAGAAGGCTGGCTTTAAGTGGAGTTTGCTGGAGCAGCTCATAACACAAAAGACCCTTCCTGAAATCTCCCCCAAGGAAGGGCCACACTTTACCTCTTTTCTGCTAAGAAGCACATTAATGGAGTGATGTCATGGTGGTTCATATCACCATTACTGTCCAGGGAATGAGAGAAAATTCAACTCTGTGACCCATAACCTGACCCCAAACCAACTAATGAAGATGGACAGAACCACCAAAAGTGTCATGTTTAGGTACACAAGTTCCACTACAAATGCAAATAAAAAAACTAATGATAATAATAATAAATGCTCTAGATCTGTATGTACTTATTTTAGATCAAAATTCACACGTTTGTGTATATATATATTTTTTTTGCTTCACTTTTGTCGGATGTAGCAAAAGGCTGGTGAATCCATAAAATGTAGAACATTTGTTATACTGTACACCAGCTGTATTGATCAGTCTAAAATTCTCCCCCATGCGTCTCACCCCTGGGTTATCATCGCATCATTACCATCCGGAGTTTGGTGAGACGGTACAGTATGATATGGCAAATGGACTTCCTATTGATTTTGTCAGAGAGACAGAGAGAGTGGCAGATGGAGAGGAAGTCAAAAGGGAACATCTGGAAGGGGACAGGGAGGAAGGGTGTGTGAAGGGCCTCCAGTGTTGGACAACACACAATGACAATTCTCAAACTGCAAGAAATACATAAAGAGTCTTATTATAGTGGGCACAATAGCATACCGATGTTAAGTTTATACTAGGGCTGTCAAAATTAATGCATTAACCATGATAAAATATCCAAAAAATATCCAAAAATGCATTCATTTTTGGAAAAAAATTTTTAATCACTTTTTATGAGTTTTTTAATTTTAGGTTTTTAGCATGTTTTACATATTTTTTTCTCTATATTGTTTGTGTTTGCTAGTGTATTTTGGTGTATTTTGTGGGCAGGTACACTCAGATAACAACAAAGCTAATCTTAGCCCACAATTACAATAGATAAAAACTTAAAAAAAAAAAAAAAAAAACATTGAAATTCATAAAAGCTGTTTTATTCATATTTCATTTCTAAAATACAGGTTTTAAATTCATGCTTGTCAAGTCAATTTGTCCTAACATCAACCATTAAACATACACCATTCAAAATATTTCCCAGTGAATATATAACACTACGACATTAAAAACAGATCAGTGCATTTCATGTTGGCATAGTTGATATAAGTGAGGCTATTGTTGTCTTTTTTTGGAGTATGTAAATAACTGTTCAGATCAATAGATAACTTCAGACTGTCTGACAACTTAATAAGCGTAAGTTTCAGGGTTTGTTTTTCTTACACCCTTGAAACTTTAAATAATCTCTATTATCATGAATTATTTACCGAATATATTTTTTGTGTGTCTACATCAGACAAACAAATACAAATGTATTCATTTGTATATTGTTAACAAGAAAATAAAGTAACAGAACTAAACTCTTGACAGTTTAAACATGTCTCAACCTGGTTGTGTTTCCTTAAATTGCTGAAATAAGATAAGGGTTGAACCTGAAAGAACAGAGCATGTGCAGAAGGTAACGTGTGGGTTTGGAGAATGAAATAATAATTGGCAGAGTTCAATGGCGTAACAATGATTATTAATGTAATATATCATAAATGCATGGGGTGTCCAAAAACGTTTTTTTCCCACCCACTGTAGAGCTTTCAATAAAAAAATTACTGGATTAATCACTACGTGTAATGAATGTATTAATTTTATATTAGTACTGTTTCTATTCTTGTTTCTATTACTATATTTAATTTATTATCTCTTGTACAGATCAGATGGTGACTATTCACGACTTCGTTTTCTCTCCATTCATTCACTGCCTTTGCTCAAACACACCTGATCCTGATATGCACTTTGCTATTTGAAGTCAAATTTCCTCAGCCTTGGAATACAAGTTTCTACCTTTGAATCAAAGCAGGAAATGACCATAATGCATTGTGGGATGCAGTAGGTGAGGCACACTGATGTGATGCTTATAGATGATGATTTTTTTTTAAGACTGCAGAATAGAATAGAAGTTTATTTGTCATTTGTGCAGGACACATAGAAACTTTTGTGCACTTGCTCCCAGAATCAAATCAAGGAAAGCAAGAACACAAGACACAGCAACAAAACAAAACAAAACTGTACATACTGGTAAAATATATAGAAGTATAAAAGTGCATAAAAGCTTATATAAGTTTAGTTTTGTCATTTTAAGCAAAAAAAAAACATTTGACAAAAACATTTAATATTTCAAAAGCCAATAATTGATTAAATAACAAGACAATATAACTTAAATAAAAAAATAAAAAGGCAAGTAACATATTCGAAAGGGAGTGGGAAGAAGTACAAAAACAAAACAAAACTATTATTTCCCACCAAGGAGATAAAACTTATTATCTCCCACGATAAGGACCCCATGAAAACGGTTTAAAAACGCAGGAGATAATAAATTCAATATTAAATAATAAATACAGCAAAATGACAAAATAAATTAAAATGCACTGTAAGGAGCAGGTAGACATTTCCACATAAGTACATATGCAAACACACACAACATATTGCTGTTTCCCTCTTACTAAATACTGGTCATCATCCTAACTGTGGCAGAGAAGAAGCTGTTACAACAAAAAATGCATTTGTTGCTCATTTAATTAGAATTAGAATGACTTTAATGTCATTGTACAAGTACAATGAAATTGGAAGAGCAATCTACTTTAGGTGCCAAAAAATTTACACACACATACACCAGACCCTCCAGGATTTTGCAAATTCAACACAAATTCAGTCAATCCCAGTGAATTTAACACGATTTTACAATTTTAACCAATCACTGCAACTTTCCCACAAAATGTCACCAATCATTTGTGACGTCTTGAGCTGCTCCTTCCACCTTTTCTTGTTTACCTTACAGTACGAAGAAACGTGTGTGTCCAGCAGTTCACATTTGACGATTATTTTTGTCATCCAGGTAATATTTTATTTGCCATATTTAAAAGGTTGTCTTAATATCTCTGTCTTTGTTCTATTTTTGTCAGAAACCACCTCTACTACACAGTACACAGTACTAGTGATACTGTTTTTTTCACTGGCTGAGACATTTATATTATGTTTTACAATTTTGTGTAGTGTTGTACACGAACCAACAGGTGGATTTGGAAAAAAAACAATTCTGTTGTATTTTTGTAATCCTCGTAATCATTTCTTTTCTATCTTGGTAAATGGTAGTTTTGAGGACCATATCATAATGACTTTGAATTAATTTACCAGTAACTAAATATTTGAAATATTACTTAATTTTGATTATAAAAAGGGAAAATTTAAACTATTTATCGCAACTTTCACTTCCTCCCGCAACAAAAGCCTAAAAAGCACTGCAACTTTCATTGTAATTTTTCAGAAAAGCTCACTCTACATTAGACATTTTACGATGCAACAATCTCAAAAAAGGTCCACCAAATCCTCGAGGGACTGATACACGCATAAAAACATATATAAAAGCAGAGAAAAAAGTTTTTTAAAAAGATAAAAGGAGTACCGTAGATAAAATAAATATCTATCTAAAACCTACCTATTTCTAAAAACTAAAAATTATTAAAAAAATAAAAATAAATAAATAAATCAACCATCATCAAGCTATTTATTTGCATACCACATACCTAATACTAAATTGTGGCTAAATCACATATAGTTTTAAACCTCTCTACAGACTTTTTTATCAAGTCGCTGCGAATGAAAATATTATACTTAAATAGATTTAATAAATATATTACACCAGAATGCTGTCGTACAGTTGTGTGAATGCAGGAGGACTTTACAACACAGTAGAAAAATGGCAACTTTCCTTTGACTAATCCCATTATGGGAGGGGAATCTTTGCTTTGGAGTGTAGCTGAGGTGTTAATGTGATGAGCAGCGTGAGAGTTGAGAAAAAAAAAATTAAAATGGGGCAATCCTTCCTTTCGGGAAAGGGATATCCTGAGGCACAGCTATATAGACCTTAAGTGCTGACAAAGACGATATTGTATTTTTCCAGTAATCCTTTTAAACACTCCAGGGCAGAAGCGCCTACAGTTCATTTAAGAGTAATGCCGTTAAATTTCACTGGGAAAAAAAAAAAAAGACACCTATTGTGATCACATCATTTATTACACAAGTACTGAGAAGGCTGACGGAATAATGTTAATATTCATAACATCACAAGCTATGGTAAAAGGGAAAAAAAGTCAGAGAAAGTCAAAGAATTGCAACATTTCCTTCAGAACCAGGTCATCTACACATGCCAAGAGGCCGATATTTCCCCCCCCTTTTTTCTTCCCACTGGCTTGGTTTGTTTTGTTCTGCTTGATTAACCAAGAATGCTGGAAACTGTATGTATTGTTTCCGCACCATGAGCACTGTCTAAAATATTTGCTGTGCATTAAATACTTTAGCAGACAATCAAAATCCTTTCAGCACTCCCTATTGCTCTGAATAGGCTTAAGGGAAAATAATGTCCTGGGCATGCCGGTTTCGGGAAAACATGTCAACAATTCATCGTCAGTGGAGTTTCTCACTGTCAGGTGGAGCTTACTAGGGGCTACGATTAGTGCGGATTTGTGTGATGCACCATAACCTTGACACTGAACTGTGAAACAGCTTCACGCAACATTCCAAAGCACCTGTCAATCAACTCACACCTACAAGGATAAATATCCATCTGCTAAGACAGAGCTCTGAAAGAAGTGGCACAATGAGTACTTTGTGGACGCTTTATTTCCTCTTCAAAGAATATGTTTTGAAATATGTTATTGGCTGCAATTTCTGCTCTTGCATCACAACTGACAGTGTGGCGCGCTAAAGTCAACAAAACTGACAAATTGACCGACACAGTTGTCTGTAGGGATTGAGTTTGGGGATGTTGGTTTACTTTTACGGATTCTGAGGAGGAACTAGGAATTAAATATCTAATGCGCTTTGCCTTCAGGGTTTCACTCGCAGACCTTGAAGAGCTGCAGCCAGCTGTCGACTTGGCCTGTTTTCTCATCAGCCTTCCTCGGACTTGACTCGTGTTTTTCGTTAGCGCCAGTGCAGGTGGATCCTCGGTTCGGTCTAATGTGTTGTGCGATACGAGGGCGACATTATAACAAGCAGAGCAGTAGAGGTTATGTGAAACGGGAGGGAAAAGAGGAAACACATTTTTCAATACATTAATTCTCGGGAAGCATCTTTCACAAATGTCTCCGTTATTAGCTGACCTGCGGTAAGGGGTTGAATGAGTTTCACCCGGCGTTCAAGGTAGGAGAGCAGTGTTTAGGAAGGGTGTAGGTCAGAGGGCATTTGCTTTCATAAAACCATCTTTAATCACTTCTGTGTCACTTCTGCATGGGTTGGACTGGGCTGGTGATTATGTGTGTGCATTAAAGTGTGAGCCTCACTGCAAAAGAACATTACCGAAGGTGGAGTATGTAAGATTTAGGAGGATCTAATTGCAGAAATCAAATATAATAATGATAATGATGTTTTCTTTAGTGTATAATCACCTGGAAATAAGACTCACATTTTCATTTCTCCAGAATTAGCTCTTTTATGGAGGGTGTCATCCAACTGTATTGTATGTTATTGTCACTGATGTTGCTTTTGTATTTGTTTAACTTTTTCTAAACTAATAACTGGATGTAAAGCATGACTGTATGCAGTAGCCAAGAGGAAACCAAACTCATAAATCAGTTAACCTGCACATAATACAGATTCAACGACATGTCCAGGAAAGAAAAATATGTGCATTTTGTATAGTATTGACATTATTTGAACTAAAACTCTTCTTCATATGAACATTTTCAGATTTAATGTTGCACCTGCTTCTTTATATGTTAGTTGGACTGAAATCCAGTTCTTCCTGTGGCCAAATAATAATAGAATTATAGTTAATAAGAGGAAAATATTAGGGTTTGGTGTGAATATTCCTAAATACACATGTCAAATAATGCATTTCAGCTAACAGAAGTGGAGTCTTGCTGTGTTAAACTAAACTCTGATATCTTGTTTTCCCCTAAAACCAAACAAATCAGTGAAACATCATTCATATAAAACAATGTGATAACTAATATTTAACAGATACAGATTAAAAGTGCATGGGAGTTTTAAACACATACATAAAGACTATATATAAAATATTGTAATGCAACACAAAAGTTGCATTAAAATATTTTTCATTCTAGTGATTCAGGTTTTTAACTGGACCTTTTACCTCCTGACAACTGCATGTAATGTATCATGGCTGTGAAATTCAGGAAGTCTGGCTGCTTTGTCAGGGGAAGCCGGAGGTGTCGTCAGGGAACCCAACAGGGAGGAAAGATGGGCTGAGGTGTGGTGGAGTGGTCGGAGCACCTCACTGGGGACCAGAGAGGATTTCACACCAGTTGTGCTCAATTGTTCGGGCTTATCCCAGAACTGATCCTTGGTTATTAACATCTCCACCTCATTGGCAGCAGAGCAACAGTCCAACACTTTAGCAAGCAAAACTTTATTTATACAGAACATTGTATTCCAGGTGGAAGCACAGTATGCTTTCATCGTGCCAGGTACGACTTACAGCCAAAAAACTGCAAATATGGACAATTGAGGGGAGCCAGAAAGAAGGCAGAAGTGTGAATAAAAAAAAAACAAAACAAAAACTTAAATGGAAAAAAAAAAGAAAGAAAAAGAAATAGTCGTTTTAGTTAAATCTAAGAGAAGTTCAATTATCCTAATTAATCCTTGATACTTAAAGATGGGGTGGGAGATCTTTTTTTGGAACTTTTTTTTTTTACTTTATTGCATGAAAAGCTCTTCACGGTACCATATCATGCACTGAAATAGAATGTTTGCAAAAAAAAACAAAAAACTAAATGTTTTAGTCCAGTCTAGAAGGTGGAACCAGTGGGAAAACTCCAGCCAATCATTGTACTGGTCATATTTACAATGATTGATCAAAATACAAATACACCAAATCCACTACCAACATGATGTATGTTCTGCGCTTTTGCAAAATGTAAAAATGACTAAATCTTAGAGCTTGCTGTCGTCAGTCATTGTTGTCAACACAGGGGTGAGTTGTCAAGAAGGGTTTTAGTTGTTGTACTCACTAAACAGATGACTCGTAGTAAGAAGATGCCGGCGTTGTCAGCTCTTGTGTAGCATGTTTCAGTCAATCGTCATACAGATGTGAAAACACCAGCCAAGAGTGTAGTACACACAGCTTTTAATGCTCCTTTAAACAGATAAGCAGAGGCATGTATTAGTAAAACAACACTGATATGGCTCTCAGCATGCAGGCTGCTCAACTCCAACCGAGTTAATAAAGGTTTATATTTTACAATATGCGTATTAAAGTACTATTAATAAGAGATAGATAAAATAATCATTAAATTCCGGATTTCCCCCAGTAATCTTGCTGAGCCTGGTGGTATGGTTGCTAGTGAAGACCACCAGTGGCGCGCCATGTTTTGGTTAAAAAAAATTAATAAAAAAAAAAAAAAGTTGACAAAAAATATGAAATTATATCTATTGTGTTATTGTACAACATTTATTAACAATACTTACACCAACTTATAACAAAAAAGCTGAAATACACCTTATTTACCAAAGTGAACATTCTCTGGTCGCTGCTTCTACTTCTCCCTTTCCTGGCTGCTGGCAATGTTGGCACCAAAGCATGATTAATACAAAAATATTGATAAATCAACTAGTTAATCCTTCGTATTACTTTCGCTAGCTAATCTGATGTTAGGCTCCAGTCAGTAATGCTGCGTCAGTCTATTGAGTTGGGCGACCTGTGAAATTAGTTCGGGGCGTGGTATGTGTAAATCTGTCGCCATACTAGGAAAAAAAAAAATCTCGCCACATGGAGGAGAAGGTGTGTGCCACTAATAGTTGCCCCCGAGAAACAAGTGAAGGTGGAACAGCTTAACAGCTGGTTTGAGAATATATTCCAAAAAAAATTTAATAAATGTTATTTGAGAATGTTTAAAAAAAATTATAGAAATAAAATCATCTTGCTAAACTCACAGTTATTCGTGTAGAAGAGGAAAGATGTTACAGGCAAAAACCTAAGGTGAAATTGTACAATGCTAACAATGCTAATGGTGTTCATTTAATGGAATGGATTCCGATACAATAGGAGAAGCTAATGACCTTTTAAAGAAAACAATAATTGTGTGTCATTTAGAAACATCTCCTTCTGTGACTCACTAGACCAAGGCTATTCCTCCACCAATCAGATTGGTCTGAGTGAACAACAGGTAGTGGACAATTACAAATATTCAATTAGCTGAAAAGACTGAAAATGGCAAATTGCACGCAACACATCAGTCTCATGACATCAACCTCACCAGAATGCCCGATGACGTCCGACCACTAAAAATTTAGTTGGTCTGTCTTTACCTTAACAGGGAACATTACATGTATTTCTGTTCTTTATAAGACACCTGACATTGTAAAAATTAGACCTCACTCACTAAATCAACCTCCAATCAAACAACAGCCCCCACAGGCTTGAACTGTCGGCACTTGGCATGATGGGTAATCCGTTTCTGGTCCTCTCCTCTCATCTTAGAGCACCCATCACTTTGAAACAAAGTCAACCTAGACTCATCAGACCACATGACTGTTTTCCATTGAAACACAGTCCAAAATGTATTCTCAATAGAAACTACTAGACGTTTAATAAATGTAAAACGTCTAGAGTTAAGAAGCAAAACATAATAATCCCTGCAGTAATTATCTGACAGAACAACTTTATATGCTTAAATCCAGGGAGGGACATTTTTGGTGGGCACCTGTAAAAGAGGATATTGTTATAATACTAGTAGCATTAAAGTAAAAGATTTGGGGGAATAACCTGGCGACTACTAGCTAGTTATCACCTTGCAAGTACATCCAACAACCGGGTGTCTGACAAAGTAAATCTCTACAAATAGAAAACAAAATTTTAGACTTTACGGTGTTAGGCTTAAAAACAACGTATTATTGTAGCGTAAATGGCAATGAACACAATCACACATTCATTGGCGTATAATTACAGTGCTTTTATAAAAACACTCCAATGGCATTTGTGTTGTTTTAAGGCTAACACTCACAGGATTAATACCGCTGCCTCGCCTCCCACCATTCCTCTCGGATTAAGGCTTTGGCAGGGCGGCCAGGTTGTCAGTCACCAACATGTCCGGACCCATCATCCACTAATCATCAGAGTTTATAAAAGTACCCAATGTCTGACAGCTTTGGATGACTGATACCAGGGCCCTACTGTCTCGACTTGCTCGTCAGATCACATCATCGGTCTCTGAATCAAAACAGGATGAAGTAGCCGCACTACTTAGGAGTGTTCAGGAATAATTCCCCCCACGGGCAGATTAATGAGTCTGTACTTTGGTTTCGGCCTTGATGAAATTCACCATCTAGAGTTTGACAAAAGTTGGCGTTGCCTTTGACGTCTGTGCATTCGGTACATCGTACTGTCAGGGTTCTGGAGGTGTTGGGGATGAATGGCATGGCGAGGCGCTCACATGGCTTCTGGTATGACGTAAGGGCAGTGTTTATGCGACATCATAAATATGCATGCTGCTTTGTGTTATACAGGGGCATTTATGACAGTAGAGTGACAGTATTTGCACTTTCAGAGGTCATTTACCTGTCATCCATTGTGACAGCTGGGATGAACAAGGCAGAGGACAAACACACATTACATCTAGGGGACTGCTTTTAAAGGGTTTGACTGACTGTGGGTATCCATTAAAAAATCCAATGTATAATACATCCTTAGAGTAAATGTTTTCATAATTGCTTGCACACATTAGTGCTCCGTCCGCACTAATACAGACAAGTATTTCCCTAATACATGACCCTCATTTCAGTTCAGAAAATATTACTGTTCACATGCTGGGCTTTAATTATGGATTCAATGGATAATACTTTAGTCTGTCAAGAAGTTGAGCAATACAAATTATGACAAATTATTCTCTTAAGTGTTGTTTTGAATGGCTAAAGTGCCTAGGTATCCTCGTTTTTTTTTTTTTTTTCAAGAAAAGTGTCAGAACATGTCTTTTTTGCCAATTCTTCAGCAGGTTTATTTTCAAGAAGAATTAAAATTTCAATATCTGGCCATTAATCATAACTGTACATAATAAAATGTTTAAATGGTGTGCTTTATTAAAAAAGACAAAAACAACCTAGTGCAATTTCAAAGACCAAAGTTTTTGAGATTGCAGAAATAACCTTTTCATTATTTTGTATGGGAAACATGCTTTTTAGTCTTGAACATTCAGTATCCAGATTATGGCTTCATACTTTTTTTAGCCCAAGTGTCTGAAACACTTTTGTCACTGCCGTAAAATGTTGGAAAGCTCAGAGTTTCATCTTTCCAAAGCCATTTTAATTATACATTACTCAAAAGATGCAGAGTTTACAGTAATTTGAATGATGTGTGTGAAAAATACAGTTGTTAAAGGGAGAACACTTAGTGCCATTAAAAATGTGACATGATTTCCAGAAAATTATTTGCTCAAGTGCCTATTTTGTATAAGCTGTTTGGGTTGTTTTTTTCATTCCCAACACATCCAACTTCACCATTTGGACTAATCCCTTAATGTCAGACATTGAATTGAATGTCTTGTACAGTCACGCTTGACTGTTAACTTTAGGTGTGGTCAATAGCTGATAAAAAGGCAGCCAAGAAAACACCCAAATGTTTTTGCCAGCTCAAAATGCCACAACTTACGATACAAGAGAGAAAACATGTCATTGACATGTTACGTGCAGGTCTGAGCCGTGGTGAAGTCGCTCACCGTCTGCGCTAACATTGCAGTAAAGGCAGTCATCTGAGTGACTGGATCATCAGACTTAGTTCCATGCATCATTGCTGGACTGATACACCAAGTATCTGCTTCAGACATTAAATGTGTTAAATCTTAAATACTTCAATGAGATGAACCAGAAAAGAAATAATAAAAGTGCTGGTTCGCTCATGTTTTTGTTTCATCGTCTGAACCCGCTTTATCCTCACTAGGGTCACGGGGGTTGCTGGGGGTCTAATCCAGCTACAATGGTCTCCAGTTCATCTCAGGGCTGAACATATATAGACAAACAATGGGCAATTTAGATTAACCACTTAACCTACAAGTGCATGTGTTTGGTTTCCTCCCACCATTCAGAGTACCCAGAGAAAACCCACACAGACACGGGGAGAACATACAAACTCCACACAGAAAGGTTTGGTGTGGGAATCAAACCAGGGTCCTTCTTGCTGTGAGGCCTGAGTGCGAACCACTGCACCACCGTGCCATCCGTTAGCTTATGTTTACTTAATATATATGGTGGTGTGTTATTACCAAGGGTGGAAAGTAACAAATTACATTTACTCATGTTACTGTAATTGAGTACTTTTTATGAGTAACTAGTAATTTTCAGAGTAGTTTTTGAAATGTGACCCACCACCACGAAACCAGGCATAAGTGTGTGTAAATCCAAACTGAGTTATCTGTGTAGATTGGTAGAGTGGAAACTAAGGTTTAAGATGGTGAAAAAAATGATGTTTCTATCACATGTAGAACCAAAGTTATGGTCATTTTAATATCCACATTTGGACATATTTTGCAATTTGCATATTTTTAGATATTGTCCATTAAAGTTTTGGACGGTTTTGGGGTAGGAAGTCCTTAGCAACGCATAATAATTTGTATCCGATTGTGATGGTCACACACATGCACTAAATATTAAAATATTTGGCTGCAAGACTAAAAAATGCATTGATCTCAAACAATGTTGACACCCTATCTGTGGTGTTAAACAATGAGAACAAATGCAGACCAAAAAAAAAAATTAAATTACCTTGCCTTTCTGAATCTACGCGATGGAAGATGGCTGTTGCAGCTGAAGATGTTATGGAGGAGGAAGAGTCCAGAAAAGAACCAAATTCTGGACAGGAAATCGAAAAAAAAAACCTCGACCAAACTTAGAGGAGCTATTTGTGTTCAAACGCACATACAGGAACGATGTAACAATGCAATGTATAATGTTTCTGCCCGGCAGAACGGATCTTTCAGCCGATAAGAATTCTACATTACATTTGCAATAGCGTGTGGTTTTGTCGCTTAAATTACAAACGCTTACTTTCTTGTTTGTTTTAAATATCCCATATAACAACCTTCCCATGTAAGCACAACATGTCGCCATGCTGTTATTTTCACCCTGATCAAGCGAAGTGACTATTTCTAAGTTTATATTTGTCTTCATTGCCTCTGAACTGACTGATTTTACAAAATGTGTCAGAAAAAAACTAAACCAAAACCCAAAAACCCCAAAGATTGACTCCACTGAAAAAAGCAACACAAACTAAATACCTACATTTCGTTTGTGTTGTGTTGTTAGTTAGATGTTATCTATAAACATCTATAGGTGAAAATAGTTTTGTTTTCCTGTTTCCCCACTGTTAATGATGTGTGGCGAAAGGGAACAAAAAGGCTTGCAAGTGTAACTCATCCCCCTCTTTTTTTTTTTTTTTTGTAATTCTAGCTCAATCAAATCACACAAAAAAATACTAAAAAAAATTAAACTCCATCCTCAAAAATCAAAAACGACCAACAAACAAACACAGCCTAAAAACAAATAAATGAAACAAAAGCTATGAAATATTCAAAACTACAAAAACTAATCCCAAAATGTCACTCATGTGGACTGTAAAAAGAAAGCAGTGTTAAGTCAAAAAGGATTTGTCACAAAACATATTTTTTTCTCAAACCATCTGTCTCCCACCAGGAGTCTGTACATAAAGTGATTGGGGTTAATACAACAGACAATAGGCGCAACACTGCACTTCTGTTCCACATTATTTTCCATTTTGGGACAGTCCTACTCCAGAGTAGACGCAAGTGCTCGCCTCAAAATAATATTTCCCAGACGTAAACACAGGCTGCACCATGTGGTATCACTCTGATGGAAGGGTAGCGAGACTGATATCATCGAGCGCTGTGACCTAAATCTCGTCCTATGTACGTATGAAAGCTTTATGACGACGTTGGGAATATGACATTCACCAATAAAATACAGTAACAGCATCTTTTAAAAAATTAAGAATCAACCAGTATGTTATATATTTAATTTAAAACCAAACCAAAAGTATCTATTAATAATCTGTTCCATTGAATTGTGTTAAAATCTTAAGTTTTGATGATGGATTAATCTGTGTTAATGCATTCATTTCGATCGCCTGAATTTATACATATATTTCATACATAATATCTACATAGTCAGTAAATTAAATATAGATAAGTACCTGATTATCACTGGGGAAAAAAACTCCACTATTAACTCTGCCAAATATAGTGTAATATTCTGTTGAAAGTTTCTGTTTCACATCTCTGTCTGTGCTCTGACTATCTCTGACCTTTGACCTAGTTTGACACTCTTCTAATCACTCAATCACTCTCACCTGTGAACACAGCTGCTGCTCATCAGGTGAGGGGAACATATCCGCCTCTGTTCCTTATTTAAAAATGACACATTATATATATATATATATATATATATATATATATATATATATATATATATATATATATATATATATATATATATATATGTGTGTGTGTGTGCGTGCGTGCGTGCGTGCGTGCATGTTTATATTTTTATTGTCTTGTCTATCTGTTCATATTTTGAATCTGTAGTGATCAGCCGTCTCACAACTTTAATAATGTTAATGTATTGAACAGTGGAGGCTTTTGAACAAACCTGTCTAGGCTTACTGCCTCTCCCTGCACCATTATTATAAATTTCTTTTTGTAAGACTTTGATCAGTGTTTTTGTATGTGCAAAATGTCAAATGAAATCAAATAAGGGTTATTAACAGTTTGTTTTTCTCTTTTTCATTATTTTATATAGGCAAACGTCTGATCCACACTCCAGCCCAGTTGATGGAGGTAAATACACCTTTCAACCAACTACCAAAGATCACAAGAACCAGATCTGTTTACTGCCAGATTGTTGCTCTACCTCAGGGTTCACCCACCCTGCTCCTAGATGTTTCCATCTTCCAACACACCTAATTCAAATGATCGGCCTGTCTTCAAACTTTGCAGAAACCCGATATGGACCATCAGGTGTGCTGGAAGAGGGAAACATCTAAAACATGCAGGATAGGGGCCCTCAAGGACCAGTGTTGTTGGCCTCTGATCTACCTTGTATGAGACCGTCCAGCATTATCTGCTTGCTTGTCCCTTTCCAAACTAGGCCGATCCTGACCTGCTCCACTCTGCTCCCTGCCTGAACACGTCTTCTCACCCGACCCCTGGTATTGTGCATGCCTGCTCAGACTGTCTCCTCATATGCTCCCCGGTTATCCACCTGCCATCTTACCCTTGTACACATCTCGTGTCTCTGTCTTGGATGTTCCTAGTTCTCCTGGCTTTGATCCTTGCATGTCCTTGACTTCCCCTGTGCATGCTCCTCACAGGATTCTGGGTAACTGTGGCTGTTAACGCCAACATGGTGTCATCCTGCGTCTCCTCTCACTATAGTGACTTTTTGTACAACAGTCTATCAAGGAGAAATGCACAGTTTTTGGTCAGTGGACTACTGAAGGGAAAGGCCTCTTCAAATTGGACATGGCTTTCAGAACATGGTCCGACCCAAATGCAGGACTCTGAGACAGAGATTGATTAAAGCTGTTTTTATAATGACAATAATAGTAATATTGTGATGAATGGCGAGTCACTGGCCACGTGGAACGCGTCATTAACAGCAACTATGGAGCAGGACAGAGGAAACGTCAAAACACGGAACAGGGTCAAAACCAGAGAGCCGGCAGAGCATAAAAGAGCAATCCAAAAAACGTTACCAAATACCAGATGAGGATCAGAGCCAGGGTCCAGAAAACCAGGAGAATCCAGCAGGGATGAAGCGAGCAGGGTCTGATACCAGAGATCCATAAACAAACAACAAAGCCAACAAGGAGTAGACAACAGACAAGAATGACTCGCATACAGAAAGAGATCCAAGACACAAGACTAACGCTCATTTGGTGCATAATCAGCAATGACAAACTCATATTCTACCCAGGGGAAACCTACATATTTATACACCAGACACCAGGTGAAACACATTGAGGCTAAATGAAAGGGGCGTGGCCAATCAGCTGTGACAGGACGCAAAACGAGACAGTGTGAACATGAACCAACATGACAAAATAAAAGCCCAGACAGACAAACAAGAAGACAAACAGAAAACTTACAAAACAAGATGCTCAGTTGTTGTATGCTGTGCCTTGAACTTTATAAAGATTTTTTTAAAGTAAGGCTACGTTTATATGGAGACAATAGGAACACATGACCCAAAACTGGCATCTCATCTTAACCTTTTTTATACCATTTACACAAGTGTTGTCATTAAGAAATATCTGTGTATTTGGGGACGCAAGAGTGTGTGGAATTTGATTGGACATGCATGCCAGGCTGCTAGATGATGCTGTGATAGAACACTGCCTCGTCAACGAGCATGCATAACAGCAATATTTTTGGATTTTTGACCGTGAGATGGAAACGCAACATCAGATAGTTTTCAAGATTTCCACTCTGGAATGCGTCTTCAGAGTTTTGCATTTTCAACCTGTAAAAACTCAGTTCTCCTGTAAACAAAAGGCACTTTGGACATAATATTTTGTCACTTTTAGCCACAATCGACCTCGTGTAAATAACTAAGTTCATCTCTCTGTGGTCTTCATGTACTGCACCTGTTACATCCTGCTCTATAATTTAAAACGCAAAATGCGGTGGATAATAATAAAAAAATGTGGTGAATAACTTAAGATTAGATTGAAAGTAGTTCTGGGTTTTCAAGGGTTAACTTGAATTTAACTGAAAACATCAAACTACGCCCCATGATGTCATCGTAGTGCAGAATGGAGATGGATGAGGTTCTTCCTGGGTCAAACAGGGGTCAGGCAGAGGAGGTGCTGTCTAACCTATGGACATCCAAAATGCCCTGCTGCCCCTACACCCCCCCCCCACCCAGTCCAGCCCGTCCCGCCTCAGACGGATCATGTGATGTGCAGAGCTATGTCCAAACGAACACAGGTGCTCTGATTCGTCCTGCGTGTTCCAGCACAAATCCAGGAATCCGGGAAACTATGGTGTTCTACCCCTCCCCAAAGACCATCTGCCCTGGGGGAGACACTGATCCTCTGGGTGTAATGTCAACACTGAGGGGATGTCGGGAGTAATGATGGAATCTAAAGGATTGACTCAGAGGTTTGGGGCGTTCAGGCAGCACTGGGCCGGAATGGGAAAAGGGATTATATGTTGTTTCATGGAGGGGATAAAAAAAATAAATAAATAAAAAATGAAGTCAAACCAATATAAAACTTTAAAAACAAATGTATGTTTGAGTCTGTAGAAACAAACCAGACTCTGATTTGAACTTTCTAAACATAAGGCCCGTGCACCAAAACCAGACCACCAAATGTTCCAGGCTGGTCCACAGGATGCATCTGTAATATAAAAATGACACTGAAGATATTAATGGTCAACAATGTTAAACTCAACTTACTATCATTTTCAGTAGTATTTTCTCTTAACTAAATGTTTTGGGTCTTTGTATTAGCACTGCGATCTGTAAGATATATAACATATGTATGGATGATAAACTGAGTTACAATATTGTTAAAATTGCATTTATTTTCATTAAACTTCAGGTTTTTCAGGTTGACATTTTTTTAAGAATGGATAGGGTTTTTTTTATTAAACATTTTCATGTGTAATTTCACTTTTTTGCACTAAAAATAAAAAATAGTTATTACTCATAAATTATGCTGTTATCTTACCGATTCTACTTGACATCATATTGAGGTGTATGTAGCCCCTAAACTAAAGTGAGCTTTTTTTTTTTTTATAAAGCTTTTCAATTCGTAGTTTCAGAATTTTTTCCATTTATATTTTGTATGATACTATCCCATACTTATTAATCATGTACACTTTTAAAGAATCAATGCAAATAAACCAAGAAAAACTGTAATATCTAATTTTCTGAGCGCCCAATTAATATTGCAATAAATTATCTATATTATTGTATTTTTAAAAATAATAGAAAATCCAGAAAATTAAGGATAAGTAATTGATCGTTGTTTTTTAGCCTATTCAGTCTCATGATTTAATTATATCAGCGATGATATAATGACAAAAGAAATTGCTAGTATCATGCAAAATATACAAAAGACTTACCAGGACAGTGTTAACCCAACAAAATAAGATTTCATATTTTTATGCTAAAAAAATTGTTCTGGGCCTAAACAAGAAACCTTGTTTTTCAGCATTTGCTAATTATATAAAACCCATGTAAAATTAAGCATTATTACTATATGTAGTCAGTCAGTTGTAATTAAAAATTCTGAATTTTGCCAGTACTATTAAAGCTGAAATGTATCTGCATAAAAATCTAATAATAATGCATGTTTGTAATGAAATTTTAAGTAACAAAAAAAATAACAGTTGAATACAGACACACAAATGTAAAATGCATTCTTGGAATTTCAAGGTTTTTAAATCAATGCTAACTGAAACCTTTTGCATTTTTATTCGCTTTGTCGTTCAATTATTTGTCGGTGAAAAACTCAGATTACATATAGATATCAAGTTTAATAATGGAGCCAAGAAAACATAAGCATAAAGATTTACAGAGGCGACCAATCACACATGTAAGTAAGTTGAGAAAAAGATGAAAAAAAAAAACAAAAAAAACACCAAGACCACTGTGCTGAGAGTTACAATAAATCAGTGTTTCCCTTCTTGGATGCAGGTCTGGCCGTTGTGCTGTCACTGGGTGGGAGTGTAACATGGCACAAGCCCAAACCCAGGCCCACAGTAAATACAGAGTCCTGCTGTGGAGGGCCGGTGTTTGGACAGACCCGCTCTGTCTCACCCACATGGACTGAAACCTTGAATTAATGAGCTCTTGTGTGCAAATTATTTCAGAGTGCTGCTTCGTCTTCTCTCTATCGTTGCCGTGGGTCTTGTGCTGTACGAGCCACTTGCAAACTTTGAAGTGTGAACGCAAAAGCAAACAACTGCTCGGCCACTTGAACTCCACTCCATGACGGGTTGAAACATTTATATACTGTAGTTTTTCGTCACAGTGAGGAGGCAGGAAGCGTTAGCCCAGGGGTTTAGCTTGGAGTTTATCCATTGTCGGAGAGCTAAAGGGATTAGCTGTGTGTGTGTGTGTACAGTGGGTAAATTGTTAAAAAAAAATTAAGTATTGAATATATCTTGAGGAGAATAAACTAATACTCATGTACTATGTAGATTTTAGAACTGCAGCTATTGGTTGTTTTTGCAGTAAGTGTACAGATTCCCATCTTGCTTTCTTTACAATTATTTAAATAAGAAAAAAAATGTGAAAAAGATGTGTGAAAATAAAGAAAATATATTATTATAAGAAATTAAAATAAAAAGATATATATAAAAAAGATCTCTCTATAAATAAACACAAAAACAGCAGTATAAAAGTATACTGTAAAAAGTCTATAAAAAATATGTGAATTGCAGTCAACATATTTAATAACAATAATGGATTAAATTATTTGATCGCACTTTTCAAGGCACCCAAAGTATTTTACATCATTGGTCCATTACACTGGTCTACAAGTAAAATACTTCAGGAATAAAACTAATGAAATGTTACCACGTGTGTGTTACTGATTAAAAAAAAAAACCTCAAAACTTAAAAGCTGGTCGGATCAATTGTCCAAAAAAAATTCTTGTGTCTAAATGTAAAATTCTTAGAATGAACAAGAGAAAAGGTTTTAGCCCAAATGAATATTGGTCTCAGATCTACTTCAAAACACTGTCTGCACATTATGATCCATTCACTTTACAGGTTCTTTCTAGAGGAATATTTACTAATCCATTGTATACACAGAGTGCGATTTATCAAAAAAAACAAAGGGGGGTCAGGGGGTTCCCCACAGAAAAAGCTCAGATTGTTATGGGTATGTTTACGTGGTGTCCATTCGATTTCCGTTTTCAAATCAGGAAGTGGAAACTGGATCAAGGACCCTCTCCCATCAACAGTCTGGGATGGGGGGGCAACTGCCACTGACCTAACTCCCACCGGTACCGGTTATTTTTGCCTTTATTTAACCCCCTTGGTCCCATTGAAATGAGAAATCTCTTTTTTCAGGCCCAAAATTGTTCCTATATTTAACAATTTATCATAACCCTTTAGGAACTCTTAACGAAGAAAGAAACTATAGCAACAAATATAAAAACTTTCTCTGGTGTCATTGGAGGCTTTTACAGACTGACATAATATCATGTATTGTTCTTTGTCTAAGGGCGTATTCACATTGCACTCAGAAAATCCGGACTGTCGGACTTTCCAGGAAAGTTCGAACCTTATTGACAAGTGTGAATGCTCCCCCGAACCTTGGTCCGGACCAAAGTCCGAGCCGAGGAGGTAGTCTCGGTCCGGACCAAGGTTCGCTGGTGCACAGTGTGAAACGTCTGTTTAGGAAAGTCCGGACTATCGGACCAATTACGTCACAGTCACGTGCGCGGAATCTAGTCAACGTCCAAGCATGAGGGAGTACATGGGGAAACGAGGAAACCAGGTATTTCATTGAAATTTGATTGGATGATACTATAAAGACTGAATTAGAAAATACTCATAAAACTAGTAACTGGCTCATCTACTAACCAAAAAGGGTCGAGTATAGAGAGACGCACACTGTACACGCATTGATGACATGACGTTCTAAAGTCCGTTGGTCCACTTGATTCAATACAGTGTGAATGAAGACTGTAAATAAAGCCCGGATTATGAGTGCAGTGTGAAAAGGCAAAAAAAAGGTTCTGGTCCGAACACGCCCTAAAATAAATCACTGCACTAAATGTATAAATCACTCACATGTTTCCCTATCATTTCTTTTTGGTCCATTTAGATTCTTAATGAAGAATGAAGAATGAAGAAGGTTAAAATCCGAACCAAACCTAAGAACATGAAGCTAAAAAGAAAGCAATGAATTAAGTAACTCTACCAGGGTGTCTCTTTGGGGAAACTTTAGATAAAAGAGGGTTGGAATTGCAACAGATATATATACATATATATATATATATATATATATATATATATATATATACATATATATATATATATATATATATATATCCCATAATATCCCTCTCTCCTACATCATTCACTCCAATTACATGCACACTTCTGATTATGCAAATTAGGTGATGTCATGCAGCAACTTCGAGTGACTTTTAGGAGCGCAAATACAGTACATGCCGTCCTTACTGAAGATGTTACAACACTGTATGGGCCACAGGCAGTGAGAGACAGTCTTAAAATGAATAAATACAAGTCTATCATTGCTTTGCTGAAAGACTCATTAGGATTGGGACAGAGGGAAGATGGAGGAGTTGGAGGATTTTGCAAGTTTGTTTGAGTGTGTTTAGTCAGAATGGCAGAAAGCAAGAGGGAGGCAGGAAATGATGCAAGACTATAAAAAGATTAACTGCTGCTGATGCTTATTTTCACTGCACTCAACCACTAAAAATGGACTGAGGTCTGAGGCCCTGAAAGGCAGGGGCTGATGCCTTGGAAGTGACCCGACTCTACAAATAGCCCTCCTGCCCCAGTGTCCAAACGTCATTGTTTGAGTTCCGCCTGGAATATAGATAGTTCCTTTGGGGTCAAGATCCCAGGAGATGGAGATTTCCTTCATGTCTATATCTACAGAGGAAAGAAAATATTAAACAACGTTGCCACACATTGATATTTCTGCCCATCTCTCTTTAGAGTATTTCCTGACTGAAATCCTGTAGACCCAGGAAATATGCTATAGACTGTAAAGATGCAGAGCCAGCACATGCCCAGCAGAACTAGAAAGTGACGAGGTTAAAGTTGAGAGGGGGGGTGGTTAGGCATATGGCTGTGCACTGCAAATATCTAAACATTACCAAGTATATTTTTCTCACTTCTAGTCAAATTTACAGCTGTCAAATCCTTAATATTTTTAATCAGATTCATCACAGGGGTTGCTTTGGATTAATGTTCATTAATTATGATTGAATATTATTTTCAATCTATATTCCTTGTATTTGATTTTGCTCAAGTACACAGACCCCATCCCCCCAGTGATTGGCTGGGGGGATGGGGGGATGAGGGAGACACCCCCCCCCCCTCTCTCTCTCTGATTTTGGACATCACCATTAGCCTCCATTAGGCTCACGGATTTTGCTGCCTCTGTGTTTGCCCGATCCCACCTTGGCGGCGTGCATCGGGCATCATTTTCATTGCACCGCAGGGTATTTGGCAGACCCTCTGGCTCGCATGTGGGTTCGACTCCCGTGTTTCAAGACGGGCCGGGTGGGGTGGCGACATCGCAGCTGACCCCAGGTGATCAAAATATCCATAACATATGAAAAAAAAAATATGACAGAGAGAAAATGTCTTTTTTGTTTACTTAGAGCAAAAAAATAAATTGGCCAGTGGACAATTAACTTTGTAAGACTTCTGGAAATAACATTTTCAAGATATATTGTCTAAAAATAAGTAATTATATCTAACTGAAAAATTACCCTTTAGTTGATTCTGTGTCTTATTTTAAGTGTGATGAGATATTTTCACTAGAAATAAGAAAAAATACACTTGGCAAGATTTCCATTTTTTTCCAGTGTACACATTGTGGCGGCTGCAAACATTTTTGCTACTTACATTTTTACATTCAAAGGAAAGTGGAAATATGTGTAAGGCTGTTTTTGATGTTACTATACAACAAATTTTGGAATATTACAGTTCTGAGGCATATGCTCTTCCTTAAACCTCATGTAGTCATGTGTTTATAATATTAAACTTGTGCCGGCCAACTCCATTTTGAAGATAACTACCATCTTCATGCATCTTTCCATGAAAACAGCCGGTAGAATAATTTCCATATTACAACTCAGACGTGTTTTTCAAAATAAATGAATAAATAAATAAATACGATAATCTGTATGCCCACTCCTGAGTTTACAAGTAATCCTCATCTGCTTCTGGACAGCAGAAACAGTGTGCACTAGCAGTAAATAAAAACACCAAAGTACATGTGAATATTGCATTTTCAACTGTAAATCTAACATAGGTTTCATGACCAAGCAATAAACATGTACAGCTATAAACAGAACTGAGGAGAAAACCACTTTAAACCTGCTGTTCTGTTGCTAACTCCTCTCACTGAGCACATGTGGACCAACTAGCAACTGCACTGTCAGAATAAAAGCTAGTTTATGGAACTGCTCTACACATTTGTACGTCACACATTAAACCAAATTGTTATAATTATGTCTTTGTGACCTGAGGTGAAGCAGGTTCAACAGAAATATATGGACACAGCGACAATAAGGATGCGTAGTTAGAGGTTCCCTCCAAGATCACAATTTATTTACAACTTTATGCCAGAGATATCAATAAAATCTACTAAAATCACTAAATTTATTACTTTAAAAACACACTATAGATGCTATAGGTCAGCCAGGCCACCAGGGGGAAGACAAACCAATAAGGCCAAGGCCCCTGCCTGTGCACAATACCAAAAAAAAAAGAAAAAAAAGGATGGTTAAAAAAAAATAAATAAAGCTGTGAAAAGTATGCAAAATTAATCTACCACAAACAAAGGAGTGTGAAGCTCAGTGAAACCCCGGACCACCAGTGTCTCCACCACCAGACCTGCAGCTCAGAACAAAGGGAAAAAGGAAGTTATTAAAAACCTGTCGACACTAAACTCTGGCCTTTTTGAGGGAAAAATTAAACAAAACAAAAAGCTAAAGACAAACTTTATGAGACCAAACAGAACAGAACAAAATGGCACAATCAAAATAAAACGCTAAACAAAACGGTGCTGAAACAAAAAACAGCTAAAACAAAACACTAAGCAAAGCAAAACACAAAAACAAAACAAGAACAGCACAAAACACAGTAAAACAAAAGAGCAGTGGCAGTACGCCGAGCCCCATGCCGTCTGACAGCTGATTGCTCACGGTCATCAGTGCAGCGATAAGACCATAAAATCACAAGAAGACAGAGAAGGCAGCATGTCGGAGCACAACTGCTAGATGCAGAAGTGGGTGGAGTTGATTCCTACGGTGGCTGGACAGGGACAATTGACCACAGGTCACATCTGCAAATTTATTGAAGCTTATATAATTCTATATATTTATTGAATAATGCTTTTACAATGATTTATATTATATTTATTTATATACATTTGTGTTATTCATGTGGTGCTTTGTTGACGTTAGCTAACTCCATTTTTAAGCTAATAGTGGCTAGTGTTAACAAAAAAAATGTACTGAGGTGGTTGTAGGCAAAAAGGATTATTTAAGGGCCTGTTTAAACAAACAGGTATTTTTGAAAACGCAGACATTTGCACCTTTCATTTATACACAAACACAAAATAGACAAAATACACTAAGAAAGACAAAAAAAGGGGAGAAAAAAATATGCAAAACGTGCTAAAAGTCTCAAAATACAGTGATGAAAAATCCAAAAGATTTTCATAAACTCTTCTAAAATACAGAAAAACAGAAAAAATGTGATACAATATGCAAAACATATGCAAAAATATGAATATACATACAATTATTGTATTTACTCAACACTTAACAGTTTCAACAAAAACAACTGTTCTATATAAATAAAACAATTCCAACTGTTCTTTTAAAGTTTTTAATCAGAATAATCATGATAATAGACTCATTTACTTTAATGCATTCCTTTTGACAGCCCCAATTTAACAATGTTACCATTGGACTACTGTGTTGTAAAATTTTCTCTTTCAAGGTAACGAACAAACTTATCTAAACAAAACAGAAACGTACAGGATATTTTTTTATGACTATTTAATTCCTTCATATCCTTTTTGTTTTTTTCCTTCCCCAATATATTTACGGTAATTCAACTAACGCAACTGTAAAAAACAAAAAAACATTTAAAAACTACTTTTACATGCTTTTGCAAATGCACCTTCTGTATTAGGAGTAGTCTGACCTCATTCCTTCAGTCTCTCCCACATTTCCTGTCTGTATTTACTACTCCTTATCTAATAAAGGCATAAAAAATGCCAAAAATAATCTTAAACCAAAAAAAAAGAAAAAGACAAATGGAAGGTGATAAAGAAAGAGAGCATAAAAGTAACACTGAGAAAGCCAGAGAAACAAAGACAGACATATATGTGCTCCCAAATACTTTAGTGTAAGAAGCAGCAACATCAAACTGTCAGTGTGAGTCTATATGCAACGTCTCCATAAACTGCTGGATGTAGACGGGGCCCAGCATGAGGCTGGGGCCCCCAGTCTGCAGAGCGCTCCACTATAGTGTGCCCATGGGAGTCCTGGGCCAGGTAAAGTACTATCCCAGCCATCACTCTGTCTTCTGCAACTAGAATCACAACCCATCTAACGGAGAAGACAGAGCACTTCCACCACTGTCTCTCAGAGTCATTAACAGCCTTCACTCACAGAGATTTATAACCTCATGATAAATGTGTGTGCGACTAAGTACAATAAAGACACTTCCAAGGATAACAGTTTATTTTTACTTCAGTACTGGCTGACTGAGCCTCGCTCTCAGCAACACTGAACAAAAATCCCTCTTTGATAAAGTGTTAAGACAAAGCTATCCGGTGCATTATTTCCATTTCATAGCAGTTCCTTAAATGGTGTTTATTTAATGGTTCAGTTAAACGCCGGTATGTAATTTCTGCTGCTAAGGATCCCTCAATTAAAACAATAACAAACCATGTGGTTTGATAACATCATTTAGTAGCGTGGGACCATGGGAGTTCTTGTTTTCAACACCATTGCCAATGAAAACTTGTGTGATGTAAGGCAATTAGAACAAAATGACAAAAAAAAGAAAGACACATAATAAAAACTATCATTTAATTGTCAAATGATTAACATTTGTAATCGCAGGTTGATTAATTCTGATTAAATATTTATTTAAAAAATATATTAATTGCTTTTAATTTTGTATAAGCAAACAGACTCAAGAAAGAAGGGATTACATCTGCATTTAACGTGTTTGTCCAAGTTAAGACACGTTAGCCTTAGTGCTACTAGAATCCCAGACTAACGTAAACTTTGCGTTAGTTAATATGGTATTTTAAGCCGTCTTTTTGTTTTTTGTACTCAAATTCCCCTAAAACATCTTAAAACAAGGTCAAAATCACAAAATAATAAGCTAACAATAAAGCAATGAAATGTATAGAACATCTTCTAAAATACTGGAAAAAAATTTATTGAGAGAATGCCTAATCTCACCCCTATTTTGTGCCAAACTCAAGTTTCTATGACAACCCGTTCTTGAATTAGAGCCAATAATGTGATGTTGACCTGTGAAATGCAACCTTGACCTTTTGATAATTTCATTATATTATAATTAAATTATAATACATTATATTACACACATCAGTGCGTGTAATATAACGTATCCAGTATTGATTAAGTTATAGCGTGATGGGTCTATGCTTGATTATCACCAATTATGAGATCTGATCCCAATTGTAGAAATCTTCATTCCACATCACAATCTGAAAGTTCTGTGACCCTCCATTCTTGAGTTATAACCCACAATGTGATTTTGATCTTTTACTTACTTGTGACTTTGACCTTCCCTCAAATGGATTATTGCATCTGATGTGCATTCGCTATATGTATATGCCCATGTAATTTCATGGTGATATCTCAAGTGTTCATTGAGTTATAGTATGATATGTACACACACACACACACACACACACACAAATAATAATAATCTCTCCAAACCAATGTTGGGTGTGATTAAAAATATGAATACATGTATGCAATTAACATGTTTATTCAACATTTTCGAAAGTTTCAACAACTTAAAACAGAACAATTGTTCCATTGAATTGTGTTAAAAATTTTAATCAGATTAAAATGGATTATTCTGTGTGAATAGGTTCATTTTGAAAGCCTTAAATTAAAAAAAGAAAATGCTAATTAACTGAAACTATTTTGTACTTTAAAAACTAAAACATATACAAATTAAAGTTAAAATTACCTTTGTTTTGGTCTTTGTTAACGTTGGATTGATATGAAATTTATTTATTTTGTTAGAGCAATATTAGCTGGTGGCTAATATGACACTTTACAGTTTGTCACTTGTTTTTGTCCCCACTCTACCTGGCAACATGGGAGACGACAATTGGGAGAAAGTATTATAACCTTAGTCTGATGTGACACAGGCAGAAATAATGTTTACCGTTTAGAAAATGTTTTCTACATATAAGCTACACATGCTATGCCAGCTAATGAAATATGGAACATTATCTGAGATGATGTGAAATGCTAACTCAATATTGGATGAGTGGATTTATCTAATGCGAAGTTAGCATTTAACATTGCATTGTTGTACACAGAATGCATATGCCACTGGTCACTTATCACAATAAAAATGTAGAAATATTGAAATATATCGATAAATTACCTCTACTGAGTCACTGTATTGCAGTATTTTATGCAAATATTATAAAAGCAGTCTGGCTATGATACTTTTTTATTACGACCAATCTAATGTAGTGGCTGTTAGATAAATGTTAACTCAACAATACATGAGCTGAATTATCTAATAAGTAATGGTTTATCATTATTCAACAACATAGAAATGTTTTGTCCTGAATAAGATAATGATACATTGCCGTGATCTAGATTCACATTTAATCACATAGTAATTTAACAAAAGTGGCCAAAATACACCGATTGCTGTATGAGGGATATTATTATATATAGTATATTTATATTTATAGTAGTACATTTCTAGTATATTTCGGAATTTTTCGCATTTTGTCTAGTCTGGATAGTGAATTTAAAATCTGGGGTTCAAATATTCAAATATTTTACAAACAACTGAATCAAATATAGCCTGGAACAAAGATCCAGTCATAGTAAGTTATGGACATACTCACCCAGAAACATTTCCATCCTCATTTGCCATTTTTATGAACAAAAAAAATCACATTCTCATTACTCACCATTTTGGGGTTTTTTTTTCCTCACTACAGTGCTCTATTTAAAAGCTTAGTACAACAACTTTTCTCCCCTCACATATAAGGTAAGTTGTAACTATTTTAATGATCGCACATGAATTGAATAACATATTTATTTGAAGTAAACTATTTTCAACTTGACACCAATGTTCCCTCTAAGCTGTTTGCAGTGTGCAATTGCGTACTACTGTCGTGTTGTCCGCGCACCGCAAATATATGCAGCACACACACAAAAAAACCACATTACGATTTGTATGGTGGTTATTTTATTTACAATTCAGGTTGGATGCTATTTTGTGCGCTGCGCCTGCATATGTTTGCTGTGTGCAGAGAACACAAGAGTAGTTAACATTGTTTGGCACTATGATATCAAACCAGAAATGTAAAATTATGCACTTAGATGTTTCACAGCACTACATTAACTTTTCAAAAGTATTATCTCACTTCTCCATATAGACAGTGCATGTAAACGTACTGATTCATGAATATCGGGAAAACCTAAATATATTGACAAAACACAGAGAAATTTGAATTGTCTTACTGCAATTAAAATCCAAGCTTTCAAAACCATGTATTGACCTTAACACAGGTCTGTACATATACTGTATAACTGGAACAAATATGAACAACATGAAAAGTCTTAAGAGAATTACGTTCAATTTTAATAATATTCCACCTATTACTAAATGTTTTGTGTATTTATAAGCTATAATATACACATATAAATGACAAACTAAAGTCTAATAATGTTTAAATTATACATTTAGTTCAGTTTGTTCATGTTATTCATACTGTTTGAAAGGATGGCTTGTAGATGTAAACATTTTCATCATGTAAATTGACTTTTTTGCTCCTAAACCTTGACAACACTTTGGGGTTAATTATTATTTAAATATAATTGTACGTTTTTATTTCACTGGTGCTTCCCAGATCTGATCAAATGTAGCTGGATGTGGCCCCTAGAACTACAATGACTTTGACACCCCTGGTCTAGATCCACATAAAAAAAACCCACACTAAAGTCAAATATCGATCTACTAGAAGTAAGAGAAACCTGAAAACATCCACGTGTAATAATCTGATAATATCAACTGTGGCGACGCTGAAGTAAACATACACAACACCACGCAGGCACGGTGGTGGTGCTACAGTATCTGGCAAAGAAACACAGCAGGTAATGTGAAGCAGTTCCAGGTCTTAGTGCTGCTCAGATGGCTCCGTGCCTTCGGGGCCCGCTAAACACTGCTCCCTTGGCTAAAGCCCCGGAGAGGAAGAATAAAGGAGGAATCAGTGTCTGAGCTCATCCAGGCCTGCAGCACACGCAGGGCTAATACTGAAACTAACCCTTACCTGTCCGGGTGGATTCCTACCTCTGTGTCTGTGTATGTGTGTGAATGCACATGTACATCTGTGTATGATGGTGTGCGTGCCTGGTGGAAGTCCTTGCCAAAAGCACAGCTGCCTTCAGTCTGACGCATGGTTCCATTCCATCTGATCTATCTATCCAGAAAATGAACAACTCGCTTTTCTTTTTTCCCCCATGATGTCTTTCTCTGACAACACCCCCCACCTCCCCTTCACCTCGCTCCCTCTTTCAATTCTCTCTCTCTCTCTCTCTCTCTCTCTCTTTGTCTTTTTTTAGTCCCCTCGCTCTTTATCTCATAATTTCTTCCAGCCCCGCCGTCTGATTCTTCCCTCCAGTCTCAAACTGTGCCGAGGACACAACCTGGAGCTCCGGCCTCCTTCTTGGAACACCATTAATCCCAACATTCCCATCTCAGTCTAAAGTGAGATCATTAGATTGCTCTCTGGCTGTGGAGTTAAGAAACATATTCTGATGAAAACATGCTGCTGTTTACTCCTTCACTCACTTCCTCTTCAGTGTTACTGTTGAGAGACCGAGTGTTAAGATAGTCAGAATAGACAGGAGAAAGAAAGAACCGGATGTTTTTGGCACAGTGCGTATTTTTCTTATGGTTTCAACATAGCATGCGTAATGTAAAAAAAAAAAAAAAAAATCAGACAGTGAATTACTTGGTACTGCAGATAAAGACTCCCTCTTATCTGTCTTATCCACATTGTTTGGCTTGTTTCAGGCGGTGCAAGGGAAGTTACATTAACCAACTGTCCAGTGAGTGCGGAATGAGTTTGTTTTAACTTTGGGTTTGATTTCACCTTGGTTTTGCTTGGACTGAAGGTTGAATGGAAACTATTTTAGCGGTCAAAGGTCAAGGTAGCTGTAACCTCTTGTCTATTTTTATGGCTTCTCTACTCCAGGTAAGCCTTGGAGATCTTATTTTCTTCTAATTTGGCTCTAACATTCAAAACGACTCAAGGATGAACTGATTAGATTTTTAGTGCCCAGTGGTCAAGATCGTCATGACCTTGCGAAACACATTTTTGACAGTAACTGCAAGTAAAGGAAAGAACTGAATGAATGGATGATAACACTGGTCTACAAGTAAAATGCTTCCAGAACAAAACTAATGAAATTTGACCACATGTGTGTTACTGATAAAGAAAAGTCAAGTCGTAAATGTTTGGCTCAAGTTTCCAAGATAAGTCTGGGGTCAAAATGTGAAATTCATAGAATTAACAAGAGAATAGATTTTAGTCCAAAGAAATATTGGTCTCAGATCTACTTCAAAACACTGTCTGCACATTATGATCCATTCACTTTACAGCTTCTTTCTAATTTAATATTAAAAACATGAGCAAACCAGCAACTTCATCTTATTAACCTCTAAGGACCTGTTGTCCACGTATGTGGACCTCTGTTGTGTAGACACACATATTGGCTATATTTTACACAAGGCTCACTAAAGAAACATCTTACAAAAAGTATATTTATTGAAATAGAAAGCAAGTCTAGTCTTGATTTAATTATTCAGTGCAAAACCCCAGCCCGTTTAGTTAAACACAAAGCTGACACTCTTGCAGGAATTTAAGAAAAACATCTGCAGCTTAACAGGTCGGAATGGATCAGTGGTGTGTGCTGTTGTATATATCTATAATCACACTCACTTACAGTGAATAAGGTGAAATTACATCATTTTTCACAGCACACCTGACCACAACACAAGATTTTGTTCTACAAAGGCTTGGTGTCCACTGACGAGGACATTATACTGTCACCACATGGTGTCAGAAGAGTAGAATACAAGCTATATTATATAAATTATAGCTAATATATATACATTTCAGATCGGCACTCCTGATAATTGTTTATTTTTAAATTCACCAGGTCCCAAGCACCCCAATTATTATAAATTAAAAATGTATGCCAATGCACGAGTTTGGGTCTTACGAGGTTAAAGTATGTAAGATTTAACACATTTAATGTCTGAGGCAAATTATTTCTAAAAAAAAAGAAAATTGTAGCACAGTGTAATGTAAAGACAGTGGACACATGAGACATCGAACTCAGTCTGTTCATTCATTTCAATTCAATTCAATTTTATTTATAGAGCCCCAAATCACAACAACGTAATCTCACAGCTCTTTACAGAGTTGATTGGAGAGAACAAACAATGACAGAAATAGATGAAGTCCCAAGCATCCCCTGTCCTTAGACCCTTTATCCCCTGCTACTTGTCATGGGCTTTCACTCCTCAGCCTACATGTAGGTCCATCCATTCAATGACGTAATCACATAATCTGAAGAATGTATTGACAGATCTCAACTATATTTATACTTTTGATGAGAGGTAAAGTAGTTTTTCAAGGCATTTGACTATTTCAAGTACAACATGTGCTCAAGAGCAGATTCATTGCCTCAAATATTCATTTAATTCATGTCAAAGTTCATCTTGTTGCTATCGTATCACTCTGGCACCTCTGGTATCATTGTTTCACACAGACTGTTTGAACTGATGTACTATATGTCAGTACACGTCAAAGATTTAAGACATTGGGCAGCATGGTACACTCAACTGTCAGTGGAAATGGTGCTAGCATACATAAAAAAAACAAACAAAATGTTGAAAGTATGGGACCATTTTACGTTGCATAAAGTAGACAACACAGTGCAGTGTGTAAAAAAAAAAAAATAGCACTGGCCTCATCAATCTGTAACACAATCTGTGAATCAAAAGTGTACACATCAACAGCACTTCCTCAGTTCAGCGCATTTCGAAGGTACGCTATTGTTAACTGTTGAATACTAACTAGTGTCTGGTTAGAATGGAACCTTATGTGTTGTAATTATTTTTTAGCAATTGTACCAAGATCTCACTCAGGTAATGTAAATATTAAGCTACACCCCTTTACATCCATCCAGGTGCACACACACACACACACACACACCTCAAAATACCTCAGTCTTCTCCAATCTCCATGTATTGATTGCTCTCTTTGGAAAAAAAATAAACCAAAATGGAATTTATCTGATTACTCAATTAATGGATGAAAAGAAATCGACAGAATATTTGATTCCAAAAACATTAAATAGTTGCAGCCCTACTGCATGGAATAGAATAGAATAGATACTTATACTTTATTGATCCCACAATTGGGAAATTGCATGCTGGTATGGAGCAGAAGTCTATTGAAAATATATGACTTTGACCTACTTTTTCAAGGTCAAATGTCCTTGCGCAGTTATAATATGTGAATACTTTCAAATATAAATATGTACATAATACATTTTACACAAAGACAATTGAATCTAAATTGTAGGGCAGTAACTTTCAACAGAATCTTACACTGTATTTAGCTGAGGGAGATTAAAAGTGTGCAACAGATTATGGATTTCCCAGTAATTTTCTCTATATTTAAATTACTGATAATGTAAATATTCATGAAAATTCCGATTAACGTTGAGGGGTATAATATCGGAAACTGAAGAAAATGTGACTTATATGATATTTGTCATATTGGGGTGTTAAAATGTGCTGTGATACAACATTTTAAGGTCTGACAGTGAATGGATATCATTTACTTTTTAGTTTTTATGCTGCTGAAAACATTTTTACTCTTATTTCTGTAAAAAAATAAAATGTGTTTTCACTGCTTATTTTGGTTTTAGTTGTTGATAATTGTGGAACAGGGCAAGACTATGAAATTTTCAGACAAAGGTAGTGAGACAGAAAAACCAGTGTAGACAGACCAGAGCCTATAGACTCAGTAATGAGGGACATGGGATTCATCAAACTGAGTTGGACTACATCTCTTTATTCCACTACATCCACCTCCACTGTACAAATGGAGATTTGACTAGTGAAGGTTTTAGGACTCAGATGAAACTGATTTCCTGTAGAAGGCTGATTATGTGCACTATTAAGGTGGAGGATTGCACCTACAGTACATGTTTATTTCGGGTGCAGCAAAGCCCCACTCTGTAAATGTCACCTACACAATTGTTTCTATTCTGATTTCTGCACCGTCTTTTCTGATCTCTACCTCTATCATTAATAGCCTCACTTTTATTTCTTTTGTTGGCGCAGCTTAGTGAAAATGTGCTTTCAAATAGATTTCATTAAATGTATTTGTCCAATCTAAACAGTCTTTAATATTAATTTCAGCCTCACATAGCATGACTGTGATGACCGTCATGTAATCTGATCCAGACCAAATGAACAAATAAAAGCCTTTTTACAGAACACCGCAACTCAATTAGGCCTTTTAACCGAACCGCTGCAAATAAATCACTTTGTTGATCAATGTCTTCAATAATTAAATGCTGGGCAATAGCTTTTCTGTTTGGCTGCTGTCAATACTGCTGAAATTTATTTCTCCCCAGCTGTACAGGAAGTCAATTTTTACAACCCTTCGATTTTCGACTGTGAAAGCAAATAATTTGAATGCAGCAGCGAGGAGGGAATTAAACAGTACGCTGCGTAACTGTAGACTGTGATGTCTTTACAGGGTTTTTTTAAAAAATGTTTTCCTTCTTTTTGTGTGTGTTTTTTTTTTTGCTGCACCGTTAATCAATACCTAATTTTGGATAAACCCAGTAGCCCTAAACCCCATACAGCACACACTAGTAGAGGCTGCGCACAATGCCCGACCCTCTGCACAACATATGAATATGATATAAGCATACAGTAGTGGTACTATCCACAGTAGTAAACTAACATGATGAAATACATCCACTGAAAGCATTTCAAAAAGTTTTCTGCAAGGGTCTGATTGTGTCTCATGCTGTAGTCTCCCTCTGGACAGCACTGTATATCATTATTTTCTCCTAACCTCGGGCTATTTACTACACTTTACACTGACGAAATAACTTACTTTCAATCGGCAACCCTTGGCCTCTTTGTAAGGTAATTTCCCTTGCTGAAAACGAAGCAACCAGAGGAGGAAGCAAAGGGACAAATTATCCTCAGTGTCTAGACGGGTACACGGACAACAACAAAGACGAACCTCTACAGAGCAGAGATCTGAAGCGAAGACAGGCACACAGTCAAATCTCAAGCCTGCAACCAGAGGTTTACACAAAGTCTACGCAATCTACAGTATCTGTTACTGTGCTAAAGCAAATAATCACAACAAACAGAAATAAATAATGAAGTTGTCAAGCGATGGAAGGAGGAGTACATGGGGAACATAAATCATGCAAGTATCACAATGTAGCACCTCCTTCAACACCATTCCCCAGGGAGGGGTCTGGGCAGACTAAGATCCTGGACTCTCTCACAGCTATGTAAATCATACCTGCCCTACTAGACCCTCCAGCAGACCCCAACAGCCCCCTCCAGACACTAGTCACAGCTCCCTTGCTCAACTGTTAATTCAACCCAGAAATCACTACAGAGCTGCAGATCCAGTGGCTCCAACCCTAAGTCTCAGAGGAAGTGCTCTAACCCCAGCCACAAAGCCCCCAGACCCCTAACCTCACCTACGCTGCTGCCCCAAGCCTTATACTTTAAGCTGCCGTAGTTCCATGGTCTTACTAGTATCTATGGTCAAGTTCCAGACCAGTCTTCAACAAACACAAACAACAGAATGGGAAGTCGAAAAACATTCCCCAGGATGAAGTTATTATGGACAGAATAAATGATGCATTTGCAAAAACTACTTACCGTAGCTACATTGAAAATAATGAAACATTGATTGAACTCAAAAATTCTTCTTCAATAGGTCACACATAAAAACATCTAGTTTCGTGAGTCACATTAAATTAAATTTATTGCAATTCAATTTGGTTCACGATTTTAGTAATTTTTTTTTTTATGTGTGACCATAAAAAGTCAAAATCATGAGATAAAAAGTCAAAATGTAAGATTTTTTTAATTCAATGTTTTACTTTTTTCAGTGTATAATAAGGGAAAGCTCTCAGTTAAGGCAAGATTAAGAGTTATCTGTCAAAATCAAACAGACTGTATGCAATAGGACGGTACTACAACCAATCAGCATCATCTTTAGGATGACATAGACGCTGGAAAGTTCATGGAGGAGTCTGGAGAAAGTTATGAATGACTAAATAAAATGGTGGATTATGGAGCTTAATGACTGTTGTTGCTTCTGTAAAAACATTTTAGAGATTGCTGATGTTTTCTCACATTCTTCACTCATCTTTGTTAAAAGTTAATTTCCACCCATTGTCGTTCGTTGCAGCATCACTTTGTCACGCCCGCCCACTGACCCTATACTTAACCATGATTTGTCAGCCAGTTTCAGGGAAATCTAGCCAAAAGTTGAATCAAGTGTAAGTAGATTACTACTGTTGCACATTACACATGCTGTTGCTAGGAGTGTAGCGCGGCTAGGCTAATATGTAGTAGTAATAGAATTAATTCATTCACGAATATTTGACATTTTCTCATTATTTGTGTTAAGGACACCCAATGGTTTTAAAACCAAATCTACTTTAAGATCTAAAAAGATTGATTCATTGATTGATTGTTTAAAATAAAGAAAAATGACCTTGTGTTGTTTGAGCGAGAGAGAGAGAGAGAGTTAAAGGTTTCTGAGACCATATTTGATCCTTCCAGACACTTCATTGAGAGCCCAGCAGGGGAAAAAAAAGAGCTGTTGATGGAATGCAGCCATTTGGTTGACCCTGTGGCCGTCTCAGGGAGGAAGGCCGGAGACAGGTAGATATATGGCCAGTTTGTTATTGTGAATTCCAGATCCTGTGATTATCTTCGACTCTCTCAACCTTCTGGAGTTTTTAATCTGGGGATTTCTGAGGCAGTTGACTCGCAGTCGCTGACGTCGCATCGCACTCACCTTTCTCTGACCCCCCCCCTCCCACACACACACACTTTTTTTACTCTTTCCTACTCCAACATACAAACACACACACACAAGCTGCAGGATTCCCTATTTAGGAAAAAAGAAAAAAAAAGGGGAAGAAAAAGAGTACTTTACAGATTCCAGGGCTAGGGTCAGGTTTCGTTTTAATGTCCGTTTGCATGTGGATGGGGGTTGTGGGAGCGGGTGGCTGAGGAAGAACTGGGGTTAGTGTGGAAGGGTGTGGGGTTAGCGGGAGTTCCCCGTGGCAGCCGTCCATTCTGCACATACAATCCCGCTGATGTCACACACACGCACTCGCAGCTACTTGCAAGATTGTGGACGCAAAGCCATTTTTTTTTTTTTTTTTTTTTTTTTTAATAATGCCACCGAAGTCGCGGCTGATGGGAAATTTAAAATACCTTTAGACGTAAAAGATGGTGATAGACAAGACAAACAGGAGACCCCTGATAGCAGAGACTTCTAGACAAAAGGAATCAAGTTTCTGTGCCTTTGCTCTAAACGAGAGGCGACTGATTGAAACCAGATAAGGTTCAAATGGAACTGTTAGGTCCAGTAATGAGATTCCCCCAGCGTATGTTTGGATTAGGTGATTACAGGCCTTGCCTTCCTCCTCGCAGTCACTCACACATGCACAGAGACACACATACACGCGTTGACGCCGCGGCACATACACCAACACTACAGAGCATTTAGGCTATCAAGAGGGTAAGAGTTCATGAAAATGGTGGAATACAACTCTGTCTTCCTGTCTCTGTACTTTTATGGGGAGGTGTAGCAGGACAAAAGGAAAATGGGTTATGAAAATAGACACAGCTGGCAAAACCTAAACAATGGGCCAGCTGGTTCTTCTTGAAAGTAATGATCCTCGCCGCTTCGAGCAGACGTGACAGGGTCTGCTGACTTACTGATAAAAGTGTGGAGAAGATAAAAAATATTTTTAAAAAAAGAGGAGTAAAACCCCGACAGAATGTGCATGTGTCAGACAGACACCTGCGCATGTGGAGTCAGATTTAGGACACAAGGTAGCGGAGGTTAAAAGTTACCACTTAGTACACTGTAAACCTGAACGTTCAGAATAATTAAATATATTCAGTTGTGAATACTCAACGTTTCAGAAATATTACTACTAACTCAAATGTATTAAGTTGCTGTAATATGTTCTTTTTTTTTTAAGTACTTGCAACTAATATTTTTTCTATTGTGGATGTAAGTGAACATAACTTAAAAACATAGATGAGGTACAACTGAGTGGAATTAAGTCATTAAATGCTGAGAATGATATTGTACTGTTATTTCTATTGTTTCAAATAAGGATGATTGAAAAAAAAAATTACTTAACTGATGTAGTAGATGATGAAATATAATTTCAGAACACTCCAAATAGAATACAATATCTATCACACATCATAAAACAGTAATTTTATTCAGGGGCGGCAGTTGGTAGAGCAGGGCGACTGAAGGGTCAGAGGTTCACATCCTAGCTCCATGTGTCCTTGAGCAAAGACATTGAACTCTGGCTTAAGTCTCCCAGTAGGACTGGCAGAACCTCAGAATACTAAGGTAATAAGTAATGTTTTAATTTAAGTATACTTTAATAACCATCTAAATTTTAAATTCTGGAAAAAAACACATTTGTTTTTAAGTTCATCAACTTAGAACAATTGAGAATCGATTGCCTTAAATTTTTTTGAGTTCTGCTAACTTATTCAGGTTTACAGTGTGTGAAATAATATCTTTATAAAAGATCACCACTGGTTGATTATTAGCTTATTAACCTTCATTGAAATACTTTTCTGTGTTACTTGGAAATCGCCGTATCCCTGCTCTTGCCCAAAAACATCCAAGCAGCAGTTGCTAAAAAGTAAACACATGCAATAAAACAACTATTATAAGGTCGTAAACTGACAACAACAACAAAAAAAACACTCATATTGACTAGTATGAGTATGAGCTAGTATGAATCACTGTATAATGTTATAAAAAAACCCAACATGCTTCTGGATCTCACTGAGGCACAGGATTGGCCCCATATTTAATACTTGTGGAAATGACCAAAAATAGTCAGTCGCCTCATAAAGTCTTAATTGGGTTGTAAACACTCTAGTAATCATTTAGAACCCGTTAGAAATAGTGACTTTGTTGCCAAAGGGCGTACGCACATGCACTTGTAACATGGAAGTCTCATTTACACATAAATGTATGCTGACATGAAGTTGTGTAGAAGTGTGTTTTGTATTAGGACATAATTCTGAGCGTATAAGCATAATTTTTTTTCCTTTCATTTTTCCTTATCAATGCTGAAATAAACATGAATGAGTAAAATGTAATTGAAAAGAAAATATGACTAAAAAGAAATAAGATATAAATGCAAGAAAAGTTTTTTTTAGCACAGTGTGTAGAGATTCAACTAGTATCTACACTGTCAATACTAAAGATGATAGACTTTAATGTGAGAGATATGATGTGGAATTCAGTGGGTAGTGTTATTTAATGTCATGTAACATGTTAATGACGAAAAAAATATGTTGTCATTTCAGGCAATATGACCATACATAGAAGAAGAAGAGGAAGAATCATCATTAAATAATGATAAGAATACACTGAGAAACAGGCTGTCCCACTGAAACTGTGAAATTAACCTTTGACCTTAATATAGGAAATGGCAATGTTAATCTTGCCTAACATTGGTTGTGAGAGATTATTGTAATTAGTGTGTGTGTGTGTGTGTGTGTGTGTTCCTGTAGACATATCATGCTATAACTCAATGAATACTTGATATACCACCATGAAATTACATGGGCATCAGGTGCAATGATCCATTTGACTAAAAGGTCAAAGGTCAAGGTCACAATTAACTAAAAATTCAAAATCACATTATTGGTTATAACTCAAGAACGGAGGCTTGATTGGTACCAAATGATGTGGAATGAAGATTTCTATAATACGATAATTGGCATTATCACCTACGACCAATAGGTTTTGAGATCTCTGGAGGTCAAAGATGTCATGTCGCCAAATTAACTTCTGTAACACTGTATGTATCAAGCATCGACATATCACGCTTTAACTTAATACTGGATATATTATCATAATGTTACACACATATGTATGCACATATATACATATAACAAAATTATCAATATTACAAAAGGTCAAAGGTCAAGGTTGCATTTTACAGAAAGGTCAAAATCACATTATTTGCTCTAATTCAAGAACAGATTGGCACAAAATAGTGGTGAGATCAGGCATTCTCTGAATACTTGTTATATTCTGTTTTCTGACCTTTAATCACATTAATTTAACCAAGTCATCCTAGAGTTTAAAGTATGTATACATTTAAAATCATTCTATCGAGGTTTAAGGATAGAATCTCACACAAACATCATCAACAGATGAAATGGGTTGATTCATCTAATAACCCAATGTCCTGTCGTGCATTAACATGTGCTGGTGTTTTTATGTCAAGTGTGTGTAGGAGAGTCTGTCAGCTGTGAAAGTTCGATTTCTCTTTGTGAATCTAAACCAACCTGAATCTTTGAAGGGTTTTATTTTTCTGGTTCTAAATGGGAACAACTCTTTACTAAATAAGTGGCTCACTAAGAAAGTGATAAGACACTCGTAAATGGCAAGATCTGACACGTATAGAATACATAGAAAAACAGAGGTGATCTAAACGAAAATGTTCTTAGAATTTACAACCTAATTAACAACACAATTATGCATTCTAAATCTTTTTCGGTGTACCCTATTGTAAAATGACACTGGTTTAAATGATATTCCTTTTGTCTTTGTATGCAAAAGTAAATAAAAAGGCTACTTAAACGTGTTAAAAAATTCAATATTTTTTCTGAATGGCAATAAATCTTTTATGTTATTGGTGTGAATGTGCACTTGGCTGCACAGTAAAGTATATTGACATACGTTGAAAGTTTGTAGGCTTAAGCATTCAGAGAAAAAAAAAAAGACAGCGTGCATAATTAGGTGATGTTTCCATTTTTTAACTGCTGGGACAACACTGTCAGAGAAGCTTGCAGCAGCTCACTTCAATAACAGTGTGTGTATGTATGTGTGTATGTGTGTGCGTGCATGTGTGTGTGTGTGTGTGCGTGGTTGTGTGTGTGCGTGCATTGTTCTTTTGAAAAGTTTGTCACACTGACAGCGTCACCGGGGTATTTGACATCGCCTGTCATGCTGAAGATCTCTGCTGCCTCTGTTGCTGTCACTCCTTATCAGCACTCATTTCTTAAGTTTATGCTTGCAAATATTCAAAAACCATATTACCATACCTACCGCTGCCAGGGGGCAGAAATGAAAGGAGGCAATAATCTCTCTCTTTCTTTATCTGCAAGCTATCCTTCAGCAAAGTATTCAGCGCTAGGAATTTTCAGCAGGCTTATATGAGTGAAAAGGATATTAATGTTTTGATTGTCATCTTTTTTTTTTTTTTTTTTTTTTTTTTTTTTAAACCAAAAAAGATCCGGCCTGTGTTCTCTACCACAAACACTCTAAAGTTATTCTTTTTTAATACTCCCCTAAATTATTCTATTTTACCTCAGGTTAAATGGCAATGTCACAAAAGAGCGTATATAAATTTATTAAATACAGCACACAATAGTTTGGGGAATGTGGGGGCGGCTTACATGCACATTTAATTGCATTACAAGACAAACACTTAGCACCATAATGCAGAATCACAGCAGAACAATTTCACAGTGCTTTTGCACAAAAACATGCTGCCTGGCATGCATTTTGGCATATCCATCACAATACTCCTATCTGCAAGGTGCAGGGTAACCTGATTTAAGGGCAACTTATTGGATTTGTGGGAGGGACTGAGAGGGGTGGAAGGGAGAAAAGAAAAACAAAAGGGAAGGATTAATCACGATGCAGCGGCATGACAGTGCCTACAAAAGCGGCCATGAAACAGTTGCTTGACGAGAGAATGATTGCAGGATCTGCAAGTAACCGGCTGCCACCGGCGATGTTCTTCCTCCAACTCAACTTGTCAGGTGTAATCATTTTGTTAAGCTTAATGTTTTATGCAAATGCACTTGGGGAGAGTTTTGTCAGGGGGCTGGTTGTTGTTTTTGTGTTCCTCTGTTGTGTGTGGGTATGTATTGTGGTTAAATGTGTGTGTGCGTGAGGGTGGGTTGGTGGTGATGGTGGTATGTATTTGGCGGTGTGTGTGTGTGTGTGTGTGGTATTGTTTTTTAAGCACTCTGAAAATATTTGCATTCCTCTGAACCCTGCCTGTGTTGCCCTGATTATTTCCTGTATGCATCAGGGTTTTCTCTCATGGAGATCACACGGCTCAAGTCACATCACACGCTGCCTGAAGAGGAGGGAGTCGCCGCTCACCACAGCCTGCCTCCTCTCGTCTGCCGTGTTTCAATAAAGGGAGCAGAAAAGAATCAATGAGAGGAGAGGAGAGATTTTCTAAGTATTGACACCAAACCCACTGTTATCGGCACGGTCTCATTATGATATATAGAAGCCTTTGACTGTTGGGCCGTTTTATGCTTTGACAGAAAGCCAAGGTGACCAAGAAAACTCCAACAATCGTTCCATTTGTCCCTTCGATTACTGCGTCGATATCAGTCAATGGTCCATTTTTTGCTCAGTCTAATATATTGCACTAAGTTTTTCCAATGCTCCATATCGATAAATACAACAAGTCTGCAGAGTTTAGGTATAAATAATGTCAACCTAGTCAGCAGAAATAAATATTTCTTTGTTTGTCCATTTGAAATGTGTAAAACAAATAAAACTATAAAAGGATTTATAAAAAAAAAAACTCAAACAATTGAAAAGGAGCGGGATGAACTTTAACCCCATCCTCCTACTACCTCCCATAAATTCCTGTTAAATCCCATCAATAAGTCAAAATCCTGTACATAACAGACTAAATTCTGACTATGCACAAAACACAAATTTGCTGCAATACATCAACGATAGATTTCATTTAGCAACAGCATTTCAAATCATGAATAATGTCAATATTTTAGAACCCAAAAACTAACTAGTAATAACACTGCCCACACATGTCTCTCTAAATACATATCTTTTCAAATTTAGTATTATTGTTTAGGGCTTTATACATGGGGACGATTGTGGCTAAAACACACCTGTTTAAAGTTTAGGGTTGCCTTCATTGGCCTTTGAAATTGTGAGATTGTGGGATGGAGACCCTATTAGTGTATGTATTGTTGTATTGCTGTTGGTTAATTCTTTTAATTTCTTTTCAATGTATTTTATTTTATTCTCTTACTATTCTACTGTGAAGCACTTTGGTTTTAAATGTGCTATACAAATACATTACTTACTTACTAAAAATGACAAAATATTTGATCAAAATGACATTTGACTTTTAATGAGTTGTAAATGCAAAAATCTGACGACGCATTCCAGACTGGAAATCTTGAAAACTATCCGCTGTTGTGTTTCCGTCTCACAGTCGAAAATGCACGTTGACAAGGCAGCGTTCTATCACAGCACCACCTTGCAGCATGGCATACATATCCAATCCAATCACACACACTCATGCATCCTCGTATGCACGGAGATTCCTTAATGACAACGCTCATGTACAGTAAATGCAGATAAAAGGTTAAAACAACACAAAACCTTTGTGTCTTCTCTTCCGATCCTTTATGATATGAAGAGAAACGTAGCCTTAGTCTTGGACAGGGATGGTTTGTCTGTCTGTCTGTCAGCAGCTTTACACAAAAAGTAGTGGACTCATTACCATTCAAATTTCAGGAGGTGGTCCAGAATAAATCCTATTAAATTTTGGTGAATGTAGGTCAAAGGTCAGTCACCAAAAATGTGTTTTTGCAATGATAAGAGATGGAGTAAATCAAATAAAATGTGTGTGAAGGGGTGGGGTCTGTCATGTCTGGCACCACTTGTACTTTAATAATACTTGATTTTTGTCTGTAATCTGTACAATAGAGAAAATAAACAAAAAAAAAACTAAACAAAAGACAACAATTACAACATTTTAGTTCAATCTAAAGACATGTTTAAGACAAATGAGGGGGAAAGCAAAAGGGAAAAATTAACATATAATTTCATAAGATTATACAGGTTCAACGATTTCTTTGATTAGAACACATATAACATTTTTCCCAATATTTTGACATATCAGTAGTGAGCATTAACACCTAAATTTAAATATAAGGATTTAAAAAAATAATAATTAGGGCCATCAAAATTAATGTGGAGTAAATTGTCATCATGATTAATTTATGGGATTTTTTTCTCATTTAACCACCCTAAAAAAAGGAAACTTTAAATTAAATGTAGATAATTAATTTGACTATAATACATACAATAGATAGAGTTTTATTTCGATAGAGGCATTAAGAGGTTATTGAAAAGGTCTTTCCATTTCATAAATTTCATTCTTAACAGTCTTCTAGTCCAGACTTATTATCCTTTATTTTCTTAAACATTTGGCGTTAAAAACCCTTCTTTCGGTCTTTTAAATGTTGATCGTTTTCCTCCGTTAATTGAATACTTGAGCTTTGTTTGTATTTGACCCCAAATTAAACAGTGTGTGGTGGATTATTTGTGATCAACTGTTTCTTTGTCTTTTAATTTTTATTAAAATAACAATATCGGGCAGTTGTCCTTCATGCTGTTATGGGCCCTACAGTACACAAGAAAACAGACTGTAATGAAACCAAAGAAATCCACATATGTAGGCGAACGTATACAGTGAATAGCTATAAAAAGATGTGCAGGCCGAGTTTAAGTCCTCCCTGTGTTTGTGCAAATGAAATGAAAAGCCCTTGAGTAACATACATGTCATCACATTTAGTTGAAAAGTACTGGTGTGTGTGGGGTTTACTGGATGGTTTCACAATTGCATAATATTAGGGCTTTGAAATGGTAAAAAAAAAAAAAAAAAATCTGATTAATCACAGGGTTCCTTTGGATTAATTTTGATGAATGGTTATGTCAGGTTTTTTTGATACTCAAATTCTCCACAAAATGCACAAATATACACTAAGAAACTAAATAAATTGAGAGAAAAAATGTGCAAAGTATGTTAAAATTCACACACAAAAAAAAATCCTAGTCCTCGTCTACAATACAGACGAAAAATACAAAAGAAGTGATAAACATCTGAAAAAATATGTATATGCAATTAACGTGTTTGTTTAAAATCAACAGTTTCAACAAAACAACTATAAATTTGTTAATTTAATTATGTTAAAAATTTTATTCAGATTAATCCTCATGATGGGTTAATTTGCATTAATGTGTTAATTTTGACAGCACTACATAATATACAAATCACTTTACAGCTATAAAATGAACGGCAAAAGCATAATTATTCATGCTTTTGAAGATAAAAGGGTATGTGGTCCAGGTTTGACTTTGGGAAAGATACCAACATTTGATTTAACCATCCTGTTTTGTTTGGGTCCAATTTAACGTGTTTCTAGGAAATGAATAAATATTTCACAAATATGTGTTATGTCTTCTTAAAATTAGAACAAGACTTAAAATCAACTATATAAACACAGTGTATAAAAAAAAAAAAAAAAAAACAGCGGTTATCGTTTCATTGGGTTGTGAAGGTCTGTATTGTTGACCTTCAGAGTGTGGGTGGTTCTGTGGCTTTAGCTCTTGTATGTGTTGGGTTTGAGCCACAGAACTTCCTAGAATATTTTTATTGTTGCGTGCCATATTCCTTGTGGAACAGTTTTTACTTATTTTTGATGTTTTGTTGAATTGAATGGATGAGATGTGGCCTTTTTGACCCTCAAAATAAAAAGGAAAATACAGTTTAAGAACAGTTACCATTTTATTTATGGGTCAAAACACAGTCATGTCCCATCAGAGAGAGAAATTTAATTGAATACCATTCCGGCATTTATTTCAATATCAAGTAATTCCTTGTTTTGGAAAATCCCTTATGGTCCAAATAAAGTAAAAAATGTGGGTTATTTAACAACACTAATCTGTCAAATTGTCTCTGAAATGTCCCGTCAGAGACATTCCAATACTGTGATTTGTCCCTTATGAAAACAAAAGCCTAAAATACAAGCATTTTTCAAATACAGTGGAAACCGTAACTTACTTAACAATATTAATTCGTTCCAGAAGTCGTTTCGTACCATACATTTTTCGTCAAGTCACATTTTACATGTAAAAGGCCCGATTCATTCCAAGGTCCCAAACATTACCCCTCAAACCCTTTAAAAATGATGAAAGTATACACATTTTGAATGAAATATGTTTTAAAAGTAAAATTTAATTTAGATTTTAGATTTAATTTAGTGGTGAAATGTGTAATGTTGAACATTAAACATTAAACCATTAAAATGAACCAGACATGTAAATAATTTCCATACCATTATGGTTGTTTTAATTGTCACTTTTACCTTCAACGTTTGTTGATGGATGTTTGGTGAAATATTGATCCAAAGATGATCGCCTTTGATGAGTTTTCATAATCTTCCTAAAATGCACAAGCCATGTCGTCAAAGTGGGCGATAGCACGACTTGTAAAAAAAAATTTCGGGATGTTTTTTTTTTCCACGAATTGGGAAAATTGCTGAAATGTGTCCAGTATGTCTTTAATTGGTGCTGATGGAATAATTGCTGCCTCCTCTTTTTTTTTTTTTTTTAAATCATCTCCTGTTTCACTTCTATTGAGAACGCTTCTTCTTTTCATTCGCACCCGGAAAATTGCTAATATGCGAAATCAGTTGAGATCTAACCTAAAAGGCTTTAAAAAAGTGTACATAATCAATAACATTGAGGTTATATACATCCGTATTTTGCACATAACATTTTTTGTAGAGACCGGTTGAATAAATATCTATCATCATAAATAAGAAAGCCATACTACAGTATAACCCATAATGGAGCAGGCAGATATAAACATCCAGCCACACTAAACCCCTGAAATCAGAAAATGTTACATCCATAAATATCCACGGAAATCATATTTAAAAGCCAGCAGAGGGAGGAGAAATGCATTGGCACGGACCAAACCTAACATGGCCCTCAGGTCCTCTTTATGAACTTGCGCCTTTTTGTACTTTTATTGAGCTATATCATTTTTTATGGTTCATCATCATCATCATCAGAGGATCTCATGTGAGAATCAAAGTCTAATGTCAGTGTTGAGGGAAGAAAGCAGTCAGGCTGAATGCGGTCTTAGCCTGGGGTTTCATTTTCAATCGTCCTTTTTTTCTTTTTTTTCCACACGTGCCTTAATTCGCTGCCAGATGCAATAAAACGGATGTAGCCTGTGGAAAGCGTGGTGACTGTCTTATCTACAAGATGATATTCACTGCCTTGCCTTCTTTTTTATCACCTTTAAAACTCCCTCGTACTTTAATACAGCTCCGTACAGGTTCAGTCCTGGCTTTTCAGTCAGTCAAAGAGAAGAGACACATTGAAATTCATCTACACATCTCACATACTTCAGCTTCTCCAATGAAATTTGACAAATTGCTCATTTTAATTCCCCGAAGAGGGTATCCCTCAGCTTTTCACTCTTTAAGTTTAGCTTACATCTTATTCATCATTGTCTGGAATTGAAACTATTTTGGATGGAAAGTTTAATGTTGATGATTCGTGACTTTGAACATTATTTTTGTCTCTGAACGGGGGAAAAAGCAGTGTGAACTTTAACCCCTGGTTCCGTTGTGTTTCTCCCGAGTGCATACAAGTCATAGTGAAAAAATTTAAGGGTCTTGTTTAAGCTGACATGACCTACAAACAGGGAGTAATAGCAGGGAATGAAAGGAAGGGTGAAATATGAATCCCCCATTTTTTGGAGTGGAACTGCTATTTTCCATTAGAATACATTAACAGACGTTTACAATGATGAACATGAAACTGTAACATCAGTCCTACATGCTACAAGACTTTTTTAGTAATGGGAATTTTTCCAATATTTTTTTATCATGGAGAAAATCAAGATCAATGAAGTTACCATATTTGGTTCCTTGCCAAGAATACAAGTAAATATTAAAAAAAATACAATAAAAACACATGTAAGGCAAAAGGAACATGTATTTTAAATCATTACAACATCATTTGTAGAACACTAGACCTACAAGAGACACACTAGACCTACAATAGACACACCTAACATATAAAGCAGTGAAAAAAAGTTATTAAACCATTAAAAGTCATTAGTTATGGAAAAATGTACCAATTTTGTATGAAATACATGTTGAAGGTGAAAGAAAATGTAGATTTAGATTTTAGATGTAATTTGTTGGTCTCAGTGGGGAAATTTGTCTTCACTGACAATAGCAATCAATGCGTGTTGTCACTGCTAACAGCTGTGCACCTTAGCAAACTAAAGGTAAAGTACTTTATTTGTCATTATACATTGTACAATGACATCAGTCCTCTGCATTTAACCCATCCTTCATGCCATTGGGGCACCTGTAAGGAGCAGTGGGCAGCCATGTGGGGTGCCCGGGGACCCATCTCCAGCTGTAGAGCCAGGCCCATGGTCACAATCAACTGGTTGGAGGATTCTACCCTAACAAACATATTTTTGGGTGATGGAGGAAACTGGAGCACCTGGAGGAAACCCATCCAGACATGGGGCGAGAAACATACAAACGCCACACAGTCCTGCACTGTCCGGGAATCAAACCCAGGCCTTGTTGCTGTGAGGCAAGAGCGCAACTGCTACTTTCATCAGTTGTTCTGCAGTGTTTGCAGCTGCTATGTGCAGGTGCACAACTGTTAGCAGTGACAAGGTGCATTGAACGCTATTGAGAAAAAATAGCTCCAAGCAATTACAAGGTGTGAGTTTTTGTTCCGTGATGGTTTTGTTCTACAAATAAATCACTCAAACACATATTGTTTTGAGAAGACACACTTCATTTTCATGACCCCAGGAAACCTGCCGGGACTACTTTTGCTTTGACCAAAACTGGACCAGGACTTGACTCACAGGACACTGTCAAGGGTAAGTCATTGTGGGTGCAACCAGAGTAAAGACACTGATTCGATACAAATTCATGTAAAAAAAAAAAATTGTGAAATATCCCTTCAATGTTCTCTATTGATTTAATCAATCTTTTGCAGCTTGATTATCAGTTATTGACATACTATTGAAGCCCAAACATGAGTGCTTGTCAGAGGTACAGTGTCTGTGTTTAGAGCCAACACGTGGCTTGTTATGAAAGTAAGGCCACCGAGCGACTGCAGATGGCCGCCACGTGCCGTTTGTCTGTCCATTTGTCTTGTCAGCACTGTTCAGTGGGGACTCAAGGAAAACAGCTCAGCGGAGGAAAGGACAGACAGGATTAAATATTCTCAATGTTTGCTTTTGGAAATTTGTGATTTAGCGACATTTGCCAAAAAGTGCACATGTGAACAGATGTGTATGGAAAAACAATGCAACCCAAACAGGAAAGTATGTCACCACTGTATTTGTAATCTCAGCACAATTTGTCATTGAAGGATTTGGTGGTGGATTTTTTTTCTTTTTTTCTTGTATTTTTTTTGGCTGGTGTTAGGATATTTTTTGTTTTCTTTACACTTTAGACTGTGTTTTTTCATGCATAACTCACATCTGACTATTGTTTATGCCATGAGTACTTTAACACCCAATGCAAGTCCATCAAGAAAAATCATGTTTTTTTATCAAGGTCATAATAAATTTCTCCAGTTTTGCAAAACCTTTTTAAATCTTTTTAACCTCACTGTGTCATTGCTATTGTTACTGTAATTTGTTAACATGTTTTTCTTGTTTTTTCTTTATATATTAAAATATTTTTTATTTATTTTGCCATATGAGAAAAAAAAAAAAGAAAATCCATGGTTGAACAGTAATGTTACATAATATATTTTACATATGATTTATGTAGTTATATAATGAACAAGTAAGGCAGAGAAGTCTGTGATATGTGGTAGCTCTTCCCACCCTCCCACCCCCCTCCGCACTCAAGAAAAAGAACAAAAAAAACATTAAAAATATAATAATAATAATAATAATAGGAACAATATTTGACAGTTTATTGCAGTGTACCACACAAAATCAGATCAATATTTCATGCCAAGGGTAAATTTATCAAATAATGAATTAGGCTACATTTATACAGAGACGATGAAAACAGAAGACACAAAAGTGGCGTCTCGTCTTTAGTTTTTCATCCGCGTTCATACGAGCGTATTCAGCAGGAAATCCTTTTTAATACGAAGGCGCAACAGTAGACGAAGTACAATTGTATATTCATGGCAGGCAGGTGATATGGTTCTGTGATAGACCGCCCACATGTCCTTTTCTGTTTTTGACGTATGTCATTGTCCACCCATTTCTGTTCAGCTATGGTGTGTGTGTAATGTCTGTACAATAACTGAAATGACTCCTGTACATTTACTAGAGCTCCTAGTGCTAGTGCTAATGCTAATGCTAATGCAGCTGGAAGATCTGTGGGATGCATGTTTGTTGCTTTACCTGCTCGGCGTATGAATGTAACGTAAAAATGTTATTTTTTTTAGTGTTCTTTTACTAAGAATTTTGTTCATGGGACAAATGTACAGGTGTTAAAAAGCAACTGATCTTTATTAGTTTCTGTTGATGTTGTTGCTTACTTTTGTTTATTCTTTTTATTTTATTCTTTTTCTTTAATTGTGTTCCTGCCAGTGTCTTACTTTGACTATGTTACATATTATTTTGTTAGTTTAATATTCATTTTTGTTCATTTTACTCATCAGTTTGGCAGTTTTCCTTCATTTTGTTGTTTTTCACTCTGGAATTGCTTTAGTCTCAGGAGTTTGTACATAAAAAAAAATCTACATAAAAATCTGTGTAAGTTTAGGTTTTTTTTCTGACACGTGCTTGTAAATATACACTTGGTCAAAGAGCCTCGGGCCTATGTTTATTTGTCTTATTTTCAGACACACAAGTGCATTCAAGCAAGGTCAAATTGTCGCATAAACAGACAGACATGGCCAACACATGCCCAAATGCACACTAACATTCCCTATAGTCCCTTGCCCTGCCATGCTGCTGTGTACTCGGGTTAATATTCATAGTTTTTGCTAGGTGGCTCTGATGTCCCTCCACCCATAAGTAAGCAATGAATAAACTGTAGCTTCCAATAACCAGTGCCTTGCATGTGCAGCGGATTTGAAATATGGTAATGAAAGCGTGCATGTATGTGTGTGTGTGTGTGTGTGTGTGTGTGTGTGTGTGCTCTACTGGCACCGGCTGGACTGCCAAACCAGACCAGAGAGAAGGAGCAATGTTGCAAAATGACAACAAAGGACTTCAATACCGTCGCACGAGCCACAATAAAATGGTATCCATGGGTGCAATTACAGAATTACTAGAGTGGTGTAGTGGTTCTTTCTCATTAGAATATTACCTCTGGCTCCCAACAGCAAGTTGAACCCTATTAAGATGACCTTCACTGGTGCAGCGCTCATTAAAGAATGCTGAAATGTTCTTTTTCATCTGTGGCCGTAATGAGGAGAACAGTGTACATATCAATATGGAATTTTATCAAGATGGGCCCAGGCTGCAATTATAAAGACCTTTTTGAAAAGTTCACTTCTATTATGCCCCTCTACCACTGGTAATGGCATTGTGGCCATAATCGCTCCCCCACTAAGTTAATATCAAATATGAAACCAGATATCAATGGCCCCAGAGACTGTGTGTGTATTCAGAGTGTGTCTTTGTCTTTGTGTGTGTGTGTATTTCTATCTTTATGGGGATATTGATGCGGTTATACAGTCACACCCTGGGGACCTCTGACACTTTGGGGACCAAAATTCACGTAGCCACTAGTAAAATATGAAGCCAAAGTCAAAGCCTTTATTTATTGTCATTATAAAACAGTTGCATATAACAAAATTTGGAGTTAAAAAATTTTAATTGAATTAAATATTAAAATAAAAAAGTCATAAAACATTGCATCCTAAAATATGGCACATTTGAAATGATCATAAAATGATCATTTTAAATTATGTAGCCCTATAAATACGTTTGTTAGTTTTTTCAGGAAGTCCCCATAAAACGTGGGTGAAACGGGTGCAGAGCAAAACATGTATTTTTTTCAAATTTTTGAAGATGAAGAAAAAGGTATTTAGTTTTTATGTGTTTTTTATTATCTTATTCATTCATTTTTATTCATTGATTTAACTTAGTTTTCAATTTTTGGAGTTTTATATATTTTAAAAAAGAAACTAACCAATGGCAACTTGATTACAAACTTGGTCCTCATGAGGCATTTAAACAAGTATGTGTGTGTGTGTGTGTGTGTGTGTATACATGTTTCTGCATGTAAGCGCTACCGCAGTGTAACGCAGCCGCATCCTTCATTGCATTGTGTCTTTAATCTTTTGATATTACAAGCCATTCATCATTTCATCCTGACACCTTCATAAAATAAAACATACAGTAATTAATTTTGTTAGATGCACAGAGAAAGAGAAGGAGAGGAGATAGAGTGATGAGGAGATGAAGAGGGGCTTATGAGTGGGTAAAAAAAAAAAAAAGAAAAGAAAAGAAAAAAGGTTAGGGAACCCGGAATTAAGATTGAATTTGTGATACTTTAGGCCTGTATGTCATATGTAGTAATGACCTGGAGTGTTTTAAAAAATGATGAATGTGTCAAATCCAATGAAGAGTCATAATGTTGAATGGGAGCGTATTTGTGATTATACAGTTTGTGCTTATTCAGGATTCCTATAACATATGTGGTTTCTCATTGGGCTTGTTTATATGAAAGATTAGATTCCCGTTTAATTCAAAATAAAGGTTAATTCCTCTTTAAGATAACTATGTAAACACCTAGTTCCACTTCAAAATTACTATTCTGAATTAAAGTTAATTCTGAATAAAGTCACTGGTTTATTATGTCTGTGAAGGAGGTTATGTTTTAGTGTATGTTTGTCTTTCTGTCTGTTTTTCTGCAAGATAACTCAAAACGTTCTGAATGGATTTTGACGAAACTTTCAGAAATGGTTGATAATGCGTCAAGGAAGTAACCAGTGCATTTTGAGCTGTCAAGGTCACGGTGAAGGTTAACAGCTAAAACACATAAGTGGTAATATCTCAGAATCCAGATCCAGTGGTTTTTTTAACATTCGCTTCGTTTCGTCTTACCTTCGAACATCAGATGAGATAACACGCATAGGCTCAATGACGTCACGTTTTGACGTCAGGCAAATTATATATTTGCAAAATGTATGACCTTTACCTTAAAGCAGGGTTATTGACATAGTTTGTTAAATCCAACAATATCTTGTGCTTCATATTTAACATTAGATCTAACATGTGAAATTTGGTCGTTGTGTGACGTCACATAATGTCAGAGTGATGTCATACGTGGTCGAATATTGAAACGGACATATCTCAAAAATGGGGCCCATCTATCCCTCTAAGGGATTGCTAAAATAAATTGTCTATTGTCAATAAATCAGATGTTATAGATGATTTTTATCTATTTGATTTTATTGGATTTTATGGTTTTATTGTTTCTTACTGGTTTTATTAATTTCTTTTACTGTGCTTTCAGTCTTCTGTACAGCACTTTGGTCCACTGTGGTCGTTTTAAAGTGCTTTATAAATAAAGTTGGATTGGATTGGATTTTGTCTTATATTAAATGTGATGAGATATTTGGGCTGGAAATCTGAAAAATACACTCAGTAAGATTTAGAGTTTTGCAGTGAACCACATAATATAAAAAATGTACAACCATACATATGAATGAGAATACTTTTGTTTTATTTATTTTTTAAATATCACTTAGTCTCTAATCCAGACTCAAAACTACATAACCTAGTAAACTAGCCCACGTCTAGTGGCAAAACATTTCGTTGCCTGAATTGTTGCTATAGTGACACTCCATAGAGCCTCAGCCAGAACTGGTAAAAATTTTACTGGTCCAATCACAACGCTAGCAAGATTGTGTGTGTGTGTGTGGGGGGGGGGGGGCTTAGCACAATGACGACAGGGTTTAAGAAGTACGAACTTATACACACTCTATGGTCAGATAAGCAGCATATAAACGGAGCCAGTTGGATACTTTTCCTCCAATGTTAGCGGTGTGTTAACGTTAATTAGCCTAGCCTATAGGATGTTAAAACAACCAGATAGATGCTAGATTAGACTCGTTTTCATTGCCCTGTATTGTTATTGTTTGTTGCTCTGACTGGTCACAGCGTTGCCCTATTACGTGCAGAGCAATTTGAAAAACAGCCATCGATCCCACCCGTACGCTTAAACTCAGTCTACGGATCGTCTCCAGACTATGGATTCATGTCATACTGTAGCCGAGCTTGCCAGGCTAAGAACTACACACTTTATACTACTACATTTTACTTATGAACCAGTGCAAATTGGAAGTTTCATTTAAGCACAAAAAAAATATGTGAATCTCACAAGTCAAACTTTTAAATGTCACTTTTGTTCATAGATTAAATAAATTACTGTACATTAAAATGGCATTCTGTGTATTGGGTTCAAGTATTATGGTATTTTACTGTGAAAGAAAAGTTAATTCTTTGTTACTGCAACATTTTATCCACTATGGAGACTCAAAATCAAAGTATGTATACATGCAACATGACACCCTTTATTCAAGCCAAATATATACATGACATGGTGAAGGATTGTGTTTTATTCCTCATCATCTTTATTCCATTCCAACCTGCTTCTCCCCGTTACTGTAGTTGTAGGCTACACGTCAGCCTGTTTTCTCACCGCTGCGCTCTGAACCCTCTAACGGTGCTGCAGACAGCAGAGATGGATGCTTACACTGAGGAAAGTACGAAATTAAAAGGAAGAGTCTGATAAACTGACAGCAGGCACCTCAGGATAGAGAAGCAGGAGATGGAATGATCAACCTGACTTGAGGGTGGAGTGTTGGGTAGGCGAAGAGAGGCTGATGGATGTACAGCAGGGTGATAGCTGTAAAAATAATGCTGCCTTGTGTATTCTTCATATCATCTGGGATGTGCATGTTTATACTATATGTACACTTTTTCAAAGCCAGGTAACATTTAAAATCCAATAAAACTGCCATGCCTGAAGAGACGCTCTACCTCTTTTTGTTATACAGAGAACTACTTTCAGTGTAATGATATGACATTACTACGGCACGTTAAAAGGTGTAATATATAATATTTCTATCATAAAATACATGAAAAAAAAAAAAAAACAAAGCATGTTATAGATTATTACATTTCCTACTATGGGGAAATTCTGAAAAAAAAAAATCTAATTTTATTCAGTGTAATGGTTTAATTTGGTCATGTTGGTGATTTTAATTTTACGCGGCCCAGGATGCTGTGCAATCTTTTTAATATATATATATTATATATATATATATATATATATATATATAATATATATATATATATATATATATATATATATATATATATATATATATATATATATATATATATATATATATATATATATATATATATATATATATATATCAGTTGTACTGACTGAAAGGAGATGCTCAAATATCATTGTACATTGTTGTATGATGACAATAAAGTATCTATCTATCTATCTATCTATATGGTTTAATAGGCCATTTATGAAGGAACACACTACCAAGATTATTTATTATATCACTATGATGCATCTTATTACCTTCGCCAAGTCCGCCACGAGTCTGTCTGTTTGTCTGCAAGATTATGCAAAAACTTCTCAACAGATTTTGATGAAACTTTCAGGAACGATAGATAATGAGTCAAGGCGGAAGCCATCAAATTTTGAGAAATGAAGGTCAAAGGTCAAGGTCACACTAAAGGTCAACATCTAAAATACATCAGTGGTAATATCTCAGAATTCAGACTAGATAGAATCTGGTGGTTTTTTGCATTGACATCGTCTCACCTTCAGACATCAGATGGGTCAACACCAATGGCTCCATCACGTCATCACGTTATTTATTTATGCAACTATTTACTCATAAGTTAGTATATTTTTCCCTATTTACTTGTGTATGGTTAGCTATATATTTATGCACATTTTCATCAGTACTTTAGTGTATTAAACTTTCTTATTTAAAATTTACAGGAGCATGTGCAGAACAAGAAAAGTAATATTAAAGTGAAATTAAATGTTTATATGGGAGATTAATTATCGAATTTGGAATTAAGATCGGAATAAACCAGGGGAATTACGTTTAATTCAGTATTTACATTTTCACCTGGAATTAGGTGTTTACATGGTCATCTTAAAGAGGAATTAACTTTTATTCGGAATTAAAAAGGAATAAAAATTCCAATGTAAACAAGGGTTATTGTGTCATCCTGTTCATCACTTCTTTTATGAAAAAAAAAAAAAAAAAAGAGTGTATCATTACTATTTCATATAACACTCAGCTGTATAATATTGTTTGAGTGATATTCAACAAGAATACAGGTCAAATTTATTTTCAGCATTTACTTTTATTTATATACTTCTATTTAAATTCAGTCCTTTAGGGGTTAAATTACCGACGCGACAGAAACTTTGGGGCAAACACTGCACAGTACCAGCGCACTAAATACCACTGGGAAACATCACTGTATATTGAAGTCATATTTCTGAATGAAGTTTTCCACTGTGTTTCTTTTCTACCATCCCTAAAGCTGTAACTCTGATGGTCACAACTAATGTATTTGAATATGCCTGAATGCACAGACCTATACTTCTAAAGGTGAGCCTCGGGCTGCCAGCACATGTGTGTTAAAATTTAAGAGGCAACAACCAAGACATTACTGTAACTAATTTCCTCAGACCTCCGCTTTGCAGCAAATGGCTTGGACGTAGCAGTCTTTCCCGACTGGCTTTATAACTCTCTACTGCCTTCCCCTTCCTCTTTTAAAAGTGGTAACCCCCCCCCCTGCGCCAGCACCCCCCGCACATACTGCCCGTCTCTTCACCCCAGCACAGGTGTTTCCCATTGCCAGTCACAGTCCTTCTCGCCCCAACACCAACATTGTTTTAAGGCAGAGGACTCTGGGCTACTTCCAGAGGCTTCTGACAAGCCACTGGGTCCATGTTTATCTGCAGACATAAAACTGCATGCATCACAGTTTCTACTCTCTCCGCCTCTGGGGACGGCATGTGGTTTAAACATTAGCCTTTGTGAAGAGAGTAAAACAGAAAGAAGAGAGCCACAGCTGAAAGCCAAGATGCAGTGTTCGGGAGTAACAGTATACAGCGAACATGTATACTGCACAAAAATATGAGTAACTGTATTTAGTTACAGTTTGGGTTCAAGTAGGTGGACTCTAGTTACAACCTTAAAATCAATAGCTTCCTTATAGGGAATACTTTCAACTTCTTGAGTCCTAAGAAAGTAAAAAAAATTGTCTTTTTGACATTAAGTAATTGCCTTTTTTAACAGAATACAAACGTTTTTTCAGATGCATTTTTTTTAAATATATATACTGTATATTATGGAATATCCTTTGCAGTGGACAACTTTTTTTTGTTTTGTTTTCTTCAAAAAAGTCTTGTCCCTGAAAGAGGACTCAGGATGTTAAACTCTATATTATCAATTCTAATATTAAAAAAAATAAAATAAAAAATCTAATCCAATTAGGGGTGCAACGGTACGGGTAGGCCACGGGACGGTATGTATCTCGGTACTTGGGTCACGGTCTCGGTACATGCTTTTTTTTTTTTTTTAAAAGACTGCTTTTTAAACCCTTAAATTATAATTTATGTATTTTGTGAACAACAACAAAAGATACATGTCAAATCCTAACGGAGGAAAAAGAAATTAAATGCCAAATGTTATTGATTGACCTCTTGAATTAATTATGAATAATATCTGTGCGTGCTGTTTCGTACAGGCAAGGGATGACAGTGTTGCTGATATAAGTACGGCTTGGTACATCATAACGTGGGTTGAGCGTTTTAACTAAATGTCTAAACCCCACATCCTCAACTAAAGATAACGGCTGTAAATCTTTCGCAATAAACATTCCTCCGGCAGCGGTTATTTTTTTGTACTTGTCTGTAGATGGCCGATAGGTCTGGGCAAATGCGTCCTGGATGGACTGCTGCTTTTTCCCTGATGATGCCTTGCTCGCTCCCTGACCTGCGGTCGGGAACAGTTATATTTGGATGCTTTCACTGGATGTGCTTTAACATATTGCTTGTGCTTCCTTGTGCGTACGGGATGTGTATTAGACAAAGTTTGCACACAGTGTAGCTTGCGTTTACTGTTTTCACCCCATCGTCATTGTATTCGACTCCGAGGCCAAAGTAATCCCATACTGCCGATTTGTAAGAAGTCTTCAAACGTGGGTCTTTCCACCCCGCTACCGCTTGTCGCCATCTCAACTTGTTTCGTCTCATGTGCAAGTATCCGTGGCCGTTCAGATTAACCAAACTGCCTGCTACCCAGCGGTTACTTTTTGGGAGCGTGGCGGTGATTGGCCATTGTCATGTGGGGGGCGGGCTTTCATACGCCTGTATCAGGGATGCATGTATTTTGCATAGGAAGGTAGGTTGTCAGGGCACTGTGCAAAATCAGTGAAAGTACCGAAGTCCCGCGGCCCAAGAGGGCAGATTGTCCCGTGAGAGGCTGACCGTACGGTCCGGTCACGTGACGTGTCCCGTTTCATCACTAAATCCAATCCCTTTTACTTATAGAGCACAACCCCTGGTACCTGTTATACGTGGACTAGTCCCTGCCCTGGCGATGCCGGGGGAGAAGGCACAGCGAGTCCAGGAAGTGACAAAGTCCAGGTGAAGGGTTCTGTAAAGCCTGGAGCATTTCCTCCTTCGGACCTCAACTTCCACAGTCAAGCACCAGATTTGAAAAAAGGAGAAATGATTATTATTATTTTATATATTTTAACTTTTCTAACATTTGATTGTAGTTTTAATTTGTAGAGGAAGAAGTTAATTAAAAGTTAACACTTACAGAATTATAAATTACATGATAATTATAATTAGTGTTCTTAAAATCTCGTCTCGATCTCGTGAACCCAATATTGTGTCTCGTCTCACCTCTAATAGTTGCATATAAAGGCGTGTATTCTGTTTTTAAATGAATAGTAATAGATGTACAAATAACATGCACATATACACACACATAAATGCATCTTCTGACTTGACAGCTACATCTAAATACATGGAATAGATCAGGAAAACACAAAGTACCTAGATGTTTTGTTTTTTTTATATAGCCCCTTAACCCTTTACAAACCCACCCCACAAACAACTGCCAAAATGAATGGATGTGGCCAGTGTGTGCTTAAAGCTAGGAAGGAGGCACTCGACGTAGGCCAAGCTATTATTTAACTCTTCATTATAATTTGGTATTGTTATAGATTTTGTTTCGGTGTGTATCTTTTTTAAATGTGCAGCATTTCATGGAATATGGTGAAATTTATTCTAAAGGGAAAATAATAACACTGACCTTTTCTGTGACGGTAGAAGCTAAGATGCAGAACAGCAGCATCTACACTTACACAATAGTTGCTTCACAATATTGAACAAGTGCAGCAACACTAGGCAACCATACCTGAGTTAATGGGAGCAGCATGCATGCAGCCATCTTGATAATTTAATTTAACTGTGCCCTGAGGTGGAGCAATCTTTATTTCATCAGCTCAAAGGAGTTTATTTCATTAAAATGTCTACTTGTCCATCAGTAAGAACCTGTTCCTTTTGAGATAAGCCACGGAGTTCATCATAATTGCAAATGTTTGCCCATGATGTAAAGACCTTGTGGGGTCTAGTATTCTTTGGAGATGAAAAAGGTTGTCATGCATACAAATCAGAACAAGTGACAGTAATTCCCGCCAACATTCTTCGATTAGTAGCAATTTATACAGAAGTGTCAGAGTTGGTTGGACCTGTAGGGCATTATAATTATTACCCCCCCCCTTCTTCTTCTTCTTTGTTTTAAATCATTGCTTTATTAAGTATCTAAAATTTTCTATTCTTTTTCATAAAAACTTGGGTTTTTATGGTGCGTCTCATTTGTTTTGACTCACTAATGTGTCAACAATTTACTGATTAAGGCTTTCGATCAAGTTCTCCGCCTTTACTCTTTATTTCTGACTTCACTTCTGCAGCCTCCTCGCACTTTTACAACATGCACGTAACGTACATAGGCCTACGTATGTACACACAAAACACACACACAAGTCTACACCCCACTCCCACACACGACTCATTGCGTAGCAGCTGAGAAGGACGAACTGACAGAGATTGCTGGGTAATTCAAGCCAGCATGATTGACTTTATGATCACTTCAAAGCTCCAACTAGTCTTTATGCTTTCAAGAAATGCCAAAAGTTTGGCGCACAAAAGTGGCAGGAAAATCAGGCATGAAGGCAACAAGAGGTAGAAAAGCCTACAACTGCTTTACTTGTGAGCCCACCCTCCCTGCTCCCTCCACTCTTTCCTTTTGGCACTTTTAATGGCATAAAATTATGGGCCTGCAAGAGCGACAACAACTGTCTAGGTTTAAAACATAATACGTTGACAGGAGTGACACAGCCATTTTCTCCTCCTCCATTAGCGCTGAGAGGTGGCCACCTCCTTTTGCTCTTAAAGATCCAAACCCCCGTGGCAGGCCACTGTTGTCACACGTCACTTCCTCTGTCATTAGCCGCTGACATGCTGACTGCTGCGGCTTTCATACTGACACACGCAGAAAAAAAAAAATTATATCAAGAACTCTAAAAGTATTTCAAAAGTGGTCTTTGTTACGTTAATGCCCACTAATCACTTGGTGGATTGGAACATTGGAAACATCAGGAAGTCTGACATCTTTGGAGATCGCTGCAATACCGCTTTCTACACCAAGACCAAAGTAAAATAAAAGAAGTGTCTAGTTTTAATAGCATTAAGTTCATGGTGCCACAGTCAAATGCTGATGGAAAAGGTCACTTATTGTTCAGAATTCAACCCAGTCTGCTGATAAAAGTCAGTAACTTTTCATCCATTTGTTCAAAGTTTTTAAGATAACAGTAGTTTGTCTTGTACAATACTGAAGCTGCTGAATATATACTTATATGAATGAGTGTATGGACAGCGTTTCCTTTTAGTCCAAAGGAATATTGGTCTCTAATCTCCCAAATCGACTTCAAAACAATTTCTGTACATTATGATCCATTCACTGTACAGGTTCTTTCTAGTAGAATATTTACAAATTGTATACATGTACATAAATGACCATGAAACATGAGCTAACCAGCACTTTTGTCATTTGTTTTCCCGAGTCATCTTACTAAAATATGTAAGACTTAGCACATTTAATGTCTGAAGCAGATACTTTCTATAAAAAAAACAAAAAAACAAAAAAACATTGTGTAGTAGTTTAATTTAAAATGAATGATAAGTGTTCAGACCAGTGTCAGTGATGTAAAACAGTGTATGGATGTGTTGGTGTGAAAAGGCTGCATGTTACAAGTACAGACTTAAATAAAAGGCAAGCAAAGACAAAGCTGGCACATAGTGTAGAGACCAGTCTTGGTGGTCACAGTGGCACTAGTGTGAGGGCAGGTTGAATTAAATAACCAGCCAGGTGCTCTGGATCACCACCAAGTCCAGAGGAAAACCTCCAACAGAAGCCACAAAGAACCGGTGCTCCGAGGGCCTGGGGCCATCATAGTCACTTTGTAATAAGAGTACCTTTTGGTTTTTGACCTTCGATGTGACAAATTTAGGGATGTTTTTCAGCTATTCTTCAAAACCTTAAAGAGTAATTTGTTGGTTAACTGACAAGACAAAGAAAAGTGGGTTATCCTAAAGACAGTGTCCTAAGTAGAAGGCTACATTACAATTTTTTGGTACACAAACTGTATTATTTCTTTTATATAAGGTTTACAGGTTGGTTTTGTTGACTGTGTGTTGTGCTTTTCACATATCCAAAATAAAACCTTAACTTTGCCAGCCATTCACTGAATTAAGTAACTACTTTTTTCACAACTTTTGTTTCATAAGAGTACTTTTAATCCTTTTAGACAATTTTTTCCTACAACACTTAAGGCAACCACCCCCCCAAACACATTTTATATCATTTGCCCCATCTCTTATCATTGTGAAAACACATATTTGGTGACTGTGACCTTTGACCTACACTAAAATTAATTATTCTGGAGTACCTCACATCTTTCATTAAAATGTAATGGAAATTGGTTCAGTCATTTTTGAGTAAACCTGACCAACAAACAGACCAACAAACAAACAAACCGACTCAAAAACAATACCCCTCTTACCTTTACTTGTACGTGGAGAACAAAAATGGCAGGGTAAGCAGTAAAGGTGTTTTTGTAGCACAGACACAAAGCCAGTATTTTCCAGTATAAACCAGTCCATTTCCATCCGGTCGGTTGAAGCTAATTAGCTTTGTAGCTAATTAGTCTCCCAGTAATTATAACTTCTTGCTTCGACTGAAAGTCTAGTTTTGGGAAAAAAAAATGTCTCCGTTTAGAAATCAAATACTCAATTTTCAGAGTCAAAAACCAGTGTGTTCGTTTGGTTGCTGTTCTTCTAACCTTTGCAAAACCCAATTTCAAGCTCAATGTCTCACTATCGCCCCCTTGTGTGTGGCTGAGGTACTGTCTGCCGCAAAACAACACTTACTGTGGATTTAGGTCAGATTAATATACGGTGATCAGATGTCTTGAAAAAACAGAGACTGTCCTGAATTCTAAACTGTTGTCCCGAATCCCGAATGTGGCTGTACGTGTCCCGAAAATTAAACTTATACTATACTATAACATTTTAAATGATTTCCCTAATTCCTGACTACTGCTGAGGCTGCTACTGCTGAGCAATGGATCTATTTTGCTTTGTCACATTTTAGTTCCATTCCATTACTACAGTAAACGCGAACAGTGACCAACAGATTAATGAAGATTTGAAGACATTTGAAGTGCAGTTTTATTTTTATCCTATTGTGTATCGTTCAACTTCCCACGTGACCACATTCAACAATGTTATTTCAAGGTAACATTTGTATGTGTATTGCCCGCTTGTATTAATAATATTGTATTTATATTGATTAATAAACTGTTAAATACTTGGATGGCTTGGAAAGTCATGTTTTACCCCCCCCCCAAAAAAAAAAAAAAAAATTAAATTTAAAATTCAGCCAACCGTATCTAGTCACCCTAGATCAATAACATTTAAATATTACACATATACTGTACGTGAAATACACAACTGAACAATATAGAAATTAAGACATATAATAAAAGTGTGTTCAAAAGTGTGTTGGAAACATACAGAGAAATGACAACAAGCACGCGACAATTGCACGCGCTCAATTGTTTGTAAGGTATTGCGCAATCTGGGGAGAAGCACGGCTCATCACTGCCTCAGCTCTCGTCTCTCTGTTGTATTTGAACAGGAAATACAGAATTTCACTGATTTTGACTATAAAAAAATCTAAATGAATAGGAGCCACACCAAAATTCAATTGAAAGCACAGATCAGTGGACAAATATTAATAGTTATTTTATTATTTCTTTTTTTATTTCTCATGATGACAGGTAAAACTCTGCCTCCCCTGACCACACGTCTCTGGTATGTATGTATAAAGCCAAGAAATAAAATACATTACTGTTTTTCAACACATAATTAATATCTACCACAAAGATATTGAGAGTACTTTCAGACGCATACCCCTCTGATGTAACCCACAAATGTCATCAAATAGCACATTCAATAGAATTGTAAATATACAAAACTGTATTTATGCTTAATGTTGTAAAAGTAGAGAAGGATAACAACTGAATTTTCTGATTCCATTTTCAATCGCAAAAAATCCTTGGCGAATAAGGGAAAACAAAATATTCCAACATGGAGCTATAGGTTCAGAAAGTTTTTATGTGTTTCTGTGTTTACTATTACTGTTTACTAGGAAATAAAATTCAACTTTCATCCAGGAAAAACCTCACACTCCTTTGTCTCTGTATAGTACACGTTTTGGCTCTACAGTAAGTGTATATTTTGAGAGAGACTCCTTTAAGCAGCAGTTTTTGTGAATGTCACATCCATTCACAATGTACATGGGATAATCTAAGAGGTAATGCACATTATCTGAATGGTAACCTAACATCTCTATATTTTAAAGGTAATTCTAACAAAGTGAAGATGGATGTCCCTTTTTTCTTAAATAAATGCTAATGCCAGCTTCAGGTTAGGTCAAGGAGGAAGTGTGCTTCATACTCTATACTTAAGCCATCAGGAATACTGACATTTACTCTCAAATGTGTCATCAGCATTCCCAGTGATACCGTAAATGTTGCTATGAGAAATCCTCTCTGGATCCCAGGCCTCTCGGTGTCAGACTGGAGCATAAAATCTGTCCCACTGCGCTAGGGCCTCAGACTCTGAAACTGTAGATCTGTCTGTCAGCTACAACATGTCGACCACATTCACAAGATGGAGAAGACTAAGAAGAAGAAGAAAAAAGGATCTATAATTCAGAGGTGGTGAAAGTACTTACATTCTGTACTGAAGTAGAAGTACAGATACTTATGTGAAAAAATACACTGGTAAAAGTAGTAGTACTGTTTTAACTCCTTTAACTTCTGTTCCTATGTCTGCATGGGTTTTCTCTGGGGTCTCTGATTTCCCCCATGACCCATAACATGTATGTTTGGGTAAACTCCTCCAGCCAGGTGACTCTGACCATTACACTCTATATCTGGAGATGGGCCCCTGGGTGCTGCACGTGTCTGTGCACTGCTCCTAACAAGGATGACTTAAATATACAAGACACATGTTGTTGTACCGTGAATAATGACAAATACAGTACTTTCATTCTTTCTCTCTCTCTTTCTTTCTTTGTTTCTTTTTTTGTTTGTTTCTTTCTCTCTTTCTGTCTTTCTCTTTTTCCTTCTCTCTTTCTTTCTTTCTTTCTCTCTTTCTTTCTCTTTTTTTCTCTCTTTCTCTCTCTCTTTCTTTCTTTCTTTCTTTCTTTCTTTCTTTCTTTCTTTCTTTCTTCTTTCTTTCTTTCCTTACTTCTTTCTTTCTCTCTTTCTTTCTTTCTTTCTTTCTTTCTTTCTTTCTTTCTTTCTTTCGCTCTTTCTTTCTTTCTCTCTTTCTTTCTTTCTCTTTTTCTTTCTCTCTTTCTTTTTCTTTCTTTCTTTCTTTCTTTCTTTCTTTCTCTCTTTCTTTCTTTCTTTCTTTCTTTCTTTCTTTCTTTCCTTCCTTCCTTCTTTCTTTCTTTCTTTCTTTCTTTCTTTCTTTCTTTCTTTCTTTCTTTCTTTCTTTCTCTCTTTCTTTCTTTCTTTCCTTACTTCTTTCTTTCTCTCTTTCTTTCTTTCTTTCTTTCTTTCTTTCTTACCTTCTTTCTTTCTTTCTCTCTTTCTTTCTTTCTTCTTTCTTTCTTTCGCTCTTTCTTTCTTTCTCTCTTTCCTTCTTTCTCTTTTTCTTTCTTTCTTTCTTTCTCTCTTTCTTTCTTTCTTTCTTTCTTTCTTTCTTTCTTTCTTTCTTTCTCTCTTTCTTTCTTTCTTTCTTCCCACCTCTGATGGTCAATGTTGAGTTGACTTTATTCTGAAAATAAACATGTTTTTTATAAGTATACTTTTGTGCTGGTTTCTACTTATGTCTAATCTATTAAATATGTTATTGTTGCTTCCTTTGACATGGTCTGCTGTCCTCATACCATAGAGGAGCCAAGGTTTTTTTGTTTGGCTAATGTTCTCTGGTAGCTTCTGATTGGTTTAAATGACCCGTGACATCATTATTACCATGTCAAGTAAATAGTGAGACAACCTGAAGCCAAATAAAACCAGTACAAAGTGCCAAATGGTGTGATGATTTGATTGGCCACTTGAGGATGGTTCATAAAGTGAGTGGTTCTTGAAGATTTGTGTGTTACAGCAGGAATGCATGTTTGCAGCCTGCCTCAAAACTTTACCGTTCATGTAGTATGGATGAAGGAACTGCAAAATGACGTGCATGGTTTAAAATTTTTTTTTTTTTTACCTGTTTTCATTGACAGCTTTAGTTCATTGAATAAAACAGCTGTGCTACAGTTGTGATTAAAGCAGTGGCGGATCTAGATCTATTTTTAGACAGGCATAAGTGAAGTCGGGGTGGGCAAGATGACGACATATAACAACAACGTAATAGCATTTCCGGATTTTTCTTTTTAAATAAACACAAATAATTAAATATACATAGTTTATTTCCATTGACATTTACAAATAAATAATTCTATTCACGATATTGATCAACATTTCAGTTTGATGAGGCAACGAAAATCGGTCTAGAATTCTGTTTCTGAGCTTGTGATTGGGTGGGCACAGTTGTCAATCACCCACCCAGGCCCGCCCATAGATCATTTGTTTTGTTTTTTTAATGGGATTATGCATTTTCAAACATATTTGTCTCCCACTTTCTATACTTCTATACATGTAACACAGTAGACCTTATAGAAAATGTTTTACAACTTCTCCATTCTTGACATTAGACGCTGTATTTGACCATTCACGATTAACATTTCCATTAACATAAACACCATGGCCTCCTTGTTCTCCATTCTACCTTATAGTAGCACTGTTTACTACTAACCTGTATGTTGGTTGTTGAATTTGGCGCCTAAAGAATATGTCACTGTTGCTGAGGTTAGTGTTAAACTGACCCCTGCCATGGTTCCTACTGCCTTGTGGGAATGCGTTAGCCTAGAACACAGGTGTCAAACTCCAGTCCTCGAGGGCCGGTGTCCTGCATGTTTTAGATATTTCCCTCTTCCATGTGATTCAGTTTAACCCTTTAACTCCTGAGAACTAACAAAGTAACTGGTAACATGAGCAAAGTAAGACACAAATGGCAGAAAATCAAAGAAAAATTAAAAAAATGAAAAGAACCAAAATGTAGAAAAATAAAGAAAATAAACAAAAATGTATAAATATTTATAAAATGACAAATAATGTGGAAAATTTTGGGGGAAAAAAATACTAAAGAAGAAAACTAGGTCTCAGCAATTAAAAAAAAATGGTGAAATAAAATAATAATAATTAAAAAAAAAAACTTTTTGACACCTTTTCCATGCACAAAATAAAGTAAAACTGTTGAATTTTTCGGAATATTTAAACTAAATCATCCATTCAGAATGCATCAGCGCTGACAATTAAAGAGTTAATAATCAGCTCCTCATCAAACTGATAATGATGCAATGGCCTCCAGGTGTAATGGAAGAGGGAAACATCTAAAACATGCAGGACCCTGGCCCTCGAAGACCGCAGTTTGACACCCCTGGCCTAGAAAGTCACCTCCTGATCCTCTTTCACTCTACCATCTTGTTAAAAAAAACCCAAAAACAAGACAATGTGATGTCATATTAAAAACAGCATCGAAAACAGTAGTAGTACTGTTTTTAATACTGTTTGTAATAGGGTTATATGGTTGTCATAATAACCACTTTATAGTTAATGTTTTTGATTATATTCACTGATATAATACAGACAGAAATATACTGTAAACAGTCAGACCTGCATACAAATACACACATTAACGTGTTTGCAATTTAGGCTGATATCCTCTTACTGGGGATTTGGGTGGTTATCATGGTGAGCATGAAAAATAAGACTGAACAGCCCAGAAGCCTCCCCTGACTTGTCTATATGGAGCCTCATTAGGGACATTGATGGATGGGCTATTGCCACCACCGGGCTCACCCAGAAAAGCTCTGGGTATTATTAGTGTTTGTGTGTTTATAAAGTGACACTTAATTACAGGTGCAAAATCATACCACATACATTAACAAGATACGGCCCATTGAGTAAAATTCAGCCTGGATTTTTAAGCAAAAGACAAAAGAGCCTTTATTGGAATTAACAGTGAGTTGGTCAATATGTGATCATTTAATTTGTGAAAAGGATGTAATAATTGGATTTTAACAAATGTATTTTAAAAAAAAAAATAGAAATTCATTTCTTTTTAACTTAAACAGTATTGCAAATGATTTCAAGATACACTAATTAACTGTTAATCTGCCTTAATTGTGAACATTTTGGGGGTTAATTTTGTGTTTTTTTTTCCTTGATAAAATAAAATGTAATATATCTAAAGGTAATAATGTACAACAGTAGGAAAATGAGTTGGAATCACTATTGATAAAATGTAAAATGCAACATTTTATTTGCTTGTTCTCTCAAGTTGCAGAGCTTCAATTATTCAGTATTTTTTTAATGTGTTGGACAAAGAATCCTTTGTTTTTTAAATATATATATTTGTGTGTGTGTCTCTTCATGTTTTTTTTTTTTTAACATGAGCAGTATTGCAAAATGACTTCAAGTTATGTTCCTTTATTGTGAACTGGTTAAGATATTTAAATCAAAGCATTTTGAATATTTTTGTCTTTTTTTTTTGTTCACTTGTAGAAGTTTTAAAGTAGCCAAGGAAAGTTGTTATTGTTGTGTTTTATAACCCTGATAATATTAAAATGTAATATATCTAAAGGTCATATGTACAACCACAGGAAAATGAGTTGGAATCAGTTATTAATATGTAAAATCCCAAATTTAATTTTCCTGTTCTCCTAAGTTGCAGAGGATCAATATCAATTATTCAGTAGATTTGTGTTTTCACATGTTGGACAAAGAAACCTCCATCCTCCCCTTACATTTGTGTTATTTCTTCATCATGAATAAATGAAGAAGTTTATTAAAACGTAATTTCCCCTGAATTTACTGTAGCACCCAGGTGATTTTATTAGTCCTGGTCAGTTTTATGTTGGACAGAGCTCATTTCCTTTCTCTTCACACACAGACTACTGTACTTGTGTATCAGATTTACAGCTGATAGTTTACTTTTATACCAGAGGAGGTCATATGATATGATATTTTCTGTTTCCCAAAATGGCTTCAGCCAAGGGCCTAGACATATAAAACACACTCCTGACAGCGATACATTTCATGTGATGACACTACTCTGAAACAATCTCGATATTGCCTTTCCCTGTCATAAACAAAACCTGACCACAGTTCTGTTTGCTAGTGTGTATGTGTGTGTGTGTGTGTGTGTGTGTCTATCTAGTATGTGTGCAAGAAAAAAAAAATTAAAAAAGGTGGCGAGAGGAGGAAAAAGACCGATTGGAGGGACATGGAGATGAAACCTTTCCAATTCTCAGCGGCAGACGGAGTAAGTAGATGTGTTCACTCTGGGGAAAGTGAGTGGGAATGGTAGTAAAACGCCATGGTAACTGAAGGAGATGTGGCTCTGCTGAGGAAAGAAACAAAGAGAGGGAGCAAGAGAAAAGGGTGGGAGACAGGAAGGAGGGAAAGAAGGGAAGAAAGAAAGCCTTAGCAGACAGACAGAGAGGGATTCACAGACATGGGGGAACTGTGGCAGGTGCTTCATCATCTGCTAAGGCATTGTCGGGCCGCCCGTAAACAGTCATTGGGGCTTCTCCAGGGAGCAACCTTCTCCATAACTAGCGCAGGTATAAATCTGCCTCTTAGCCACTAAATTAGACACATTCTTGAGAGAGTCTCACTCTGCAAGTGCTGCACAAACCTAAGGGGAAAAAAAAAAAAAAAAAAAGGGAAGACAGAAAATTAAGCAAATCCACCGAGAGTAGTAAAAGAGGTGCATGAATAAGGTATAGACTGTGTGAATTTAACCAGATGGCTACTTTGATCCATATGAAAAATTGTTAATGTTTTCTCAAGCAAAAAGTGTTATGAATAGTTCTTTACACCGAGTAAGAATTCATTTCCCCGCCATCTCAAAGGGCTGTCATTGCATCATGTCCAAGCGTCTGCTGTGGCTCAAAAGCCAGGGCCAAGTCAGAGGTCTGCGCTCTGTTACCTCGTCACAATGTTTATCCTTCATTATGACTCGGAAAACAGTGACACACCCATGACTTTTTTTTTTTTTTTTTTTACCTTCAATGAATTTTCTCAACGTGGTGACACAGTGACACTTGGATATTGTTTTAACACTTGGTGGAGGGAGGGAAGGTTGGGGTAAAATATATAGTGGACCAGCAGTAGTGATCTAGTGCTGTGAGTTTTACTGCTGGGTACAGACTGTATGTGCATGTAGTCGAGGAACACGGACAGGAAGACTCAAGCACTGTGAAAAACATGTCGTAATGCAGAACTAAAACTAATAATTATATGTGTTCCACTGTAATGCTGCAAAAATATAAGTTTTGCCAAGTGTATTTTTGTCATTTCTGGGCAAAATTGCATTTAAAATCAGACATAATTATCTGAAGAGGGAATTTACAGTGAGATATAAGAACTTATATTTAGACTAATCTAGTTGTAGATAGTTTTCACTTATTCCATTGGCAGATTGAATTAATTAAAATAAATTCTGAATTAAGAAAGGAAGGAAGGAAGGAAGGAAGGAAGGAAGGAAGGAAGGAAGGAAGGAAGGAAGGAAGGAAGGAAGGAAGGAAGGAAGGAAGGAAGGAAGGAAGAAAGGAAGGAAGAAAGAAAGAAAGAAAGAAAGAAAGAAAGAAAGAAAGAAAGAAAGAAAGAAAGAAAGAAAGAAAGAAAGAAAGAAAGAAAGAAAGAAAGAAAGAAAGAAAGAGTAACTATGGGTAACTATGAGTTATTTTTTTGTTATCATTATATCTGTACAAACAAATCTACCTTTGTACACTGTAAAAAACAGTGAATCAACTTAAAAGTTTTCCTTCAATTTTGACTTTTTATCTGATAATTTTGACTTTTTATCTCATGATGTTGACTTTATGGTCATACATAAAAAAAAATAAAAAAAAATAAAAAAAACAATACATATATATATATATATATATATATATATATATATATATATATATATATATATATATATATATTTATATATATTTATATATATATATATATATATATATATATTTATATATATTTATATATATATAGTTGAGTGAACCAAACTGAATACCATAGGGTTACGGTTATTTTAATTAAGTTAATTTGATTCACTCAACTAGATATTTTTATGTGTGACCTATTGAAGAAGAATTTTTAACTTGATTCAATGTTATGTACCAGGCATTAAAATAAACAATGGACTAATATTTTTTTTTTCCATGACTGTATATGACCAACACACATTATGTGACACAGTAAATATATCTGGGAAGGTAAAACAAATGACAACAGTCTTTGGTAAATAGGCAGAGAATTGTGTGTACACTGTGCACGTGCTTTACCGTATCTCTACTGAATGCTATCTGTTACTATGAACAACTTTTTTTTCTCCTCCTCAAGTGTTTCTGAGGTTAGATTTATCACTGGAAAAACCCTGCAAACAAGAAACTGAAGTGCGCTGTTATGCATTGTAACAGGAGGCTAATCTCCTAAACACTCCATCTGTATTTGTTAAAACATTGCCTCACTCGACTCACAACCTGTTTGCTTAAATGGCGGTTGACTCGGGCGAGTTTTCAATGAGCAGCTTGTGGGTCAAACAAAAGAAGGAAAGTAGGTTAAGGTGCAGTGGATTCAGTGGAAATGTCTAAAGCATGGGTGTCAAACATAAGGCCCGGGGGCCAAATCTGTCCCGCTAAATGATCCAATCTGGCCCATAGGATGAATTCCACTTAAGATATTATCAATCAATAGTGTAAAAACTATCTTAATTCAGATAGCACAAACAGAATTACATCTCATTTATGATCATAATTACCAATAAATGATTGGTTTTAGGATAAAAAAAAAAGATCTTTACACAAAAAGTTTAAATAAACGGAACAAATATGAACAACCTTAAATGTCTCAAGAGAAATAAGTGTAATTTTAACAATATTTGACCTATCATTAAATGTTTTATGTGTTTGTAATTGTACATACAGTACATATGAAAATGATAAATTGATATATTTGAGACAGAATATCCTTAAAATTCCACTTGTTTTTCATAACACATTTCAAGTTGTTCATGTTATTCAGATTGTTAAAGAAATGCAAACATTATCATAATATTATCAATCAATAGTGTAAAAACTATTTGAATTCTGGTTCCAGAAACAAAATTACATCTAATTTCTAATCATAATTACCAATAAATGATGAAAACTGCAGATTTTATCTTTATTTTAGTATATAAAAAAGGAAAACTACACACAAATCTTCATATTAATACATTTTCTTTTTGCAAAAAAAGGAAAAAAATGAGCAAATATGAACAACTGTAAATGTCTCAAGAGAAATAAGTGTAATTTTAACAATATTCGACCTATTATCAAATGTTTTATGTGTTTGTAATTGTACATACAGTACATATGAAAATGATAAACTGATAAACTGAGACAGAATATCCTTAAAATTGCACTTGTTTTTCATAATAACATTTCAAGTTGTTCATGTTATTCAGATTGTTAAAGAAATGCAAACATTATAATAATATAGTTTTACATTTTAAACATTATTATTTGACATATGAGGCTGAATGTGGCCCTGTGACACTCCTGGTCTAAAAAAAAAAAAAAAAAGAAAAGGAAAACCGAAAGTGAATATTGGATGCTATTTTTAGCCACATGAAAATGTCTAAACAGTACATGTAAGTTAACCCCATTGTACACTATAAATAAAACAGTTTAAGTATAAAATTATAACTGCACTTGAAGGTATTAAAGAGCTACATTATTCTGTGTAGTCTTAGCCAAGTGCCTTTGTCAGTCTTCCAGTTTACCATGACTATTCCGTTCCACTCTCACAAAGTTTCTCTAAAAAAAACCCCACAGGACTTTTTAACATTGTAATAAAACATTTTTACAGAGTGGTGTGAGTGTGAATTTGGGAGGCGATGCAATGAAAGAAAAAAAAAAAAAAAGAGAAAGAAAGAAAAAAAACCTGTGAGCAGTGGTCATATTTGACTTATGAATCAAATTTAATTCAACGTAAATCATTTATGAATGTATTTTATTTAGCTCTGTTTCTAATTAAAACTGTCACACCTGCTTTTTGATGTGAATATGGGTTTATTTTTATCACAATACCTCTGTTATATGTTCACATCTGGAACTTTTTCTTTTACATTGTGTGATTTGGTTTGACTTGTGCTTGTCGATTTAATGAGAAAATGCCTCAATTTTCACTTTTTTTTAATCAAATTTTTATTAAGAGAAACTTATATCACATGTCCCCACAATATATTAGAATAGAGGTTACACATTTGTGGCCTTTGTTTGTTTGTTTGTTTAGTATAAAACAATAGTAAAAGTAATTCCATCTTCATACCACTGTTTTCTTTTTTTCTTCTTTTATATATTTCTCAATTGTCCTTGTGTCTTTAGTCAATTTTCACTTTGACTGTATTTTTTTTGCTGTTAAAAAACATATTAAATGTATACGTATTTAACCCTTTAACGACTGAGACTTAAGAAACTCCACAGTAAAAAAATAAAATAACATAAAATAAGCAACAAAATGAACAAAATTTCCCAAAGTGATCAGTAAAATGAACAAAAATGAATATTAAACTAACAAATTAACATGTAACATGAACAAAATAAGACACTAACAGAACACCGTTTGAAGAAAAAGAATAAAATAAATAAACAAAACGTGAAAAAAAAGAAACAAAAATAAGCAACATCAACAGAAATTAATACATACTATCCACAAAATAACAAATAACACAAAAATAATAATAATTCAGTTTTAAAAAAGGGAATAAATGACTAGTGTTGTAATTTGGTTCCACTACTATAGTTTTAGTTTGAGCTTTTTCTTTTTCTAAATCAGTTGTTTTCGACACCTGTACAT
>CM035804.1:36714318-36966818 GCA_020466265.1 Siphamia tubifer
ATTAGAATAAAATATAGTATAATATGTATAATATTATATAATATTGACTATATTTTCTTCTCATTCACCTGGTTAATTATAATAATTATTATGATACATACTGGGTTATTATTGATTTTTAGGGTAAAAAGTTAGGTGTAATTTAAGTTTCTTTTTTTTTAATTCCAGAACAGAAAGCCAATATATGGTGCATTTTTGATACAGTGTCTTCAATTGTTTTTCTTAGTTTAGCTTAACATATACATACAAACTACCACTAAGCATGAAATAAAACAATGGTTTGCCTTATTCTTAATCATCCAAACAGTGGATTATAAAAAAAAAAAAAAAAAACTCAAACATTTAGAACGATTATAAAATATTTGTTCAGCATCAAATCCAAGTCAATGATACATGTTATTTTTAGCCAGCAATATAAAATAAAATCAGCCAAAATGTTTTTAAAAAAATCAAACATATCTTTATGGTAATCTTAAATTAAATATATATAACTATATCTGAGAAATAAAGGCATGAAAATAAAATAATACATTCAAAAAAAAACAATCATAAATGAAAAACCTTAATTATTTCAAGTAGTTACATTTGCTTCAATTGTTCCCAAAACAGCAAGATAACAATCCTATTTATCCCCAGACAAGAAAATAAGGTGAATATCAGAATCACCCAGCAGCATAATCTCTTTTTGTTTACACTTTCTGATCTCCGGCATGTTTCATTATAGAGTGACGTTTGAGTGACACCACGCCGGCTGTCACTGCCATGTGCTGTGGTTCCCTCTCATTTCTAGCACCAACAATAATAATGACTATTCTAGTGCTAGCCCCACTATTTGTGTTATTGTTGCGGGGGGTGGGGGGGTGGGTGGGTGTCAGACACAGGCCCTGACGTTTGCTGTGCTATCAGCAGGAGTGTACAAATACAAACACATTTGCCTGAGTTATTGACCTTTATCTCCCCACTTTCTTGACAGCCTTCTCCAGTTATTGACAATACAAACACATGGGACGACGCATAACCTTTCATTTACAGAGCACTCTCTCTCTCTCTTTTTGTCTCTCAGCCTCGCTCTGTCTCTTTTCTCCTCATCCTCTCTCTCTCTCTCTCTCTCTCTCTCTCTCTCTCTCTCTCTCTGTGCTCTTGCAATTTGTTTAAATAAAACGGGGCAGACAATGGTGCCGCTCATTTCTGCCATTTTTCTTTCACTCCAAATTTCAGAGGATAATATCATTAGACCGATACAATGGCTGCTATTCAGCCTTAGATACACAGATATTTCAAGTATTCAATATAGTTTTGACATGCTGACATTAGGGGAGAGTGTTGTTTCCCTATTTGTTTGCTTACAATGTCGATTTCCTCATAAATCTCCCATTCCTAGGGCGAGATGTTTGTCTTTATGATGTTCAGATTACCACAGAATACATATACGTGGACAGTACAGTCAAACCGCAGTATGCAAAGTATGTGCAAATAATAAAAAAATAAAAAAAAAATTATGCCTAGGGGGGAAAAAAATTTGCAGAGGGATAAATATTTACTGATAAATATTTTATTTACATTTTGTGGTTTAAACACAGAGAAATCTATATTGGGAGTTGTTTTTTTTTTTTTTTTTTTTATTAATGCAAAATGAGGAACAACATAATTATTCTGAAAATGGGACTGGATCCATATCCCCCATAATAAACAGAATAACTTACTACATTTCACTACAGCGTTGAATAACAATGGTCATAAAAACCACTAGTATTCCACTAATGATTCTGCGTGAGGATTTATTGTGTTTTTCAATGTGTGTCCTCTTGCATTTCAGTGTGAAAAATAGCATACATAAAATACGGGTGTCCCCACCAGTCAGCCCCTCTGCAGGTACTTCAGAACCCCAAAATTAAATTTTAAACAATCCAGACCACTGTTTGGTGACCATGGTTAATCATCAAGAAACAAAGACATCAAACAATATTTGATAATGAGAAAAATGCCTCCAGGATATTAGGGGATGGAGGAGGGGGGGGCACAGCGTGAGCCACGGCGGCAGAGCTGAGGTAGAAGAGAGGGCCAGACCAGACACAAGCTGCATTCACATGTCTGTGTGTGTGTGTGTGTTTGCTTGTATTCCTATCTTTATGGGGACATTGATATATTTACACAGTCACACCATGGGGATCTCTGACACTATGGGGACCTGAATTTTGGTCCCCATAAGGATTAAATATGAATAAAGGTCCCCACTAGTAAAATAGAAATGATGTGAACCTATAAATACATGAATTTGTTTTGTTTTTTCTGGAAGTTTTCATAAAGAATGGAGGAAATGTGTACAAAGTGAAACATGTATTTTGAAGATGTGTTATTTATTTTTATGTATTTAAAAAATTTTGTTTAATATTTTTTATTTATTTATTTAGATTTTTTTTATTGTTATTTTATTATTTTTGATTTAATCCTTGATTTTTATTTCTTTTTTTAAATGTAATTTTCAAATTGTTATTTTTTTTTTTTTTAAATCGTATTCTATTTCATTAAAACTGGAGGAAAATGGGACTTATTCAGCAAACAATGAAAGAAAATTTGAATTTTTATGGCAAAGAATGGAGGGAAATGGAGAATTTTTTGTTTCATTTTCTATTTATTTACAATTTTATATTATTTTTGTATTTTTTTTATAAAAATATATTATTATTCTATTTTCTGTATATTTATTGTATTATTTAATTATTATTTTTAAAAACACAAGGTGTGTTTACACTCACTACCCAATGGCTACTTGAGTACAAACTTGGTCCTCATGAGAAATGTAATGGAAATGTAACATGGAAACGAATGTGAGTGTGTGTGTGTGTGTGTGTGTGTGTGTGTGTCAGACATGCAAAAACCTGCATCAATTTCTATGTCATGGTCATACACACACACACACACACACACACACACCTCTTATGGAGTTAAAAAGCTATTAAAACATTGCCTCTCTCTCTCTCTCTCTCTCACTCACTCTCTCTCTCTCTCTCTCTCTCTCTCTCTCTCTCTCTCTCTCTCTCTTTTTTTTTTTAAAGTTCATGACAAGATAATTAGAATTCAGTGTATGGAGCCAGTGGTGAGATTACAGCTTTGTGAAATTGTGCTTCATTTTGAACTTCACTGCATCACGCCTCATCCCAATTATCTGCAGTTAAAATGGCTCGCTGAGATTCCAAACTGACTGATAAAAATATAAATGACCCCAAAAGTACATAAATAAGCAAATAAATAAGTAAATACATAAATAAAAGTTTTCTCTTGAGATAAATAAAAAGGATTATTTTTCCATACATTTCTTAACGAGTCTAAAATGTATTAATTCAACTGTTTTAAGTTACCTGAACATTTGTGTAAATGTTCATGTTTATCCAACTGTAGTTTGTGGGCAAGTGTTTCTAGTTTGTTCTGCATGTGTCTAAAAATACAGAAAATTCCTAGCAGTGTCATGAATTTAATTAAAATAAAGTAATATGATTTGTGGTTTTGGCAAATCACATAAAGTAAATTAAAAGATATAGTGGATTCAGTGTTTTATCAAATATATCACAGCTAACATTAGCGAGTGAGCTAACTGCAAATGCCAGGAACATGACACACAGTCGAAGTCCATGTAAAATCTAAAAAATGAAGGCTTTTTTTGGGGGGGGGGGGGGGGGGGGGGTGGCTGAAGCCTCAGATGCCTAGTGTTTCTTTAATTGATAAAGAAATTCTTGGTTCAGAAGCAAAATATATGACAGCCTTTTAAAAAAAACAAAAAAAACAAAACATGCATTTAATGAGAAATCATTTTGATCGTATAATTTACAAATACAAGAGGAGTTATTTTCTTGGATTCAACATCTTTTTTTTTTATTAATAAAATACTCATAACATTGAATATTTGCTAACCAGATTAGGGTCACTAGCTGACCCTGGTTTGTGTTCGATAGTGACAATAATGACAAAAGACAGAGAAATCAAATTAAAACAGGGATGAAAAATACTATACACACTACCTGAGAATACCAAATATTTTAAAATAAGCTCAAAAATACTTTAAAAGCATCACTTAACTGATTATGAATGACATTTAAATGAACAATATATATATATATATATATATATATATATATATATATATATATATATATATATATATTTTTTTTTTTTTTTTTATTGGTAGAAATATGAATTTTGCATTATTATCTGTTACACTGGAAATCTTTTAATGCTATTAATATACAATGGAAAGTTATTTTTAAAAAACAAAAATCCCATTATGTTAAAAATAAAAGAATACTTTCAGACAAATGTTGAAAGAAAAACTTGATTTTTTTTAAGGCTAGGAAAATTAGCAGTAACTAAAATCAGAAGTTGGGAAAGGGAAGCAAGGGGAAAGGTTTGGTTAATGAGGGGAAAATGTTTTTTTCCCCTCTCTTCTTCTGTCATACTGTTATTGGTTTATCCTTGATTGACGCGGCGTTAACGGTCTGGCCAAATCAAGGCAGATCCTAGGCCGAACAGCAGCATGTGCAGCCACCTCGGTCATGCAAATTGCACCCGGGCAACCCGTTGACTATGATTAATGAGCCTGGGCTGCAGCCTTTGTTTCCGCGTGCAGCCGTTTAGAGTGAAATACAATTCCAAAATATTATCAATCCCCTATTAATCCAGTAAATTTGTTGACTTTGCACATGTTGTTTTGTGCAATCTATGACCAAATGTGTGCATATGTTTGCATGTGTGTCTATACTATGTTATGGTGGTGGTGGTGGTGGGGGGGGGGGGGGTTAGAGCAATTGCATTTAATTACATGTCCTCTAATTAAATTCATTAAAGGATAATAAAATAAATGGAAGAAACAGCTTTGAAAGCTGGGGTGAAACACATGTGTCTTGTCTCCCTTGATGTAAAATATGGATGTGGGATTTTCAGGGGCAGTCATGCTGTTCAGGCGAGAACGCATGAATCTGATACCTTGCTAATACTACAGGCATTTCCTGGTTATGGCTTTGCCTCATGTTTAAACTGTGATTTTTAGAGCTGCAGACTCCCTGAAGATTGGAGAGCAATTCTGCGGTGCAGGGAGGGGGGGGGGGGGGGGGGGGGGTGAAGTCACTGACTTCACAAATGGAAAAAAAAAAAGAAAGAAAGAAAGAAACGAAACATTATGACAGTAATGCTGACGATCTAGTGTAACAAAATGCTCTCTTTGTATGGTGAGTAATTTCACTGGATATGGTAAGGAGGGACTAATGTGTGAGACATGGGAGGGCTTGCAATTTCCTTAAACTGTGCGATGAGTAAAGGAAATTACACAACGTCACAAATCTGAGAATAATCGACTGAAGATGCTGTCGATAAAAACTATTTCTCTCTCGTACACACACACACACACACATTTTCTCCCTCGCCGCTGCAGCTTCCCTCTGCTGCAAGCAAAATGTAAATGTTTTCCAGGCATTAAGGTATATAAGTGCCATTAGTGGCACAGTGCTTAGCACTACAATGGTGTGCCGAGAGCAGTGGAGCAGAGATCAGTGCAGCGTCTCCTGGATATCAGAGGGAGACATCCTTTGTAAATTCATCTCCCACTGTGAGCAGGCTTCACAGCTGGTTAACGGCACTGTGTGTACCACTGCCCTGTTTACACGCAGTCTCCAAAGCGCTCCTCTTTTTCCCCCTGCATCCTTTCCCCCCTGTATGTCTCCCCTTCACTGGCTCGTTCTCCCTCTCTCTCCTTGGGCTCTCGTCATAGGCAGCCCACTGTGGCTCTCATAGCCATCAAAGATGTATACAGACACAAACGGATTCATTCAAGGTTGTGTGTACGCACAAAAAAGACGTACACCTCCACATAACAAAAGCCTGTGATCCTTTAGCTTTTGGAACCATTACAGCACACCGACTTTCCAACCCCTTCTCTGATTTTTATCTTTTTATACCATCACATTACACTGATCCTTTTATACCTATTACACACGCGGCTCCCCCTCCCGATCCTCTGATACCTAGATGAGTAAACTGCTCCTCCTGCCCCTGACCTCAGCCCTTTGTAGCAATCAGACCAGACTTCCTCAGAGGCCCTGATCTTATCTAGCCATACCAATCCCACTACACAGCCTCCCTTTTGTAGCCACCACAGAGCACTGAGCCCTTTCAGACCCAACGACTGTGCCGGTGAACACGCAGCCCGAGACCTCAGTTCATCTCAGACATCATACTACACTGGCCAACAACAATGAGCTCTATATTCTGATGCACCGCAGGTCAGATAGAGCTTTTCTGCTCGCCACTGCATTGTTCAGCCACAATGGAAGAAACTAGCAGCGCTGTTGTCAGAGAACGTACAACTCTACCATACAATTATATTATATTGTAATACAAGTGTGTGGACGATAACACAAATTGGATTATCACACGCTTTAAAGTAAATGTTTTGTCCTTATGTCTGCTTTTAATGAAAACTATATCCCATGCATAAATGTTCCATTAAGAGAAGTGCATTTCAAAATTGTTTTTCGGTACTAAAATTGAAAATTGAAAGACATTCAACTCATTTAACTGTCCACACATTTGGACACCATGCAAAGAAATAAAAAGGGCTATAAAGCCGCAGCAGGAAGTAATGTATATCATGTCCTTTTGGTTAGGTTAGGCTGTGTATTTAAGCTCAATTAAACAAACAAACAAACAAAAAAAAAAACAATTTTAAGAGGAAAACAGTGAAAGTGAGTTTAGCTGAATGCATATGAGAACATTACAATATTTCACTTAATATGAGAATGCATACACTGTTTATGGAGAAACACTGGCACTTCCATGTATTTTCAGTTATACACTTTGTGTAACTTAAACACAATTAAGGAAAGTACATTTAATTTGCCTCTGTATAGGTGTGTAGTTAGAATGTATTTACACTATACCATTGTATGTGATCATTATTGATGACTGCTACTAATTTATTGTCATTTTAAGACTATTTTAATCTGGTTTGATCATTTTTGATAAACACACTGCTGCCCATAAAGTTGGAATACTTGCATTTTCAGACACATGCATCTTTTTATTATCGGTAATCAACTATGAACAAGAATAATGACTACATACATTTTAAACGTACACCTTGTCTATTAAAAATACATGACTTTATGGGAAGAGGTAAAAATGTTTAATTCCAACTTGTAGAAGTGTAGCTATAACTAACAAGCCTCAAAGTGGTCTTAGTTCACTGTTACCTTATATTTACATTCATGGATGATGAATTTTAAAGAAGAAAAAAAAACCCATTTTATTCAAATTTTACTAAACATGTTAATTTTTTAAAAATTAATTTTTTATTATTGTTTGTTTTTAAATTGAGAGTGTTGCTGAAAAAACAATGCAAGATAATAAATACCCTGTTGATATTACTGCTGAGTATTTTAGAGAATTATAATAAAGTAATTCAAAATCCACAAAAAAAACATCCCCCAAAACATAAAACTTTTTTACAATATCCTTTTTGGACTTTTCTGTGTTTGTTGAAACAGAAGGTTAATGACAAACTCTATTAGATTAGACTGAGTTTTAACACTATTCAGAGACTAATTACACAATAATGCCTTTGTAAAATATTATTGGTCTCAAGGGATAGGCTATATTTGACAAATTAGGCCTTAAAGACTTCAATTCTGCCTGTTTCTTGTCTAAAAATACCATTCCAAATAGAGAAACACACAAGGGCAAGAGCTAATGAAGAAACACAATTAGTCACTGATCAGCTATAGATGTTGCTATATCCCATTATTCAAATAATGACAGGACTTGATCTAAACCTTAACACATTGTAAATGTTACTCTTGTAGACAAAACATACATTTGTCCTCTAATTCAACATTGTGGACATGTCTTCTGGGTCTTCTTTCTACTCCTAGCTGTGTATCTATGGTCTCATTACATATTCCTTCCAGGCCATTTAAAGCAGTACCATCACAGGGGAGGTGAAAGGTGTTGATGACTGTGGGGGCCCACGACTGGGGGATGTCCCACATAAATTCATCCAGGTTGTAAGAATTAATTAAGGAAAGCCCAGACCAGTGTTTCTCACGGGAGAACCTATACAGTATGTACGTCATGGATTCACACATTTCAAAGAGAAAGATCATACATCACTACTGAACACATCAGTGTTATTTCACTGCAGCAAAATTTGGAAACCCTGTGTGTCCTTTAAAAATGATCATTAGTCTTCATTGTGACATTTAAGTGGTGCTGTTAAATGTTTAAGATGCTGTAATTCAAGGTGTTGCATAAAGATATGAAACTATGAATGGGGACTGTGTGTTTTATGGGGTTTTCTATTGAGATTTGCATTTCTTTTAATTTTGTGTTCCATTAAAGTTTAAAAAGACAGCAGTATAAACTGAAGAGCGAGGCCAAATGTGGTGTCCCAAGCACTAGCACTGCCAGGGGAACATGAGTCAGCTTTTGAATTGCTAATTAATACTGAGCTGGTTGCAAAACTCTATAGAGATCTATGTGTTAAACTAGACTGCATGCTATTGTAAGGCACTAAATGCACTTAGAGTAACCAAAATGTTTGTAAAATACATGTGTAGAACTATTACTACAATTACTAAATGTGAAATCAGTGGCACAGCAATGGCGCACCTTTATATCTTACATGTTGTTATTGCCAAAAATGCTACTATTTCTTTCACTTTAATAATTTGATGCATGATCTACTACAACCTACACTCAAAAATGACCCAAACTAGAATGAAGGTGTTTTATACTGCAAACTATCTTTCAGATCACTGGAAATTATATCTGTCTAACAATAGTTTGAATAGTGAATAGTTTGAAAAAAGCAAATAATCTGCCAATGGAGAAGATGAACATTATCTTGGTAAAATTTCTTGAAATAAGATTTTCCAGATCTAAGTTCTTATATCTACTACATTTACTATTACTAGATATATTTGACCCTACTAGACTGTATACTAGAAATGAGGAAAATATAATTGGTAAGATTAAAATGTTTTGCCTAGTGCATACAAATCCAAATGACCGTCAAAAATAGTCTAGTTGAGGAAAACATGAAATATAAAATGATTTTTTAAACAAGAATTGCAAAGTTATTGCAAAAAAAGCGCTGTGGTCATTTTTGATACACGGTTAAAAGGGTTAATAACATATTCCTTGACTCCTATTATGTATTTCAGAGGCCTCGAGTCATGAAAAAACGTAGACATTCCAGTTTGAGAGCCTAAACATAGTCATTTATAGTCTTGTGTTGCGTGAACTGCGTCAGATGTACTGAGTGTCCATGAACCGCCCAGTTTCTACAATAAACCAATGAGAAACGAGTTTACTCAGCTTCATGGCTTTTTAGCCAATCAACGCGCTGCTCATTCAAACGTCCTTCCTTCAACTTCCTAGCGGGAAGCAGCTGACGGGAGCTGTCCACAGGCACACGGAATCAAAGGTAAACAAACAATTTTACACGTCTTTACTGTTCTGCTGTAACATTTCAGCGCGTTTTTACATAAAATAGCAACACAGCAAAGCTTAAAAACGAGACAATTTGTGTGTGTCGTCGTAGAAATTTAGCGTCTCGCGGTAAACAGAACCCGAAATGCTAGGTTTGGTTAGCTGTAGACATTTAGCCCCTGACACAGTGTTTACGTGATAAAATCTTGTTCCTACACTCTCTATTTTTGACTGACAGTTGAAGTGGTCGGCACCTCCTTGTACAGGCAGACACAGCAGCTGATCCTAGAAGGATGAAACTGTCCCGAGCTGAATATAAACAGATAGTGAGATGGACAGAACAACTGAGACCCACTCGTCAGTGTATGAAGATGCTGAAAGACAAGTTTCCGAAGTAAGTGGTGTTGTTCTGCTTTTATATTTGTAGTGCATGACAGGATGAAATCAGTTACACTCGGACAATAAGTGAATTCGTGATTTTTGACTAAAATTAGTACTATAAAATCAAAGGAAAAGAAGATAATGTAGTTTAATTTTTGAACGAAATTCTATCAGTGTTCATTAGTTAATAGGTACTTTGTTGTTATAGATTCTTTATTTATTCTATAGGTGGGAGATAAGGACAACATCTAATTGTTCTGACAATTCAGTCAAAGAGTTGTTTAAAAATGCACGTTATTTAATTAAAATGCATCACAATTGCCCTTTGAGATTTAAGAACTCAAGACATGTACTCTTCTGAAAAGAGTCACTCTTTTTAAAAGCTGTAGAATAGTGTTGTCACAATACCAATATTTTGGTACCGGTACCAACATATTTTTCAATACTTTTTCAAATAAAAAGAGTACACAGAAAATGGCATTTCCTGCATTATCTTCTTATTAAAGTCAGTAATGCCATTTTGAAAATGACATTACTGACTTGATCAATTGAAAATTCAATTCAGTTAATTTTATTGTCAATTCACCATACAGCATACAGAGAATTGAAATGTTTCTTTCTGGTCAGTGCAAAGTGTGCAAATACACATAAAAAAACCTATATAAGATATATAATAAAAGAGTAGAAATAAAATAAATACCTGTCTATTTGTATGGTGAGTAGACAGTGAAAGTGCGTTTAAAAACAAAAAACAAAGTTAACTGTCATGTGCAAATCTTATTAACATAAACAGTAATTGAAACAACAGTCAAATAAAATGAATTAAACCAAAGCAGTGAGAGCATGGAAACTTTTGTTAAAGATCAAATGAAAATATGCTCATATGCATCATGCTTTATGATGAATGATGAAAAATAATCGGAAAGTGAAGAAATGTTTGTATTGAATCTGTTATTATTTGGAAAATATCATATACATAAAGCAAAATGGAATGGAAGAGCACCATGAATTCAACAATTTAAAATGGAAATTGGACATTATTTTGATTCATGAAAAAGACTTGAAAACAAAAAGGCCCTTTGCCAGGTGTGTTTTAAAACACTGCTTGCAATGTGGTGCCTCTGCATTTCTGATTTCACTTTTCTTGTTTGTGGTAAAAGTGAAATGATTCCATATTGTACTTCTTGCTCCTGGCTTGTCAACGAGGGTAGGGTTGGTTCCAACACCCATTCTTCTGTCCTGTTCTGCTCAGCTGGGGCTTAGTTACAATGCTACGTTACGTGCTGAGTTTGCCGCGCCATTGCAAGTACCGCTACTTTTCAAACACATTACAGTACTTTTTTTAAATGCCTCAGTACTGCGGTATGGTACTAGTATCAGTCTTCATGACATCACTCCTGTAGAATAAACATGTCTTTCAAGTAATTTACCACTGCAAATATGTATGTATTAAAGCCTTGTATGAAGCATTGGAGTCTTCTGGCCACTGTACAGAGAATGAGCTCCATTATTATGTAACAAATACAATTATTTTTTTACTTTATAACCTCAAATAAAGAAAACAATCATTGCTCATCAATAACTTAACATTGTTTCACGTAGTCACTCCTGCCTTTAAACTTCAAACTAAGAAAATTAACAAATAAGCCTCTACCAAATGATGACAAACCAATCAACAGTGTTTTCATTATTTAACTAAAATATGTGTGAAAAATAGAAACTGAGTAAAGTGTTTCAAGTAAACACATGCTTGAAAAGTTTTCATATATTGTTCTTTCAGATACTATAATAACTCTATTCATGAATTTTTAAGTTTTATGTGTATTAAGAGAAAAACAGGTTGTTGTCATTTGGCTAAATGAGACACCAGATGTTTAAAGAGACACCAGGATGAAGAAAACACCTCTACATCCACTGCTACACATTACTGTGCAAACTGTTATATTTACTAGTTAGATTAGATAATGTAAAGAGGATTTTTAAATTTTTTTTGTAGTGTAGGAATGTGTGTAAATCAAATGAGTTAGAAAGTTAGCGGTCGTGATGTTAAAGTCATGTGGCTGTGGTATATGCTATAATTCAGTCATAGCTTAAAATTAGCCTCTGCTTGTCTAAACGCCAGTGGAAAACTCACACTGGCTGAGGTTAAAGAAACCCGGGTGATGATAACTTTGAAATTAGCCTCCAAAAATACATCATTCACACACTTTTTGGGATCATCATATGACCCAATCCTAATATAATTTGTGATTTATTGAATTGAATGTTGGAAATATCATTTGATTTACTTTTAATGATCACTAATTAAGTAGACAGAGGTTTTAGAATTGCTAACCACAGCATTAGCTACTGTTCTGCAGCGTAGTGCAGTGCCTACACATTCAGCAATCGAACAGAGAGGTTAATGGTTGTGTTTGCCTTTCTCCTTGACACTGAGGGCCCTCACTTTATTGAACGTAACATGTGTAATCCCCCAAGGCCACCAGGACACCACGGCTGATCCCGTCGAGGTCACTTACAAAGTCGCATGTATTTGGAGCTTCCTACTTCCTATTGTGCCCTAATCACCAATCTAGAAGGAGGTATCAGGTCCCCAAAGGGAGATGCGGCGGGGCTGGAGTTCGCCTTTGTTCTCTACCTGTCAGCATTTTACAGAATATGTCATGCGTTGCAAAGTGCATCCAATATCCTGTATGTTTAGGCACTGACACTAGGAGGTCGCCCTCCTGATCATTTGGGTTTCTTCTCTCCTTTTGGTTTCCTAATCCAAACTGTCTTTAACAAACAGACGGCATGTCTTTAAAAAAATAAGAAGTGGCTCTAGTGGGTGCAATAATTAAAGGAAAACACTGGAGCGTTTTCATTTCAATAATTTTGCACGATCTCTCTCTCTCTCTCTCTCTCTCTCTCTCTTGCTCGCTCTCGCTCCCTCTCCCGGAGGTGCCGGCTCTTTTGTTTAGTCTTGCTGGTTATTGTTATTATTTCGTTCACCATAACCAATCTTGGGGAGGCCCTTGCTCTTTAAAATCCCTGAGTCTCGTCACCGGGCCTGACAGACAGGCACGGCAGCAGTGTTTTCACAGCCTGCAAAATTATTCTGGTTGTCCAATCAGCTGAGCTGGGCTCTGGAGGGTTAGTGATTGGACTGGCAGGAAATCAGGCTCTTAAGACATAACATATCGACTAGGCCATCCATCATCTCTTAGCATGCGCTCAGGCACGGCAGTCGGCCACCCCCGCCTCACATCCCTCCTGTCCCCTCGGACTGTGTGGGAGCTCTGCCACTGCGTAAATATTGGCCAGGCCAGGGCTGGCAGGAGGGGCTTGAGCGAGGGGGGGGTTGGTTGAGGACGGGGCTGTGCTGAAGGGCTGGCCTAAAGACAGGGTGGGTTGTAATATGCAGAGAGATAGTTGAGGCAGGGATCTGGGTATTGAATAATTTCACCTCACACTGGGCGATTTGCAAATGATGCGAACAATGTTGAGTGAACTGTACACTCATGTTTCTTTCTTGCCACCACAGTTCTATGTTTTATGTTTCTATATATTTTTTGTGGCACATGACACACCAGTACTTTAAAATCATTATTCTTGGCAATCATGGCGTAGTAAGATTTATGTAACTATAAGATCTTTGGAATAACTGGGAACAGCAGAGTGTCATAATCAGCTCGACAAACTTCCAGACCACAAACTGGAATTAATTTCTACTGATATCTATGCTGCATATGTAAAATAACAGCATTTTTCTCATGTTGCACAGACCCATCTATGCAAAATTAAACTAATGCCAATGGGGAAAGCATCAAAATTCACTATACAACTTTGCCTAGATAATAATAATAATGATTGTTCCCAGTGGACAACTTTAGCAATGTTTGTTTTTTAGCTTGGTGGTTGTTTATGTGTCAAATTACCTGTGGTAGTTTTCCAGCATTTGTAATATTTGTGCATTTCTACAATATCGATCATTATCCAGTATGCACACCTTATACATAAATATCTATCTATTTATTTATTTATTTATTTATTTATGTATACAATTAAAAATAAACCCTTTCTAACAGGAGGATCTCAAATTTACCCCAATGCATCTGTGTTCTGCTCAAACTCTGGGGAAAAATGCTAAAATATTCTTAAAAATTCATGGACAGTTGTGAAATTGCATAGGCTCATAATGCAGAAACTTGTAGAAAACCCTGGAAATAGTACTGTGTAGTCTTGAACAATGTCTTACATTAAACAAACAAGACAAATAATAGCCAGTAAAGACTAAAATGCAAAAATAAGTTATTTATTTTATGAGTACTTATTATCTATCTGAAAATTCAGTTTGGGAAATGGAATTATTTATTGTTGAAAGCTTTATTTGATTCAATATTCATATTAAAAACATTTCAATAAGTTTTTGTACTGGTGTTATACTAAAATAACACAATTCTTTTTGTGTTTTTGTGTGAAATATTCTTAACTAAAATCTGCCTGTTATGAAAAAAAAAATACAATACCATTTTTGAAGCATTATTATTATCAACAAATCTGAGAATTAATGTATTAATTAATTAGCCAAATGTTAGACAATACCAAAACATGCTTATTATATCTGTGGTCATGCTATTTTAACTAATTTAACTTTCTGAATATAACTTTAATATTATTTTTCAGAGGATATAGACCACAAATTGAGATATAATAAAGAATCAAATTCATGCCTTTTGGGAATTTTTGATGAATTATTGAAATAAATAGTTGCAGCTAAAAACGGTAAAAATGAGTGTGTTTTAATGTTTTAAATTCTGGTGTTCCATATGTCAACGTAAAACATAACAATAATCCATTAAGTAATTGTGTGAGGATTAGCTAATATTTACTTGCCTTTGCCAATTGATTTTGATCACGTTCTTGCCATAATTGTTGCTGCAGATTAAACTGCAATTGATTCATTAGATTTGAGCCACAGCTTTGTGACCATGGATCCATTCTTCTAAAGACCCTGAATTCTGATTTAAGTTCAAAACCATCCCATAATCATCGCTTCTGATTTGTGACTAAAGGGGTGGAAAATTTAAACTCTGAACGAAATAATTGTCACAGACCATTTCAAAATAATTTCCACGGACGGTCTGTCAGTCTTTTTCTTGTCTTCTAAGTATGGGTAGTGGGAGGAGAGAGGGAGGGTCCCGCAGACAGATAGAAAGAGAAAGATCGCGATGTGGACTCCCTCATCTGTAACGGCTGCATAACACAGATGTTGGGAGTCATCTGTCAGCCTGGCCTCTCTCGCCGGGCCCGAGCTGCTCTGGGGGGGAAAAGAATTGGACACGGTGCTGTCACTTTTTACCCCCACTCACAATGAAGGGACATGCAAATATCAACCCCCACTCCCCCATTCTTGCCCTCTCTCCGTTGCCCTCCTCTTAGCCAGCCGTGGTGTCCTGTCTAGTATCTGGACCACTGCTAGGCAGCAAAAAAAAAAAAGGGGGGGTGGGTGGGTGGGAGGGCTCGTCGTGAGTCGGTGTGGGCAAAAATGTGACATCAGTCCCATCAGGTCCTTCTCTTGCCACATATTAGAATTGGAAATGATCGGCTGCTCTCTGAGGCCTTGCCTGTCTTCCCTTGGGTGTGGAAGGGGGACCCCGGTCCTTCCACCCTTTGTCCCCAGGGGAAGTCTGTGGAAGGAGGGCATGAAAAAGAGGGAGGGAATGTGAGTCCTCTGTGTCCTTCTGTGCTGTATTATGAATGAATTTGGTTGTAATGATTACCCCCCACTTTAAAATGCCATTCAACACACTCCTCATATGGCTTGTGGAAGTGGGAGGTGCGCGCTGAAAGAGGGCAGATGCCTCTGTTTTGGAGAATGCTTAAAAAGTCGACTGTGAAGCGTCTTCCCCTCCCAATAAAAAAAAAAAAAAAAAGAAAAAAGCTCAACCATACACACTCACTCAGCTCCCCGGTGAGGAGTCCCTGAACGTTTTTCGAATCGGGCCCTAATGTGCCGTTTTCATCAGCACTGAGGCGGGCTGCAATATGGTGCCGGGGCTCGCTCTGGGAATATGAATGTTGATTAAGCATGCGTTCAGCCTTTTGAAATTCTGAAGAAGTGTCAGAATAATGGATGTTGAGCAAATGTCAAGCATTTGTTAATTTCTCTGTTATTTGGGGTTTATCTAGCATGATCTTCCGGAGGAAAGCGCAGGGCAGGGTTGTTGTGGTATGTGCCATTGATATGGTGATTTCTTGGCTGCAGACCCGTTTTTGATGGTAATATCTAGGTTCAGGATGAAGCTTTGGGACTTACTCATTGATTATTTATTGTAGCTACTGTGTTTATCTCTCTCTTACATGCTGGTTAAACCTTTGGATTTGGTAACCAGCAGAAAGCATTACACTGGTAATCTCATGACTTTAGTAGCAAAAGAAATTATAGGCTGATTTACTCAACACATGCATGCATTTTTATGCAAATGGATTAGACTTTTACCTGATATTCGTTGTATTTAGTGTACACTTAAATTAAATTCTAACCCAAAAAGCAGGTTGATAGGCAGTAACTTTATTAACCAAAATACACTGACCCAAAAAAAAAAAAAGAAAAAAAGTCACATATGCAATATTTCACTAGTTGGTTTTTATTCCAGGAGACATGTACTGATGTCTTTTTTTGTCATATGCTTCTGTCGTGTCAGAATAAGGTTCCTAATATATATATATTTGTATGTATGTATGTGTGTGTGTGTGTATATATATATATATATATATATATTTTAGATCCATACTTGCATTAATTTTTGATTATTGATGATGGAGAATCAGACCACTGCATCAAGTCTTCATCAATCTCAAATTAGAGCCTGGAGTTTATGGAGACTAATGCATGTGTGAAAATGATGTCTTATTCTCCCTGAAACATTCTGTCACAAACCTGATGATCCTGATCAGTACTGGCGTTGTCCAATCTGTTTGACATTAGAGACATGAGAAGACACTTACTGTATTATGTGGAGTTAAATTACTTGTTGCACCTGCAACATTACGAACCACTGCAGTATATACCAATGGAAGGATTTGAAATATTTGCTTAGTAAAATCCAGTGAATGTCTCCTATAATAAAAAACAAAGGTGGTACAGTGAAATACTCCATGTGCAACTTTATTTTGGCCAACCTGTCTGTTTAAGCCATCACTACCAATAACATTTAATGTTTCTTTATTTTTCCACAAAATCCAGGTAATGGCAAAGCAGCCTTTGTGTGTTTCTGTAAACCACTGGTATGGATATATTATTATGGATATATATATATATATATATATATATATATATATATATATATATATATATATATATATATATATATATATATTCTGTACCAAAGATACATATTAACATTTCTGGATAGGTGTATATCACAACTAAACTGAAATATGAAGCTTCTTATGGTTAGACTGTAGTACTAATATCATTCATTTAGGTTAGTTAAAGACTCCCCCCAGTGATCACCACCAAAATCTAATCATTTTCTAGATCTCCCCATTATCAACCTACCCTGAAAATGTCATCAAAATCCATCCATGAGTTATCTTACTAACTAATAGACAGACAAACAAACTCTGGCAAAAACATAAACTCCTTGGCAGAGGTAAATATGTTTGATCTATAAAGATGTGATGTAGATCGTATGATTTTTAGAAAAAAAAAATCAGACTGTGCAAAATATTTAAACAAAATTACAGCCATTTGTTTTTAATGCTGAAAAACTTGCATAAGTTGGGATCCAACTTCCTGCCCTTTGTGTGTTTGCTGTCCACACCAGCCTTTCTTTTTTGCCTGTAGAGGAAATGCAAAAAAAGGACATTTTTCGATGACAGATTGTTAGGTTGTATCAATGGCTTGCAGAGATAATGGCTGAGTTGGTGATGGAGACTAATAATAATGAAATGGTGCGTTCTAAAATGATCACTGTCAACATTTAATTAAAAAAAAAAACAGTGCTGTTTGACTGTTTCCAGATTTTGCCTTGGTTTCCACTTTTGTCTCTGTGGGCGAGTTGTTCAGTTTGTCTTCTTTTAAAGATGGTGTTCCAATGCCTTAACTGTCCATTTATGTACTCGATTTTTTTTTTTCACAGATTTTTTCTTATTTCAATTTTGGACCCTAATGTTTTGTTTTATCTTGTCGCATTATCATACATGCTCTGTGATGTGGTCAAGGAATGTTCTGTACTGTGCTGTTCAATGTTGAATAAAAATATAGTTCCAAAAAAAAAAAAAAGATAGTATTCTATGGCTGTGGCAATGACATTACCCACAGACTAATCTAGTGTAAGTTTGTGAGGACTGCTCTCAACAGCCTCCGGTCCTCAGACTCGTGCCTCTACCTGCCTATATTGAACAAAACACAAACTGGCAGTTGGGGCTTAGAGGTGCAACCCTTCAAGGCTCAGAGGCTGGCAAACTAATTCCACAGCTTTATGTGGTTAGATGAGCACTGGAAGGGTGAAGGGATGAATGAAGTGTAAGCAGAGAGGAGAGATGTAGTAAGAAGAGAAGCTGTGCTGAGTTTACAACCTAATGTCAGACTAAGGAGTTCATGAATAATAGATGCAATCAATTACTTGATTAGGAAGCAAAGGAATGACTACTTCCTCTTCATATCGTAGGGACGTTGTCCAAGCGCATTCTATAGATTGTAAAGCCTTTTCGGCTCACTGGCCTAAAACCACTGAGGTAAGCAACCCATTGCTTAAGTATGGTGTAGCTCATAGCGATTAGCAGGGGCACCAACCTGGCAGCTCAAAAGAAAACCAAATAAACCCTGCAGTTATTGAAATCTTATACAGAAACATTGGGGGTGGGGTGAGGGGGGGGTGGGCTTACCTGCTGCCGTTGGGAGTCGGAGTATTGTGTGGCACTTGGATTATTAATGTTTGACCGACCACAGGGTTTTCACATAATATTTGACCATTATTGTTAATGCGGTATTAATTTAAATTATTATAACCATAATGGTGAAATTATTATTATTATTAATTAGAATCAACAGAAACTGAAATTTGAAGATAATTAGATCATTCTTTGTAGTGTTGGTCAGATCAGTCTTTACAAACATTTAAGAAATCTAGAGATAAAACGATATTTTGATGGACGTATCAGCAAATCAGTCATTGTAAATGTGATCAGTACAATGATTGGCCGGAGTTTCCCTCTGGTTCCACCCTCTAGACTGCACTAAAACATAAAAATCTTTTTGCAAACATTCTATTTCAGTGTATGATACGGGATCATGAAGAGGTTTTCAAGCAATATGGTAAAAAAAAAAAAAAAATGTTGCAGAAAAAGATCTCCAACTCCACCTTTAAGCTTCCTCAACTCCCAAGTCATATACACACACACAAAGGGAAACCTACAGCCTTCTATACAACAGATCATCTAACGGTGGTAGCAGCCCCTGCCCTGGGTTTCCCTTTACATACCGGGATCAATTGCAAGAGACGAATGAAACAAATTGCCCAGAATGATACAAGTGCCCTAGCCATGCTTGGGGGAACGAGGCAATTGGTCAGTGTAATGTGTTTTCTTGCCAGACCAGTGGACACTCGCGGCTTGACGGATAACATGAACCTCATTTTCAATTTTCAACAGGGAATTTGCAGAAACAGCAATGAGGATAATTACACAATCGCAAAAGCAACGTACTGTAATGGCTGTAACCTTGTTTTGTCACAGGCAGACTCATGAAGATCTTTATGGGTTTCAAGAGGAATCACAATTAGGGGCTTGATTGTTGGATGTTTGTGCCTTTTTTTTTTCCTTCATTTCTTAACAGTTGTGACATCTCCAGGCACCTCAGTAGACAGAAGTTTTAAAGATTGTAATAAGGCGCAAGGGAGGCTGGGTAGGGGTCATATTCTTTGTCTGTTAGGACAGTAGTCGACTGTGAGATGTCCCGTTGTGCTTCTAAAACCATTTCTGTCCACAGTCCCCTGAAGGCTGGAAGGTTTTGTTTATTTTTTATTCTCTTCAGAGACAGCGGGGAATGGACTTGAATGGAGTGTCCTTTTTTTTTTTTTTTTGCTGTTATGTAAACGGAACGAAAATAATAAAAACATGCATCAAAAACCTGGTAATCATTATAAAGCCTGTCACATTTAGTATAATCAGGTTTTTTTTGCAGTTATTTGAGCTATTTGTGTTTATTTTACATAAGCATGAAAGTTGTATTTTTTCATTTGTGTAAAAAAAAAAAAAAGTTAAACTAACAGAAATGGTCCTTTTCTCATAGTTTTTTAAAAATATATTTTTCATGTACTGTGTCTTCAGTGGAATGCAGCTAAGCGTGAGAAATTGGTTGATTTAGCTGGAATATGTCACACTGATTTTTGCAGATACATACGTATAGTAGTAGTGTAACTGTTTTTACTGAACCAAGAGAAAAACATATTCACAGCTCATTCATGGTCCATTCTTTCTGCTTATTGGTTGAATAACCAATGCTGATGCTCTTCCTTCCATCAGTGACTTCAATTATTCATTGAGGAAGTTAAGGGAGTTGAAATGTGCTGAGAGAAAAAGTCACAAAATTGCTAACATCATCATGTAAAAAGTACCATATTGTATTTTGACTGGTGCTGTTTGTGTGATTTCTTCTCAAGATGTTTAACTTCTGTTGATTTGAATACATTTTATTTTTTGCATATTTATTATTCTCGCCCAACATTGGTTGGGAGAGGTTATTGTAATCACTGTGTGTGTGTGTGTGTGTGTCCCAGCAGAGACGTATTATGCTATAACTTGATTAACTCTTGAGTTATCACCATGGAATTACATGGCCATTTACATATAGCTACTAGGATCCATTTGAATAAAGGTCAAAGGTCAAGGTCACATAATCAGTTTTAACTCAAGAATGGCTGGTCACAGAACTTTCAGATTGGTACCAAACCATGCGGAATGAAGATTTCTACAATTCTCACAATTGGTGTTGTCACCTACGACCAATAGTTTTTGAAATCTCTGGAGGTCAAAGGTGACATGTTGGAAAATTAACTTCTGTAACGCTGTTTGTGTGTATCAAGCATAGACCTATCATACTTTAACTTAATCAATACTGGATATATTATCATAATATTACACACACTGACCCATATATACATATAACAAAATTATCAATATTGAAAAAGGTCAAGGTCGCATTTAGCAGAAAAGTCAAAAGTCACATAATTGGCTGTAATTAAAGAACGGGTTGTCATAGGAACTTGAGATTGGTGAGAAACGGCATTCTCTGAATACATTGATATCAATCCATCTCTGTGACAAAAGCTACAAGTACTATTTAGCCACCTGTATTTGCATTTTAACCAGAGTGGAAAAATTGAAAAAAGTTGCACATATGCCATGTACTAGTGTCTGCATTGTAAAAAGGCCAAAGCAGATATGTTTAGTGACGGTAGATTTAAGAAATGAACAATGCGTGTTCTCTTTAAAGTATCAAACATGCCTGCTGTATTAGAATGGAAAAGTCAACAAAACTCCACCGTGTATGAAGTAATTGAAATAGTGTTATATGATCCAGACCAGTGGCTTCATTCAGTTTGGCAGGAAAAAGTTAAAGGCATTTCCATTTTTTTTATGTTTTTTTTTTTTTTTTTTTTTAAGTCCTCCTGTCTATCACCTCATGTATTTAATACTACATTTAACTGGCAATGGCTTGTGAACTGTCTTCCAAAGATAACTATTGTAGTTATTTTAAACAGACAAGTGCAATGTTTGTTGACCTGCTTCACTAGTTTCACCTACTTCCTGTAGCCTTGATCAGAAGCGTCACGTGAATTTGTTGTGACCTGTTTTATTGGCTGTTTGAAGCAATCATGATGATGAACTCTTGATACTCTACAACTGTATATTCTGCATCTGTTTGTTAATGAATGAACAGTTTATTTTTTGTTTGCCAATTAATCACAGCACAATAAACATAAAAAAAGGAATAGGCTCGAAGCAAAAGCTTAGTTTTTGCCTGACCTTTTCACCTGACACACTGCTTACATTAAATTAAATGTGGACATAATTGAGCATTCTCATTATAACTAAAGAATCGGCAACAACAAGAACACATCTACCATCTCGGCTTAATATTCCTCACTGATCTTATATTTAAGGCATTTTTTTAATAAAGCAGTGGGAATAAATGCATAACAGCGGAGCATGGGGATAGTTCTAAGAGGAGAGGCAACGACTTCTCCATAAGTACCACAACATATACATTTTCTCTCGCTCTCATTGTCTTCACAAGTACCGTATTTTCTGGACTATAAGGCGCACTTAAGTCTTTAATTTTCTTCAAAATTGACAGTGCGCCTTATAATCCAGGGGGCCTTATGTATGGATCAATTCTGTTAGTATTTAGTGACTTGGAATTTAGAGTTTTTATCTCATAATTTTCTAGTTTTATCTCATGATTTTGACTTTTTATCATGATGTTGACTTCACTTAATGCGCCTTATAGTCGAGTGCGCCTTATAGTGCAGAAAATACGGTAACTTATGAGTAACAGAACATTTAACCTTGACAAAAATAGTGATTTGACTTATCGCTTGATACATATTGATTTTGTCTGATATGGAATAAAATAAATCATGGTATGATTTTTAAAAAAAACAACATTTTATTTCATGTCACCCTGCCCGTGCTAGTGTAATTACATTCTTCCATGTTTTTTGGAAGCATTAGGTGCTTTTTCGGATCGAGCATTTGGGCCTAATTTGTCCAAGAGTTACATGTGTGGTTCAAAGTTTGGAAATTGCTTGTGCAAGTTGTTGTGTTATATGTTTGCCAATAAAAAATATAGAACTTATAAGGTCGGAAAGACAAAACAAAGATTACTTGCATTGTTTTCAATCAACTAAAATGTAGTTAAGGTGGCAGCCGTACTCATTATAAAAGTTCATTCAATAATTTAGATGAATATTTTGGCAACAGAAAGAAGTTTATTGGTTTGTGCAGAAAAAAAGTCAAGCTAATTTGCGTTGTAAACACGTGCATTCATTGTGCAAGTATTTGTTTGAAGCTGCGTGACACTGAGATGCATGTTTGTTTCTATCACTTGTCAAAATACATCACATTTATGCATTAACGCATAGAGATTTCTTCTACACATTTGTTTTGCTGCTGATGACGATGGGCTTAGCTGAGGAAACAGATGTTAGCATTTAGCCGATCAGCATGTATAATTAGCAAGATTTGCATATCCAGAGTGCTTCACTCGCACGGATTCTTTTTTTTAATTATTTTATTTCTTTTTTTTTTATTTTAAAAAATGTATCTGTATGAAAAGTAAATGCTGAACATAATATTGTCACAGCTATTGAATGACCTAATAAGAGGAATGCAGCGGTTTGGAAATACACCAGGAAAGCTTCAGCTGATAATACGGACTGAAGAGGTTGTTTGTATCACCGGAATTAAAACAAAGAAACCTTTCCATACACTTTTCTAGACTGAGCGATTTCATCCACACCATTCCATTCTCAAAATAGCTTCATTGCCATTAGTAAAAAAATATGTGCCGCCTCAATTAGCCAGTTCCATGCCCTGAAGAGTCGCACCATGCAACACTCTCATGCATGCAGATCCACCAAATGCCTGGTACTGTTGCAGCATATGATACCAATGCCATTAGCCAGGTGGCTTTCATTACCTAAATTACAGCTATTGTTTATAATTAATTATTTGTAAATAGGAAGATTCTGAATACAATTGATAGCTTGATTTCTCCCTATTCTCCTATTAATTAGGTTGATGGGAATTTCTTGCTTTTTTTTTTTTTTTTTTTCCCTGTATATTTAAGGCAACTGATAGGCAGCAAATGCACAAAAAGATGCATTTACACTTGGATTTGTCACATTCATAAGCAGAGGAGATTCTGACTTAATAGAGCCTAAAGCACTGACCAGACAGGCATACCAGCTCAATGACAAAGTAAAAGTCCCTAATTGTTTTTAATTTAATCTGCGGCTTTACTATTTTGGGTGCCAGTGCATATTAATGCTCTGTCTTATGTTGTAAGGAAGGGTAATTAGGTTGAGAGTGAATGATTCCCTAACCACTCTTCTGTCTCCCAACCTTCTGTTTCCCCATGTTCTAAATTATATCCAAGAGGGAAGGCTTTCTAGTTGTTTTTTTCCCCCCTCCTTTCCACATAAAGGTCACTGTGAGGATGCACGGCAATATCACATATTCTTCTTGAAATGAAGTTAATTTGTGATATTACTGCTGTAAAAATAACACAAAACTAGTTTATAGCTAAATTGATTAACTTTATATTTATGCCATAAATTGAATATGTTAAAAAATATTCAGACACTTAGTGATATTCCCTCCTAGATTTGTGAAGGGCTTTGCTTCTAAGATAGCTTTATTGGTGTGTGACGTGACAGTGATTTATTTTGCATAATTTTTAGCCTTAAAAAATACAATAAAAAATGTTTATGTGATGTCATCAGATGTGTTGATCTTTGAGCTTTCATTTAGTTTGTGTTTGTCAAAAAATAGATGGCAACAAGTGTGAAACCAATAAGAAAAAATGTCTCTAATTGGCTAATCTTTTGCTAAATGTGAGAAATCTCAGCATGACTCGATCTTATGTATCAGAATTATTTGAATTTCTAGTTTTTTTTCATCCTCTCTCACCCTTTTTCTCAGCTAATTCAGTTCAGATTGATTTGCAACATGGCAGGTTGGTTTTTATAACTGAGACATAACGATGAATATAAATATGTCTCAATTTACATAGTAAAACTCATCAGCTGTTATCCATCACGTGCAAAGGAGTTGTCTTTTTAAAGCTACTTGCAGCTTAAAATACTATGTATTGATTTGTTAAATATTTATTTAGGATTATGTAACTGTGAGATACAAAAGTGTCTGACTTTCAGTAAAAGTGTAATGCTCCTGTTCAGCAGTCAGAATAAATTTTTTATTGTACGACTGCAGTTTGCTTCACATTTTAACATGAAGTGAGCATACTGTGCCCTGGAGAGAACAGGGTAGATATATATGAATGAAAAGTCAGCTATAATTTACTGTTAGTGTCTGCTAAATGGAAAAGGGGACATTAGGCAACATGATCATGGTGTAAAAATCCAGACTTTCTAAAAGCTGAAGCTGTAATTGCTCATTTCTTTGCATTTTTTTTCCTTTTTAAAGTACAAACCTTCTCAAATATTTGTTTTTGTTTCAGTTCCTCAGTTTTTTTTTACTGGCTCTGCCGCTTTTGTCTCGTTTTGTTGGCAGCAAAAACTGATTGAAGTTGGACAGAAAAACAAGTTCCTGAAGTTCTGAGTGTTTTTGAAACAGATATGTTTTTCTAGATATTAAGAGCAGTTTATGTCCCTTTAAAGTTAACAGGGGTATAGATTTAGCAATTAAGCAGTAATCATGCTCATTATAGAGAGTAATCCATTTAAAACCTAACAGATGTCTGTTCCAACAGGGGGATCGTGATGGTCCCATGCCAACAATAAGGCTGTAATGTTGTTGAAAATGCTCAGGTGCCAGGCTGAAGTGTAGAAGATTTTTTATTTTTTTTCTTTCTCCTTTAAGTGTCCACATGTTGACAGTTGACCATTTAATGGCCCACTTAATTGCAGTGGCCCCTTCATCCCTAAGCATTATTGTGAATTTATGCTGAGGTGGCAGCGTTTTTCTACGTTCTTTTTTGCCTCAAACACTTTTTCAGTCCCATTTTTTTTTTAAACACCATTCGTGGTTGACAACATTCACACGCACGATGACTTAGGAGTTCAAACAGTAGAGAATTATCCGGCCAGGGCAGTAAAACTGTTTTAACCTGGCATGTGATGAAGGAACAATGCATTAAAAAGTGCTTAAATATTCCACAGGCTGGATTGTTTTTATTAAGATGTGATCTCAAACCGAGACAGAAATCAATGTTTCAAGATTCCATTGGCTTTGTTTACATGTCACATGCTTATTTCCATGGTTTACGGTGATTGATGCAGACTCAATATTTCAATGCACATGGCTTTGGTCGTTATTTACCATTCTCATGTGACTTGTAACGAAAAGTCCATTAAATTTAACAATCAAGTGCAGTCAAAGCTCTATATGGAGACACAAACCCACTGGAGACCAACGCTGAGCAGGCTTCATGTGTGTGTATACGTACATGCGCTCTATTTTTTTTTTATGTACAGTATGTACTGTCCAATTAGAATAATATCTGTCACTGCTTTAAGTATCTCCAACTCAAAGGATGTTATGGGGGATGGGAAAGAATATGGAGGAGCTGTGGTGTAGTCCCTGTCGGAGCTGCCTGTTTTTTTTTTTTTTTTTTTCCCAGGTTCGCTTCTCTCTGCCAGGTGTTTGACATTGACTGGAGCTGGAGATGAATGTAGCTTATGGCAACCCGTGGAATTGACCGACTCCTGGGAGTCCTAGCTTCCTGCAGTGAAAGTTTCCATTTTCAAAGCCCATCAGTTGCAGTGGGAGGGCTCCAGAGTGGCCCATATGCCAGCGTTGACAGCGAATTGGAGAAACTTTGTGTTAGACGTGCATTACAACACACAAACATGCACTAATACACATCACTGTTCACTCTTCCACAAAAAGAATTGTATGAAACCAGGGATCATAATCTTCGGGGAATATTTATGCTAGTGATTGGACTGTATTAGTTCTTTGCATGGAGTAATTCGTCTTTAATGTTGTCATTTTTAGTTTGGCTGCGAGTGGGTGAAACTGTGGTCTAACTTGAAAATTACATCAAAATTCTGAATAAAATTAAAGGTTTCTTTCATCCTTCATGTTTTACTCTAAATTTATATTGAATTTATTTGTGTTGCAACAAATCGTTAAATTCCCATTCATGTGATCCAGGTTTTTTGTTTTTTTTTTTTACTTCAAAGTTGCGCTTCAGGATGTTTAACTTCTGAAATAAGTTCCAATCAAGTTCTTTGAGGAAAGTTAAGAGACAGTAATGATGTTTAATTTCTCTCCGGATGTCACTTCACTTCAGTAACGAAATTGCTGTTGAGTGAGTTAACTGTTAACATGCTAACTGTCTTCCAGGGGTTGCCAGGAACTCTTGTACTTACTTGGGCAGCTGTTATCTAATTATTTTGTCCATATCCCTTTTTTTTAAGCCTTTTCATAAAAGAGACAAAAGCTTCTCTACTACAGTAAGCTGTTATAACTAGCCAACTTTTTTAGCTAGCCTTTAACCAATTTTTTTGTATTTTGACTTGCCAATAAAATTAACTACAGGGAAGACAAAGATAAATATGGAACATTTGAAAGTTACCAGTTTTAAGTAGCTGAACAAGGTTTTTCACATCGAAGAGAGATTACAGCATTTATTTTGAAGCTGTATGACTTATCTAACTTAGCTAACCTTTTGATTAACTACCAAACAACATAGTGTATGGCTATAGATTTTAAACTAGCTGACGAACACCCTCTGTTATACTTACTAGGACCTAAGAGCATTCAACTATATGATGTATTTTTTTCATTAATTTATGTAAACCTGCTTAAGCAAGGATCTCCATGTTGACTAAACTCTATTTAATAATAACCTAGATTGGACTGGAGTGAGTTTTTTTTTTTTTTTCTCCATATGTAGTTTTTTAATTGATGAAACCACTTTAATTAAAAGCAATGTCACTACACTTACTAGCAAGACGGAGGAGATGAAAGAAGAAGGTATACATGAATGATTGTGGGGGAAAAAAAACAGGCTATATTTTTCTCATACAACACAATCTCCCCCTTAACTCCCACCCCCACACCATCGTGGCGGGAATCCTTTGTCAGAGGTGTTCATCTGGAACAACTTTGCCACACTTGTTTTCATGTTCTTTTAGATTACAGGGCAGCTGGCCCCGGCTTTGAAGCTCCCCCTCTCCCTTTGTCTCTGTGCAATGCACTCTGGTAATTAACTTTGTCCTTCTTTTATTTGTTCCAGTCACTCGCAGTCCACTCTTCTGAGCATCTTCTCCCTGGAGTACCAGGTTAGAAGTTTTCTTCCTTTGTGAGCCCTGACAGGTGCCTAATTGAATGATGAATGTCCCTTTATTTCTTTGTAATTGAACTGCCAGCTCTCTGATTGGTTTGGAGGATGCCCCCCCCCTTCACTATACCCTACGTTTATTTCGCCCCACCCCCACCCCTCCTTTTCCTCACGTTCACGTTGAGGGCCCTTGCCTGCCTGAGCCTCGGTGGATGTCTGCCAAGCCTTCCCATCCATCTGTCTAATAACATCTAGCCCCTGCTTATTTGGTGGACCTGTAATAAATTATGCTAAACCATTATTATTCTGACAATAATAATTTCCCCGTGTAGTGCGGCTGCGTGTGCTAAATGTTTGCTGACTCGCACTGTCACTGCTGCTTTCCACGGCTGACAGCGGATGATGATAAATGGCCACTGCCGCCAGTGGCAGAAGGCAGCACAGGCAGAAAATGGAGTCATTTATCATCCGCCTGACAGGTGTCAGTCACACTGCCCGTCTCTGTGGAATTACATTTTTTTTTGTGTGTAGTAGTTTTTAAATAAGTTGTTTTTTAACCAATGCTCTTCTTCTCTTATCCCCCCCCCCCCCCTCGTCCTCCTTCCTTTCGGCGAAGATGGCAATTGAATTGCATGGAAATGTCAGGGTGTAGACTGTGGAATGGGGTCATTGTTTGATCGAGAAAGGGGAAATGAATACAAGGTTTGAGTGAAGGGGGTAGAGGGGGATGGGGGTGCTGAACAAGGTTGCCTTGGCACACTTTGACCCTCAACAAACTTATTGAAATTAAATTACTGTGACCCAAGATCTCTTCCACTTGTTCAAATACAATAGAGCATGAAAGAGAAGTCAAGGCTGAGCAAGTTTCCATTTTATTTAGACTGACTGGAACTTACAACTGAAATTATTTTATTATTTTACTATTGTGGAACCAAATATCAGTCGAGAAATATATTAGGCCTGTCACAATTGTTATGTACAAGCTAAGCTAAGTTTAATTATTCTGCATAATTGTGGTAATTGTCTTCATGCAGGTTTACAGATACAGCTGAATGAAACACAAATGTCATATTTGTTCACATTATAGAAATTCTGAAATGAATGGTAGCTGAGAAAAGACCGGGTGCCATTGACCGTTTATCTCACGGCTTTTGCATTCTGCGGTTAGCTGTAATTGAAATTAATTTATTTGTGTTTTTCAATAATGTGATTTGCATATTTAAAAGTTCAATATGTAAGATTTGCGTGTGCTCGGGTAAAGTTTGGAGCCAGGAGCCCAGTTACTGATCCCATTTCTAACAGTTTGCACACTGTTGTTGACGTAGAGGAGAAACGTTGGACAACCCTAATATCGGTACAGGGATATTGGTGTAAAACAGTCGTGTACAGTATATAGAGACTGCAGAGACTATATTCACAGACAACTGAGACAGTTGTTGGCTTGGAAATAATCATGCAAATGCAAGCACATGGGAGAAAAAAAATGGTTACATATTGACCTTCTAAGTTATTATTTATTTCACGTCCACCCTTTTCAGTTTTGATTTACAAAGCTGAAAATGGAAAGTGGCAGAAAAAACAATCATTAATCACAGGCATTATAGAACATACTGTACTAACTAATATTTCTATATTATGATTGTGATGAAATACTGATGAAAAATTACTTAGTGGTTTTTTTTTTTTTTTTTTTTTTTTTTTTTTTTTTTTACATTTTGAAGAGTACTTTTCCCTCTTCACTTACCTGAATCTTGTATTGTTTAATATTGCAGTATTTATTGTATTTGAAGCATCACAGAACACACATGATGCCATCGTTACTGTGTGTGTGTTGTGAGTTATAGATTCTCATCCCTTATTATAGTTATTCTTATTGTTGTTGTGTCTGTCTTTATGTTTGTGGCAGAAACGAACAAAAAGAACAATTTCAAGACACCATGCACCAGATGTTATTGAAAGCTACTACCAAAGGTACTGGATTATTGCCGTGTCTACTGCTTCATACGCCCTGTGTCTATTGTCTCATCTCTATTACTATGTTTTTGTTTTTTTTTGTTCAAGTTGTTTTTGTTGTCTTTTAACTGTCTCCCCCTTTTGTGTGTTGTCTTTGTCTTACTTCTTCTTTGACTCAAGAAGGGACTTGCCAAAGTCACATTAGAGTAGGTGGGCCGGCATGACAGATCTAATCTCCTCCAAACAAATCACCAGTCTCACCAGGATTCATTCCAGACCTCCGCTTCTTGCACCTGCTAGGCTAAAGCTCTGTCAAATTGAAAACAGAAAAATAAATAATCGGCCGCTGGACAATTGCCTCACACAAGCTCATGATGGTCTGATTATGTGTAATTTAATGAATATGGATTAAAAATAGGCTTTAAGGGGGGGAAAAGCTGTTTTGCATATCGCAATTAGCCTTTATCTGTCTTATTAAAGCACTGTTCAGAGAAAAACAAGGCTGTTTAATGCACTTCTAATCCACTTACAACAACAAACCTCAGAGATGATCTGGGTAGGATCTGATGGGGACTGCATGTAGTTGAAGCTGGCGAGGGAAAAAAGCCTCTTTGGGCGGCAGGGGTTAACTAACTATCATATGCTTGTCTGCCTTCTAGGAAATTCGAAGCCCTTCAAGCAGTGCTGTTTTAACCGCAGTGAGCCTGCCATATGCCACCTAGGGCAAAGTCATCAGGGACATTAGCATGTCTTGGCTAGCCTGGTCTAGTCCCCTCTACCCTTTTGTCTGCCTTTTGTGGGCTGTGTTTTTTTTTTTTTTTTTTTTTCACTGCTGTTGTTGTTCTTTGTTATAATGAAGGTATCTGAGTGAAGCCAAGACACAGCCCACTGCTCCTGTCCTGCTCGACTTGGCCAATGAGGTAATGACATTATATAAATAGAAACACAGACAGAAAATAGATGCTAAAATGGCTAATATAGCAAAGTTGGCAGCAGTGTTTGATTTTCTCCCTTGCCTGTTAGTCATTATCAAAATTGGTAAAATGGTCCGCTCTATTATCAATTATTGAATGTAATTAGCTCGCGCCTCCATTAAGCAGATGTGAAAATACTTTTTGGTGTTTTATTATGTAATTTTCCAAATTGCAGCTCAGACGCAGTTGCTACAAACTGCGGACAGGTGACGGCAGGGTCACCGGATAATTCCTCTTTTCATCACTTCATCACTTGTTTACATTAGGAGGTCAATGTAAGATTTGTACTTGGTTTGATGTAATAGTAACTGATAGATTCACTATATTTTCACTGGTTAAAAAGGGTTCCTGCCCAGGAAAGTATGAAATGTTTAGTTTGGATTGGTCATTTATAGGTGGACTCTAAAATATGGCCAAAAATGTTATTATAAAACATTCATATCAGTCAATTGTTAATTATGACAATAAATGCCAGCATTATATCTTTCATTGCTTATAAAGCTGAAGGAACCAGATTATTTATTGGGGAATATTTGTTGTTTGCATGAGCAGAAATAAGTAAAATGCCAAAATACTGAAGCCTTTTGCTCATCTATAAGGGACAAATCGAATAAAATAGGCCCTACATAAAAATGTATCATCATAATGCATTAAATCATGTGATAATAGTTGTTTTCTTGCTCAACCATGATATTTGGCTCTAGTTTAATAGTGGAGAATAGGTTGTAATCGGACGCAAAATACAGATAGGCTTATATGGGTACCATTGTCATCTTGATATGTTTTTTTTGTCAAAACTGACACTGATATTTGTTTTAAATGTCCAAAAAATGATTGCTTTTAAGTCTACAGTCTGACTTGTGCACTTAAAAATGAAAAAAATAGATGGCACGGTAATGATAATGACCATTTTCCAACATCGAAATACAGTATGTTTTAATAATTGATGTCATTTAATTACCTGGCATTGAATATAGATGTATAGTCCATAGATATGAAATAGCTTTGTATTGATATGATTACAGGTGTATTTAACAATGTATGCATGCAAGTAGACATTAGATGGTATCTTCTTTTGCATATATGCATTTATTCACAAGTAAGTAATGAGGGCAGTGGACTGTCAAATAATGATTCAGCTATTTCTACTGAAGAATGAGTGTTAACAGTTCATGCATTACGGCTGATGTACTACGTTATATTATTAGAATTTAGTGATCGATACAGTGCATTATATTATTATTATTATTATTATTATTACACTGTTAAACCATATCTACGTAGTTTATAAAGTCAGTTATTAGCATTTCTGCATTTCATGATTTATTTCTTGCTGCTGTGAGTACGGTGTTATCCTTACAGTTTCCTCTTATTTTCGTTGTTAGAATAGGCTGAGTAACCTTTTAAAACATTTAAATATACATTTAAATTTTTATTGGCGCTAACACCAGGCCACTGAGATTTGAGGGTTCCTTAATCTAAAATCAGAGCAATTCACATGCATCAATGGCACCTCAAAGCTAACTGCCATTATACATTCTCCATTTAATTGACACATGATTTTTTTTCCTCCAAAGGATTAAATTCAGCTGCGAGATAACTGTCTATGAACCATTTAACTGTCATTTTAATACGCTACTTAACATTTAAACCAAGCACTCATAGTCTCCCAGAGTGCTAATTGATGTAGTTTCATCCCTTTATGAGACAATATATCTCCAACAGAAGGGAATGATTAACAATGATGAAAACTGTCCTCAGATTTCTTTTTTTTCGCCCCCAGAAACCTTCTGTGAATATTGGTTCTATACTCGGCATTTTGCATGTTTTATACGGAGCCGCATGGAAAGGTCATTTAAACATACAGACTTACGTGACATCCATTAGCTTTTGGGTAGCTAATAAAGCAGGATTCAGAATTTTAGTGAACCATAATTATTTTCACCAGATTTCGCAGGATTTCAAGGTCTGTGAGCCTTAGTCACATGTTAAATCCATGAAGTGCCCAGATCTGACTTGAGAATGGAGATGGACTCATGATTAATATGAAAATTAGGGAGACGCAAGTACCTGAACTAATCAGGTGGTCCTTATTCAGGCTGGGCCAGCGTTGGTAATATCGCCATTTTTCATGTGTCAGCCTTGATGCAGGTTACTGGGATCTACTATTCTCCTGTTATCCAAAAGTGTGAATGGGAGTGCAGGCCAGTAGAGAAAAGCATGGAGAAGAGGGAAGATAAAGTGAGCTAATGTAGCTGGGAGCTACAAATGCTATCTAAAGTCTAAAACGCTATCAGAGGGCTTAATGAAGATGTACACTCTGTGCTCACCCTTTAATTATTATAGACATGTCTGGCCTTTTTTCCCAGCTGCCTTCTTAATGTGATATTATGGAGATGTTAACAAATACTACTGCGGGTACAAAGACATTGTTTAGACAGAAACCTCTTCTGCTTTCAGCATTACCAGGAAGCATCAGAGAGAAGATGAAACACTTCGTTCTCACTACAGGCTACAGGCAAATTCACTTTTGGTCTCCAATTATGCTAACAAGAGAAAAAAATTATCTTTGGCTGCAAGAACGTTGTGTTTCATAACGAGTTGGCTAGAAGGAACGGAAAGTCTTCAAGCATTGCTTTAATTCCTTTTATACTGAAAAGGCTGTGAAATCTGCTGGAGAATGACTTAAGGTGTTGTCATATTTGCTGTTTTATTATGTTTAAACAAAGGTCAAATGCACTTTAAGGATAGTTTCTAGCTACATGCCTTCGTAGACTAATGTTAGACTTACTTCGTCTGATAAATAAATATTTTCTTTATCGTGTTTGCATTAAAAAATTCTGAAATTACTAGAATTGTAACTTTAATTGAATTTAAAATCTAAGGAGAAAACGGTAGGGGACAAATATGTAGTTTATCTTTATTTTCTACATTTAAAATTAACTTGATACTGCATACATTTGTATATTTGAAGTTGGGAGGGTTTGGTGAAAAAAGACTCAGTCTCCTCTATTAAAAGTTTAGACATTCCTGAATGATGTTAAGTCTGCAAACAGTGCCAAGAGGAGGTGATGAAGGTCCTCCTCTACCAATTAGTAATAAACACATAAGGATTTTTTGGGGCCGTTACAGTTTTTTGTTGTTGTTGTTATTGTTTTTACATCTGTATTGGCAGATTACTGATACAGGCCACTACAGGGACAGCAAATCCCGCTCCCGTCACTCATTATTTTACCTGATTTGCTCCATCTCTTATTATTGTAAAAACACATTTTTGGTGACTGTCCCTTTGAACTTTGACCTACATTTAACAAAATTTAATGGATGCTATTTTGGAACACCTTGCACCTTTCCTGAAAATTTTATAGAAATTGGTCTTGTAGTTTTTGTGTAAGGTTGTTAACAGTGACAGACAATCTGCGAACAAACAGACAAAAAACCAAACCAAAATCAATACCCCTTTCCCCTTTCGGTGGGGTGGGGTAAACATCGTCCAGCTGGTATATCAGTTTATCATTTGTACCAATATGCTATATTTGTGGGAATATTGTGGGATTCTGGCCCAGTGGTGACAAAATTCCTGTGGACTGATCCTTTAAGTGAACGCCAAGTCCTGGTCTTTGGAGTAGTTGAGCTTGTACGACTGTAGCTACGCAGACACCTTCAGTAACATTCATTATGACTGCCTTACCTGTCAACATATCTGCCTGCACTCTAACCAAAAAAAAAAAAAAAAATCTCACACTTCTCTAGATGTTCTGGTGTTCAAAGAGCGCTGCAGCCAGAGGTTCCATCCTCCCTACTAAGAACTGCATTCCACTAGTCCCTCTGGTGTGTCCATTTGCAGTTTTGCCTTGGTAATCGTCTTATGATTAAAGCCTCCATTGTCTGTAGCCTGGGCATAGTGTGTGTTGCTTTCTCACACCAGATGAGAGAGTGCGATCTTGGGCTTGACAGAGGCACAGGCAATTCAGCTGGGTAGCTTGGCTGCATAATAGGCCATCTTTTGTTCCTGTGGGAAAGGTTATTGCAAAGCAAGGCTTTCAAAGCCCAATTTGCACAGGGATTGTCAAAAGTTGGGTCAAGGTTTGAAAACGCAATAATATCATTTAGATCCATTACAATCATTATAATCTATGTGTGACATGACTGTGTAGTTTCAGTGCCGCCGTTCTTAGGCTCTCTGTAATATGTTTCCAACTGGATATGTCAGATTTATTCTGACTGTTTGTAAATGGAGCAATTCTCTGGAGGCAAATGCCAATTCCACCATACTGTTCTTCTAAAGCAACTCTGCATTGATGCTATAAACCTGTTTTTATTTGGACTAATGGACTTTTTGTTGCTCAATCTATGTAAAGGTAGATCTGTCTCCTGCCCTGATGGCTCGTCTCATCCTCGACAGGTTCCTTCTGGACCTGGAAGGTGGAATGCGTGAGTAACACTTTTTCCATTTCCCGCTCTGTCCTTCTATCATTCCCTCCATCAGTCTTAATTGTAGCACTTTGTCTTTTGAATTCCTTTCTGTCCATTGGCAATTTCAGTTGTAGTGTGGTGGCTAGCTGCTGCATTTTCATCCCGTCTACAGCCTAATGAGAGACAGACCACATTTAGTGGTAGCTGCATCCCAGGGCACATGACTGGCAATTAAGCACTGAGAAGACCACCCACCTCTCAACTGCAGTGTGGATCAATGCTAGCTCACCTCATCAGTGTTATTTATAACACTCCTGATTTCTCCTTCATCCCCCAATGCATTCACCCCCCCCCCCCCCCCCCACACACACACACCTTTCCTCATTCCTTTTCTCTTTCTCCATCTTTCCTGGGGTCCGCTAGGGAAATTGAGTTGAAGAGTAGTATAGAAAGAAAACAAATGATTTCTAGGAAGCACTGATGGAAACAAACGTCAAGGTGCAAATGTTTTGGTGAATCATGTCAAAGACAATGTCCAATGATAATGTGGGTTACGTGTGCCCGTACTTTTGTCCTCTTCTGTAATTTTTGACATATTTATGAACATTATTAAGGAAGTAAAATTAATGTGTTATGTTGTATAAATGTGAAGTGGGAGTGGGATTTATTATGTTTTCTTCTTCCCACTCCTTTTTGAGCAGTACATTTGTTTTGCTATTACTAGTGTTCATGGCAATTACTATATTGTCTTTATCACTTCAAGTATATGCCTTGCTTTGGGTTCCTTGTACACCTAAAAGAAATTTGCTGACTCTTTTGTTACAAAGAAAACATGAGGCAGTATAGTTGGCTTCTTATAATGGTAGTCCTAAAAGTGTTAGACAACAAAAATGGATTATATCACCACATTCTTCGACATATCACCATATCACAGGTATCGCGATACATATAATCCAGGTGAATACACAGCCCATACAAATAAAACATTTTTCAGCAAACGCTTTTATATGTTGATTCATACAAAATCCAATATCTCATGCAACCATAATGCAGTATCATTTCCATACGGATACACTGTGGATTTGAGGTGTGTGTGCGTCCGCAGCAGTCACAGCTTTGAGAGTGAATCGCATGATGTCAAAAAGACGTGCTTCCAATTTAATCAAGAAAGAGATTAAAGTGGATGTGTGTTATTTTCAACTTCACCACAGCACAGTCATTTGTCAAAGTCAAAGATGTGATTGCTTTGGACCCACCGTTATCCACTGCCTGTCAAAATACTAGTCTGAGCAGCTTGTAGAACAGGGCATTCATCCAGGAGAAGCACTCCGTCTCGGATAATAGCAGACTGCATTCCTCCATCTCCATACTGTGAATACATCCTTTATTATTGCTTAGATTAAAATTGTAGCAGATGATGAAACTTCCTGTATGATTGTTGTTTAATTTCAAAACATTATTGTAGAGATGCACCGCTTTAGTGTTTCCATGATTAAAAAAACCAATGCCATGGTTATGGTTTTTCTTGTGTACAGCCATTTTGAAGATACTGAATGGCTTATACATTAACATCCTTCAAATCAGCCTAATTGACATGCAATAAGTTGATTTTAAAATCAATTTTATATGCTTTAATTGTATATGCTCTATATCAAATGTATATTCTTTATATCTTCAGCATCGCAATGTATGCAATGTATTATAGTTATATTTTAAATGTTGATGTCAAGTAAAACCAATGCATCATGCCATGTCTTTTCTGCTGATTGATACAAAACGAAAAATTTGGAATAGAACAGAATAGAAGTACTTTATTAATCTCACAATTTAGCCTAGTAAACTAGCACGCCTATAGTGGGGAAAAAATATTTTTGCCTGAATCGTTGGTCTTTCGACACTTCATCGAGCCTCAACAAGGACTGGTAAAATTCTTGCCGGTCCAATCACAACGCTCCATTTGTGTAGTGAGATTCTAGGGCGGCTTAGCACAATGATGACAGGGTGAAGAAATCCAAACTTGTATAGAGTCTATGGTCGGATCAGCAACATGTGAACTGACCCGGTTGGATATTTTTCCTTGACTGTTAGCGGTGTGTTAACATTAATTAGCCTAGCCTATAGGATGTTAAAACAACCAGATAGACGCTAGTTTAGACTTGTTTTTCATTCCTCTGTATACGTCACATTATTTGTTGCTCTGATTGGTCATAGAGCTGGCCTATTATGTGCAGAGCAATTTGAAAAACAGCCGTCGTTCCCACCCCTACGGTTAAGATCAGTTTATAGATTGTCTCCAGACTATGAATTCATAGCCCTAGTCGGGCTTGCCAGGCTACCTGCAATTGGGATTTTCTTAGATTTGTCATATTCCAACTAATATACAAGTTTTAAAGGGGTCATATTTTGGTAAACTCGCGTTTGGTTCATTTATTTATGTATTTGGACTCTAATAGTTTAAAAAAATCTGCATTTGAATATGGCAAAAATTGAGTGCATTTCAACAACCCAATTTAATTAGTTCTTAATTTTTTTTTTTTTACATTTTCTAACTAGTTACACAACATTTACACACAGGTCAAGACTTTAGATGAACATTTCTCTGTAATTGTTCTTAAAGAGCAGTGGTTGTAGTCCATATTGAAAAGATGTCCAATCATCAAGTTGACTTCCTAAAATGTTCAGTTCTTGGTTGAATGGGATCGAGAAACAGCTTGGAGGGGGTGGAGCGTGAAGTGGCTTATGTGCATTTAAAGGGCCACCACTCAAAGTGACATTTGTGTCGTTATTATTCAGAAAAGGGGTTGAACATGGACCTGTAGAGTGGAATTAATAAAGAATTCAGACCCAAGCAGAGCATTTACAATGTATGTAGATTACAGACAAATGTTTGCAAATGCTTATGTTCATTTGAAAAAAGCAAAATACTCCATCTTTAATAGCTTCAGAACATGATATTTTTGGCATCAATGGGGAAAATCATTACATTATTAATTTCTGCATAGAATATTCAAGTGGTCTGAGAGTTTTCAAGATTTATACATTTCATCTTGACTGTTACAAGCTGGTAGTTTAAAATGCATAATTGCATTTAGAAAAAAACCTAAATATTCCTTTAATATTGTCTTAAAAACGGTTCTGCCTGTTTTAAAATGAATGGAAGAACTCTTGTAGATGTTGTATTTTACTAATATGTTGTTGCTTCAGTAAAGTGTTGCTTAGCATCAGGTTAACATAACTTTCAGACCTCTGCCACCACCAGCAGCTCACAGAGTTATATTAGTGAAGCAAATTAAATTAAATTTTCAGTTTTCATGACTTTATTTTCACAGTAGTGGAAAAAAAATGCAGCATACACTTCTGGTAGTTCAAATTAGACACACTGAACACATTTAGTTCTCACAAAACTCTAAAGAATCATCATTAATGGACTTGGATGCATTCATTAGCCTAGCAACGATAAAGTTATAAACAAATTCTATGTTATTTTTCATTTCCAGTTTTGTTCAGTGACTAAAGTTGAAAGATTCTCCTCAATTGAGCAGTTTAATATCACAGTGCCCCCCTCCCCTACCTCTGAAGGAGCCATTGTTCTTTCATCAGGCTGCATTTGTAGATGAGAATCTGTTCTTAATTGGTTGCTTGTGTAAACAAAGGTGCAATCAATGAAAAATAAAATATAGAAAACCACAATATACTTAATATAATAGTGACGCTCTTCACTATTGTTGAATTCAGGTTAGATGTTACCTGCATGAAATGTTATAGTCGTCATCGTTAGATTTTATACAGCTAAAAATAAAGTAGGCATGAGTTCCTAGCCATAGCTCAATATTTGTATTGTTGAGAATTTTTTCAATTCCAGTACCTTGGCTTGAGTACCAGTTCTTAAACCATTCTTTTTTTTTTTCAATAAAAGCTTCCCATTTTAACCAAAAGAAATGTACAATATGCAGCATGGCACAGATCCTTAATGATCTTTTTCAGATCATTTGCATTTCTACAATCAAAGCAGGTTCACAATATAAAAATGTATATTTACTGCAAGTTAAAGATTATCGTTAATAAAAATCTATTAAAACTACACTGATGTGATTTGTTCCTTCGCTATTGAAATATGGTCTCAGCTGCTTTTAGATAGTAAACAATTCTGTCTGTTAAGAAAAATTGTCAGCCTAATCTATATATTTTTTTGATATTGAGATATATGCGTGTGTCTCTATGTATAAAATCCCAATGTCAGTTTTTCAGTAATAGATGAAGGTTATCAAAAAGGGATAGTTCACTATTTTTCACATGAATTTGTATAGAATCAGCATCTTTACTCTGGTGCACCCACAGTGACTTAACTCTGACAGTGTCCTGTGAGCCGAGTTCTGGTCCTGTTTTGGTCAAAGTGAAAGTAGTCCCGGCAGATTTCCTGAAGTCACAAAATTAAAACGTGTTTCTTCTCAAAACAGCATGTGTTTGAATGAGTGATTTATTTGCATAACAAAACCGTCGGGTTTCAAAAACTCACACCTTGTAATTGCTTGGAGCTATTTTCTCTCAATAGCGATCAATGCTCGTTGTCATTGCTAACAGCTGTGCGCCTTAACAAACTACTTTCATCAGTTGTTCGGCGGTGTTTACTGAGTACAGACCTGGGACGCCGACGAACTACTTAGATCTAGAGTGAGAAGTCATCAGCTTCTACCAAAATATATGCTTAGTTGTAAAAATGGTGGACACTTGCGATTATCCAGGCTGTAGCAACAAAGATGTGAGTGAGTCTCCTCACACAGTCCATCGCTTCCATGTGACCGGCGTAACTCTGTGGCTCCAGCTTCAACTTTCACCTCTCTGCCCATTCTACTTCCATCTGATGAATTCCAGTATCCATATATTCGGGTTCATAAAGACAAGCCCTTGGTTGTGTGTTATAATCAATGGTTTCATCGTGGCTGTAGTCAAACATGGTGCAGTAAAGTCAGTGAATGAAACGGGTAGCTTAGAAGCTAACTCGCTTTGAGACTGCTGTGTGCAGGCGCACAGTGGTTAACTGTGACAACATGCATTGATCGCTATTGAAAGTAGCCCCAAGCAATTACGAGGTGGGAGTTTTTGGAACGTGATGGTTTTGTTATGCAAATAAATCACTTATTCAAACACGTATTGTTTTGAGAAGAAACGTGTTTTACTTTGTTGACCCCAGGAAACCTGTTGGGGCTACTTTTTGCTTTGACAAAAACCTGACCAGAACTGGGCTCACAGGACACTGTCGGGGGTAAGTCATTGTGGGTACACCAGAGTAAAGATGGTGATGCCATACAGATTCATGTGAAAAATGGTGAAGTATCCCTTTAATATGCGCCCCTTTCCCTTGATAATGTTTGTATACACTATGTCCTGTTGCTGTTAAAGGTCTATTGCCGCGAGGGTGACTTCTGCTTTGACAAAGCTGCTCTGCATCTCCTCTTGACCTGCTTGGCCTTTCCAAATAAATTGCTGCCCACATGAGCTGTACGGTCAGATCATCCAATCTCCCTGTGTGTATATTAGACTCGAGTAATGTGTTTCCATTATGAAACGATGCAAGGACAATTGTCTTTGCTGGCAATTAGCTAACAGGTTGGTTCAGTGCTATTGGCAGGCATATCAGTCATGCCCCCTCCTGCCTCAGACGGTGCACTTGTGCATTTGTATTTTTATATATATATATTTTTTTGTTGGACTCCAGAGGGGAGGGCGGGCAGGCATACTGCAAAGATCAATAGACTTCTATATAAGAGACATTACCCCCAACTGGGTGAGTGGCTTGCCTTTGCCTTGTCTTTTTTTTTTTTTTCACCTTCTCTTTCCCTTTGCATTTAAGAGACACAAAAATGGGCCCTTTGGGACTGTGGAATATATGTACAATCACTAGTGCTGGATCAATACACACTTTTAAATTGTTTTCTGTCCTTTCGCTGTTTTGTTTTGCTCTCCTGTTGTTATCCCCACACCACCACCACCTCTACCTCTACCTCTTTACCTCCCCACCGGCTCAACATTTCACCACAACACCTCAATATGACGGCACAACATGACAACAAGCCCACCTTCACCCCTAACCCACCCACCCCCACCACCATCATCCCTTCTCCTCTTGCAGCAAAAGTATGGGTGAGAGCATCAGTCATGCAGAATGAAAGACTATCTGGTGAAGCTTGTAAATAAATCAATACATTCAAAGCAGTTTTATCACATATTGAATATCATATCAACATCTATAATGCTCTTTGTCTCTTGGAAATAGGCAGGGCAGAAGGGGAGGGAAGGTCGTGTGATGTTATAGAGGCTATTTCTTCAGTTATTCTTAAAATAAAATCACAAAATTCTGTAATAATATAGACATGTATTTCTATTGCAGATGGGTATTTTTTTTTTTTTTTTTTTTTTATAAATCGGTCCAATACTTGCACCTTGTCTGCAATGCCAGTTCCTAATACTGATTTTTGTATTGCAGATTTCAGTATATACAGTGCTGGGGGGTGGGTTGGACTTCCCATGCATTTGTAATATATTGCATTAAGAATCCCTCAGAGGTGGAAGTAATTAAGTAGTACTTACTTTTACTGTACAGTTTTACGTATCTGTACTTTGGTATTTATTTTTCTGGAAATGTTTTACTTTTGCTCCCTATGTTTTTTTGGTTTTTTTTAAAATAAATATCTGTACTTTATACTGTACTCCTTATATTTATATAAATTTCTATACTTTATACTGTCCCCTTTACATTTATATAAATGTCTGTACTTTGTACTCTTTACATTTCTAGAAATATTTGTACTTTATACTCTTTACATTCTCAGAATAGACTCATTACTTTTTCCAAACTAGACAAATGTGACAGTATGGGAAAATAAGTCGTAAATCAGAAATTGTGACATCATTTTGACTTTTTAGCTCATAATTGTCCATTTCTTATCTCAAAATTGTTACTTTTTATCTCATAATTCAGATTTTTTTCCCCCCCTCACAATTGTAAATTTTATTCTCGCAATGTAATTTTTGTTATCTTATGCTTTTTTCTTTCTTTTTTTTTTTTTTTAAAAATCTAGTATATATTACTTAAGAAATTTTCCTAAATGTCCTGTCTATACTCATAAAACGGAGTACCATGACCCAATAAAAAACATCATCTACAAAGTAACTCACATTTCAAGGCTTTATTTTTGAATATTTTTGACATTTTTCTGGTTTTCCTGTTTAAATAAGTATTATTTCATCCATAGCAAAAAAAAAAAAAAAAGCATTGTACTTTATACTTTATTACAAAGAGAAGTTGGGTGTACCCCGCCTTCACCCATTGTAGCTGGATTAGGCCCCCAGTGAACCCGTGACCCTAGTGAGGATAAAGTGGGTTCAGATGATGACATGAGTACTTTACAATCAGGCAGTAGCAAGGAAAGCCCACCTCATCACACAGGACCCCACCCACCCCCTGCACAATTCCTTCCAACTCCTGCCATCAGGCCACTACTCTAAAGTCGCCCTATTAAAAAACAAAACAAAAATAAACAAGAACTCATTCTTACCCACTGCCAAAAACTACTGTATGAACAACCCTGAACTGCCACTGTTTTAACTGGGGTTTTTAACATGTACAATTTTAATATATTTTTGACAACTATAATTAGATTTTTTATGTTGTTTTGTTGAATGTGTGCTATTTTACGTCAAAATAAGTTTTTTCTACAAATGACAGACAATACAGTCTGATTCTGATTTTAAGGGTGCTCAAAAACTTTCTTTAACTACTGTATAGTTTAAATTATTTTTTTCTGCTCATCTCTCCTTTTACACATTTAATTTCATAACATACAAATATGAACTTCTTTACGACAATGTGCTCAGTCCAGAAAAATAACACCTATGAACTAACTGAATTGAAGTAATAAATAAATAAATAAAAAAAACCCCGGAAGACTGTTAGTCTGTTAGTTAGCAAGATAACTCAAAAAGTTACGGACGAATCTTGAGTTATCTTGCTGACAGACAGACAGACAGACAAAAAAAACAAACTGGGAAAAACATAACTTCCTTGGGGAAGGTAATAATCAGTTTAAAGTATGTTGGTGATTTAAATCCTACATCCAGTGTTTGTCGTAAGCCTACTGTAAATGATACTATTGAACTGTAAACAGCCATATTGTCATTTAACCGTTACTGTTTGTCCATAGATATTACCTCTTGCAAGTCAGTCGTAGTCACATTGGATGAACTCCTGCTCTTCCTCCCCCCTCCTGCTATCTCTTCGTCTCCCTCTATTCCTCTTTTGACAGCAGTTGATGTGCCTCTAGATTTAGACATACTTTTTTTTTTTTTTTCTTTTGAGGCAATTTTGCTAGCTATTTGACCTTTTCCATTTTCCCAAGGCCTGGCTCCAGATTAGATTGCTGCTCCGTGTTTTGTAACTATGTGATTCGACCGCCTTTAAGATTTATTGTCACATTCCTTTACAGAAGCCTTGTACGCGAGGTTATAAATGTCCTGTGTTTGATGTTAACACTGTGAGAACGTTGGCGTCTACTGTGATCTTTGGGTTCCTCGACAGAATTCATAATGGCTTCAGTGTTTTGCAGATCAGACGTGTTGATAACTGAATATTGTATTATAGTCTATCCATAAAAATCTCAACTTCACTATCATTGTTATGGTTCTTCTCTCTTGTCTTTAAGTGCTCCTCTTTCCCCTCCCTCACCTCTCCTCTGTGTGTGTATATGTAGTCTTTTTTTCTTCAAATAATGAGAGCGAGGGCACTTCATTAGCAAGGAGGAGGGGAGTATGGAGGTATAAGTAGGATGTGTGTGTGTGTGTGTGTGTGTGTGTGTAATAATAAGGGGTGGGCACAAGGGAGGTAAGCAACAGCGTGGCACTTCACTTGACACGTATACTAATTACTCCTTTTCAGCAGAGAAGCTCCACTCAGCTTCTGCCACAGTCTAATGGCCTGACCTGGAGAGTCTCTGTACTGTGGAGCCTCCACAGGTCTACTATTATCACTGCTGCACGCACGCACGCACGCACGCACGCACGCACGCACGCACGCACGCACGCACGCACGCACGCACGCACGCACGCACGCACGCACGCACATTTCCATGTCTCATGAGGACCAGGTTTGTAATCAAGTAGCCATTGGGTAGTGAGTGTAAACTTTTATCTTTTTTATTTTTTTATTTTTGTTATAAAATAAAAATAAAAAATGTAAATAAATTTAATTAAAAAATAAATTAAACAGTAAATATGAATGAATAGATACAATAACGCTAAAAAATAAATAAAATTATTCTAAAAAAACATTTTATTTATTGAGATTAGAAAAATAAATACAAATGAATGAATACGAAAACAATAATTTCAAAGAAAATAAATAAAATAAAATATTTAAATATAATACACAAACAAAAAATGTTTATAACAATTTATATATATATATATATATATATATATATTTATATATATATATATATATATATATATATATATATATATATATATATATAATTTTTTTTTTTTATCAAAGTAAACACTTCTTCAAACCTTTGAAAATATATATTTTTTTCTTTGCACCTGTTTCCCTTATGCTTTATGGGGACTTCTGGAAAAAAATTTAGCGCACCTTATCATTTCTGTGGGTACCTTTATTTATATTTAATGAATTTTGGTCCCCATAGTGTGACTGTGTAAACATATCAATGTCCCCATGAAGATAGGAATGCACACACACACACGCTGATTTCCATGTCTCATGAGAACCAAGTTTGTAATCGTCACTTGTAGATAAAGTATTCATTGGGTTACGAGTGTAAAAATGTATATGAATACATATATATATATATATATATATATATATATATATATATATATATATATATATATATATATATATATATATATATATATATAATAACAAAGTAAGCATCTTAAAACCTATGAAAAATACATGTTTTGCTTTGCACTAGTTATCTCTGTGCTTTATGGGGACTTCCAGAAAAATTGTTAATGTATTTATTGGGCCAACTGAAAAAGGAAAAGGGGCTCAAAACTGATGCTAAGGTGGCTATGTTTCTAATCGATAGGGAAGATGATGCTCTTATGATTATATAATATTTGGACATACTAATCAGTTATGGGTATCATATTCACTCTGTCAGTGAGAAAATGTCAGATATTGACCAAACATAATGTTCCAGCAGGTTTTGCTAATTTGCCAACACTGTGTGTAAACTGCTGGTGTAACACCATAAACTATTGTCCTCATCCCTTAGTTTTCCCATGGTGTTTATATCATGCTTCTAAACCTTTTGCTAGCTAAGCTTCATGTGACACAAACTGATAAATGTTGCTTATTGTTTTGTTATTTAGGATGATAATTGATGTTGTGTTTTCGTGAATGCTTGTGAACCTCCGTGATTGCTCCAGGCGGTTCATGTATTTTTGAAGGCATGGTTTTGAGGGGTGGGCTGGCGAAGAGGTATGGGTGTGTATATTTTAAAAATTTAACTAGTTTTCCAAGATCTTCTACCCTACCTTTTAATGATACATTTTCCTGAATGTCCCTTTTTTTTTTTTTAATGTTTTCTCTGTTGAGAAAACTTTGAATCAAAGTTTGAATTTTTTGTACCTTTGAATTTACTTTACACTTTTATGCACATCTACATATTGAATTGGATATAGGAAAAAAAAGCAAAATAAAGAGTTTGATACTTGCAATAAATCGTTTAAGAAAGGATAAATATAGAAAAAAAAACCTACCACAAAAGTAACACTGGGTCTTTATGGGTCAAGATGACTAACTCTTAGAACTGTGACATTAGCTGCTAGCTACAGGACAGATATCAAATGAGAGATACCTGCAAAAGCATGTGGATGGTAACCAGCAAAATGCCTATTCAGTTACACAAATATGGTCATTTCTCATTTCATCCATAAATAGCATTAAGTGTATGGATATTTTACACAGCCCTGTATAGATGTACACACACAGATATGCAGAGTCTCTTCTCAGTGCTATCGGGGACAATCAGGTGGAAGCAGATCAGTTCTGCCCCAGTAACCTCTTCAGGGACTGGGCTCCTCCTGCACACAAGATACCACCTCATATCATCAAATAGCACCTACACAGCACCACAGATAGTTAAAGAACAGCCTCCCTCTCTCCTTCTCTCCTTCTTTCCTTCTCTCTCTCTCTCTCCGTTGCCCATCTTCTGTTTTTTTTTTTTTTCAATACGGGAGGATAAATTTAAAAGGAGTAAATTGGAAAATCAAATGAGGGCTTTAGGCAGCCGCAGAGATTTGCAGAGCTGTCGGCCAGCGTCGGAGAGCCTCATCCATCATGTCCCACAAGTAGTCAATTCCTCTAGTATCTGTAAATGTTTTCAGATATTAGCCAATTTATATGCTCCGAGATTCATCATGGAAAATCAGCTTTAGCGGCGCACATTATCAGGACCTGTCTCTCCCTTGCTCCATGAAGTTTGATGAACGAGTGCTCCTCCACAGCCCAGTGGTTTGTGCATGGGGAGTGGGTGGATATGGGTGGGTGGGGGGTATTGGTGATGGTGTGTGTGTGTGTATGGGGGGGGGGTTGTTATAGAGGAAATAGGAACCCCCACCCAGTTGAAAAAAAAAGTGTGTTTTTTAATTAATAAACAAACTTGCAGAGGAGCTCATCAGTGTCAGGGGCAATAACAATCGTCATCCGTTATTGTTTATTACGATCCTCCCTCAACAAATGTTGCTATATAATGAGGTTCCTCGACATTTTTTTGCATTTGAGATAATGACTTTTTCACCCTAGTGGAGAGAGGAAGTGTGCTTACAAATGACACAAGTAAGCAATGAAAAATCAAGCCAAGGTGATGTTGCTGTTGCCTCGCTTTCTATCTTGTTTTGGAGTTGCTTATGAAAAACAAGCTCGCGATTTGTTTACACTGGGTGTTTTCTTTAGCAAATCCCAATGGAGGCGTAGCGTTTCACATCTATTATTCTCTTCCTCTCTGTTCTTTTCTGTTCAGATGTTGACGGTGTGATACGGCGCCTTAGTCAGAATTTATACCAACATGGGACAATTACAGTAAATTTGGCGAATGTTTACAAGGTGCAAAGTCGTGCTGCAGGGCTTTGTTCTTCTTGTCTGGTGTTTCTCTAGATTATGCTTTTTATTTTCCTGTGTGTGTTTTTATGTGTATGTGTGTGTGTGTTTGTGTGGCGGAGAGGAGAGGAGCTCAGGGTGTCATAGAGGAGTGCGCGCCGCCGTGCGAGGCGGGGGCGTCTTTAATAAATGTATGCTGATGTTGGAGGCTGCAACGATGCGAGGGATGCAAGGGCCCTGTTGTTATTTACTGCTGTGTTTGTGCACAGCAGCGAATCCCGGGCCTGCAAATGGCATTACAGCCTGTGATGAATGAGCATTAGGGTAAACTCATTTTAAAAGCATCCTGATTTATTAGCACCCTGGCCTTCCATTTTCATCAGGTCAATGCTTGGCTGAAATTCCACAATGTCAGCGCCAAGGTCACCTCTTTATGGCTATTTTTAACCCCACTGCTCAAAGAAGAACCTGGAGAGATGGATTTTATCACTTATTCTGGCTAAAAAAAAAACAACAACAAAAAAAAAAACCAAAGGAATACGGAGACAGCGAGGGAGACTTAGGAAGTGTTTGTGTGTTATGTGAGAGACCAAAATGTGGCGGTGGTCAACCTCCAATTATGAACGTTAGTAAGACAAGAGCTTTAATGGCTACCGTTTGCCTTCAGGGAGGTTTATTACACACTACTGTTTTGCAGAAGCAGCGTCAAATCTATAAAACGGCCATTAGGAAGAGGGAAAAAATCAATCAAAATGCCATTAAAGTGGAATAAGTTGCCAATATTGCTGATGTGGTTGCGGGTCCTTTGATTTTCCTTCAGATTATTAGGCACAGTAGTCGAGTAGTGACTTTGTTAAGGGAAACCGGTGTTGTTGGGGAGTAATATGTCTCCTGGCTTCATAAAGTTTGCTGCCTCATATTTCCCGCTTTATTGATTATCCATTATCATTTGTCATGAGGTGTCCTAACTCAAGGGGAAAATATAACCCTCTTTCTTCACCGCCGCCTGCACACACTGCACAGGAGCACGGTATGGATCTGCGTGTGGAGGTACCAATCTCAGAGAAAAATGAGCAAGGAAATAAAGCACAGCCCCTGTGCCTTGCAGCTCTAACAGGGAGTGTGTAAGGGGTTATGGGGTGGGCTGGGGGAGTACCTTCAGCTGGGAAGCGGTAGACGTTAAAAAAAAAAAGAAAAAAGAAAAAAAAAAGAAAAAGGTGTGTGTGTGGGGGGCGGGGGGGTGCTTAGAAGGGGTACCAGGGAAAGATGGAAACAAAGAAAAAGAAGAAATGGGAAAGAGAGGTGTGGGTGTTGAATGGGCTTTGTTCTACCTCCGCCCCCCCCCCACGCTCTTTATTTTATCAGAAGGAGGAGTAGATGAGATATCATAGCATTGTTTGCCCTCTAATAGGTTTCTATAGGAGAAAAACCTACAAAAGAAAAGCACATAGGTGGGTCTGGAGGAGAAAAAAAATTGTATATCTATTGTATATTCTGACTCGGTAGTGATATAATATAGTTTGTGGTTAGAAATATTAGTTGATGCTACGTGACATATTTACGTACAATACGTAGTTACGTATAGTAATGTACTGTATTTATGTCTTGGTGGTTTCAGTTTCCTTTCGTAAATAGAATTTTCTTTGGTATTCCGAGACGAAAAGTTGAGGTAAAGGTTTTTCGTAACTTTGATTTTTCGTTAGCTGGGTCTTTCGTAAGCAGAGGTATTACTGTATCTGTAAATCAACACAATATTTATGTTCTTTGCCACATGTATGGAATCATTCTTTCTGTCATCTTGCAATAATAAACAAATGATAGCTTTTGTGATTTAATGGAAAAACCAACATGCACTTTTTTTTTTCAACTTTATCAGTTAACAACAATATCGGTTAAGTTTTCCACAGACAGTACTGTATATCCAATGGAAAAACCACTACTGTCATGTTTGGAGTTTCCTTCCAAGCTGAGAGTAGGTAGTTTGTATAATGTTACCGCTGTAGAAAAGGGAAGCATTGAATAACTCTGGAGCAAGCATAAGTATTTTTCCTTAAGAGCCTTCCTGTCTTCTCTTCATAAAGTCGGAGTACATGATATTATCATTGATGTTGACATTTGAGATAGTTGTTACCTTAGAAATGGAGTGAGTTAATGGTAACAGGCTCTGCTCACAGACTCTAATTTCATGTGAGTGGATGTGAATCTTGTATATTGAACCTTTTAAAGTGGACTAACAGATCATTTAGTTTTATACTATAAATGGCATATACCGCTTTTTATTAAATGACATTTTAGACCCATGTGGAACATAGAATCAGACTAAGTGATGCATAGGAAAGAGTAAGAAAAGTAAAGCATAGGTGATGAAATGTTTTTTATGTTATGGTACTCGCACAGACTAAGCCCCACTACACCAAAAGTATGGTATAATGGGTCTTAAAATGTTCTTTAACCCACAAATATCGACTGGTGAGCAAAGCCAGCTACAGATTCAAAATGTTTAGCACCTATTGATCCACTAATGTTATCAATGGAAAATGCATCTTTTCATGGTCATCAGATGTGATGCATTTGGATGTTTAGAAGCTCCAAAGTGAATGTGGAAACATTGATTCACCACTAAAACCCATGGTTTACAGGGCTCTCTCCAAAAATTCTGAGCAAGGAGGTGCACTGGACCATCATAGGCTTCATGTACACCTTGTGCTTGGTCATGATTTGCATGAGCTGCAGTTGTTTATGGAAAAGACAGCACAGAGAGTGGCCTTTTAAAGGCATGAAACATTCAGAACTGACGGCACTCGTGAGAGAAGCAAGGAGGCGTTCTGATTGAAGAAAGGAGGCGCTGCGCCTTTATGCTACCGTCTGGGGATAGCCCTGGTTTATGTTTAGTTAATGAGAAATTTTATTTATTTATTTATTTGTTTCAACTTTAATCTGAGCTTCTAATGAACATCTGCATAATCAGTGATTTTTCTCGCCTCCTCCCTCTTTTCCCTTTCACCACTAATAAATCCATATTGTTTAGTTGCTCTTTACATTTAATATCTTTTCATTGTAACAAGGTTTCATTGTTTCAAAGTTTTACTTCCACTCTTTTTCAAATACGTTCTAGAATTGTATGTCAAATCTGACTGCTGTTCCATTTATTTTATTTATTTATTTATTTTTCTTTCATTTTCTTTTCTCTGTGACACATTCGAAATAAACGAAACTAAATATGGAAAAATACATATTTTTCTCTTACAAATAGAAAATATAACAATGCTGATAAATCACTTAAGAAAAGTTAAAAATGGAGAAAGATTAATTTGGGAACTGCTGCAAAAGTAACACTGGGCGTTGAATAGGTTTCACACATAAGGATTATTTTTATTTATTTATTTTTTAAATAATTATGAAGTCATGGTTGCACATGCACATTTTGGTGTTTAAAAGCAGCTAAGATAAGATTAATGTAAAATGCCATCTAGTATTAACTTGAAATTTCCACTTGAGATTTAACCCTAAAATTTGTTCTTAACTCTGGTTGGTCCTGTGACGCTTTGCCCCCCCACCCCCATTGTTCTTAATGCTCTTCTATGAATTAAGTCCTTTTAACAACTAACTAATAGTACATATAGAAATACCAAAGAATTTCTCAGGTTCTGTAAATTTCCATAAATCTTCAAATATTCTGTCTTGTCTTTAACAGTTATATATTGCACAGGTCTGAAGATGAGCTTAGGGAATCTTTGCTGTGCAGTGTTGGTACAGGCATCATCCATGCCTGAAATGTGAATAGAAACATTCCTTGTATTGTCTGTGATGCTGCAAGTCTGTCAGGACCATGTGTATATATATCACTAAAATGGCGTGCCTCAACCGTTTCGTCACACAATGATACAATCCATTTAATCCAAATCTTTTTAAGAAATGATTTAAGGATTTTTTTTTTTTCCCTTTTTTGCTGTTGCTCTACCAGGGAATCAATCCAGCAAGCTTTCCTTCCTGATTTATAATGTTAGTAGAGCAAGAATGGAGATGAGAGATGCAGAATAGTCAGCGTTCATAACATAGATAAACTACATGGGGCTCTTGTGCTCTGGAGTGAAACATTTATCTATAGGAAATCTGTATAGACACAAGCAGTTCTGTGATGGACTAGTGTGGAAATACTGCACTACTGGTGCATTACAGAATGTCAGGCTTGTCCCCGTCTCTTTTATCTCTTCACTGTTTGTTTTTACTATTAAAACAGAGCTTTGTTGCTTTCTATTCAGTGCAGAAATTAGAAAATATTTCTTTATGACAAGATGGGTGAGATATATGGTTTGTAGTGGACGTTAATGTGTTTGTCTTTATGCATTTCTTTTTTCTCAGCCTCGAAAACAGTCCTGAACAGCATGTTGAAGGAGCCATCTTTAATCCCAGACCAAATTTTGGCCAAGCATATCTCCCAAGTAAGTCTGTTTATGCTTACCTTTATATTTAATATTGTAATCATCATTATCAATCAATTTATACAAATGATCGACAATTCATTTACAAGATACATTTTGGGATACGTACCCCAGAAGCAGTCCTCAGCTTTTACATGGTGGGTCCTTAGACATTTTTTGTGTAATTTAAATGAAGGTCTGGGATGATAAAATGATAATGATATATATCACGAAATACCTTTTAGTTTGCACCGCACTGAACCAATCACACTACAGCCACGTCCTCATGAACCTTTTTGGAATGAAGATTGTATTTATTTGGAGTGAACAGTGTTGTGTTTTGTGTTCTCTTTTAAAACTTGAAAGCTTTTGCCTGCTGGTCAGACTTTTAGTTTTGTGTGTGTTTTTTATTTTAATTTTTTATTATTATTATTTTTTATCTGAACCAGTTGTGTAATGCTCTTCACATCTGTTATGACAAAATGAATCATATTTAAATCAAAACTAACCTTCTGTCTTCGCAACTAAGTTTTGAGCAACAGAAAATTTAAGCTTAAACATAGTGATTTGATTCATATTGTGATAATATCGATATCATAGTAACCGTATCTTTATAAATGATAAATGATGAAAATGTATAAATGAAATAAAATTGTAGGGTAATTGGAACCTAACAAAGCAAATATAGGGCTAAGTGTATGCTTGTGTAGGACCAAAAACTGCAACATAAATATAAGGTTTGGTACTTATAATAATAACTAATAATTCCTTCAATTCATTTAGCTGTGTTGCTTCCCACGTCTCTAGCTACAAACTGAACCTTAACAAGCAAGCAGTGACAAATGCAAAAAAAATTGCATTCACAATAAAGGTTCCTTACATTTTTAACATTACTTATTAAATTATACCTTTTCATACACATTATTAATTCTTATGAACTTATCTTCACCATATTTTTTACAATTTAAACTCAATTAACCCTTAACTGGCTCTTACAATTGGCAAACAAGTGTATAAATCTATTAATTTTATTTCTTAAATTTGACTTTTTGTATTTTAAAATATGCTGACAGTTTTTAAATATGTAATAAAAACACTAGTAAATAGCAGATGAAGCATATCAAATAAATATATGGACATCATTTGGTAAATAACGGGTCACTTTTTCTCCTCTATCTTATATTACAACCATTTATTAATGATTTATTAAGTGTTAGAAAGCTAATTAAGGAGGTAATTATGAGTCCTGTGTGAATCATTTATGAAGGTAGTGTTATTGTGACGTGGCAGTGAGGTTTTAAATGTTACTGACAGACGGCGTGGAGGCCTCATGTTTGCTGATGAAGTCACGTGACATGCAGCGGTCATGCCTGCCAGTCTGTCTGCATCTCCTGTGTTTTCTCCATTCCCACTGCACCGTATGAGCTTCCTTACCCTCACCTCCTCCCACCTACCCTCTTTTTTTTTTTTTTTTTTCCCCTCCTTTTCGCACGCCATAATATTTCTTCCCCCTCTTTTCAGTGCACAATAAATGACTGCTGTTATGGACCGCTGGTAGACTGCATCAAACAGTATCCTATCCCATAAAATTTTAAGCCTGAAATTGACGAGGAGCTATTGAAGGGGATGAGATGTGTCTGGCTTCACCTGACATAAAAGTTCTGCTTCACAGAGGAAGTGTTTCATCCTGCCTGCCATCCCGCTATCACTGATACGGCGGCTGGAAGGTGATGGAGGAAAAAGGAGGAGGAGGAGGAGGAGGAGCAGGAGAGGCTAGGCTGATCTAAATGTGTCTCCATGTGCATGCAGTGGATCAGACCCAATCTTCTATACTACAACAGGAAAAATGACGTTTCCAATTCATGTGATATTTTTGATGTGTTTTTGTAACTGAGCTGGTGTAATTTAGTGTAAATTAGGGCTTTCTTTTAAAATGTAAACTAGGAAATACTATTCCTGAAATCATCATTTTATAAACTCAGTGGGAAGTAAACTGTGAGATTTGCTTCCCAAATATATTAAATGTAGAAAACTGGTCAGAAAAACACCGCATTAGCATCGTAGGTTCTATATTATGCGTGTCAATAAAACATTTGCTAGCTTGTGTAAGCACATGGAAAATAATAAGTTTGATAAAAGTCAGAAATAGATTGCTATAGTGGTATGACACTAGACAGAGTCTACAGCAGGGGCCACATGGAACCTAATTTCATGTCAAGGGGGAAAACCACTTAAATGATAATATAATAGTCTATAAGTGATGACAACTTTAGAGTTTTAAAATTTTTTTTAGTGTCTTTCAAAAAAAAAAAAAGAGGAAGTCCTCCATGATGGCAGATCACCCCCTGCCACCCTCCACACCTGATCATCACCAAAATGGAATAATTCCATCCTTGCGGCGGTAGCGACATTTCCTGAGGATTTCATCAAAATCCATCCTTAACTTTTTGAGTTCTCTTGCTAAAAGACAGATAAACAAACTCTGAAAACATAACCTCCTACACAGAGGTAATAACTGCAACAGGGAAAATTACATCCCCAATCCATGTGACGTTTTTGATATGGTTCTGTAACTGAGCTGGTATAATTTAGTATAAATTAAAACTTTCTTTTAACATGTAAACTAGGAAAAACTATTCCTGAAATCATCATTTTATAAACTCAGTGGGAAGTAAACTGTGAAATTTGCTTCCCAATTCATTTAATGTAAAATACTGGTCATGTTGTGTAAATTAAGTCTTTTTTTTTATGCAAACGAGGAAAAACTATATTCCTGAATTCATGGTTTTAAACACAGTGGGAAGTAAATGTTGTTGTAATGTAATAACACTACAACACATTAACAACTGTGGTTCCGTATTATGCAAGAGAGTAAAACTTTTGTTAACTCACGTAGATGGAAGAGAATAATTAAAGGGAGAAATACATTACTGTAGTGATATATGACACTGGAGAGAGTCGACAGCAGGGGCCGCATGCAGCCCAATGTGATATCATGGGGCCAGACGGTAAAATAATAACACGTTGGCCTATAAATACTGACAAGTCCATTTTATGAGGTACAAAATAAAGTATAAATAAGTTCTAAAAATTTTTACATTCATAAAATATCCTCACAAACAAATGTAGGTAACCAGAAATGTCTTTCAAATAAGTGCAGTTTTGATTTTCATTTATACACCACAGATCAGAGCTACAAAAGAACTTGGTAACATTTAGTAACAGGCATAATATTATTAAATTGTTTTCCACCAAAGATTGTTAATATCTTCAGTGTAAATTTTTCACTTTGCAAATTCAGTTTCCAGACAGAAACTTTGACCGGTTTTATCCCATGAGCCGCATGTTTGACACCTCTGGACTACAGTGTCCATCCATAACACTTTGAATTTGGAGAATGTAGCCAAAAAATGTGTTTACACCCCCAAAAATCAAAGAAGTGTAACACTGATGTGGACTTGGAGCGCTTATTTACAATTACCATTGGCTTCTCCATTGTTTTCAGTTGTTTGTTCACATTAACGAACTACATTTGAGGATAATCATGAGCTAAAGTTTGTTGCCAGCCCTAACAATCACTGACGTAAAGACTCTGTAAAAGTTGCTTTTATTTATTTATTTATTTATTTATTTATTTCAACGCAGCACCAATCACCAGTAGCTTGGAAACAAAATAGCTAACCTCAACAAACAGTGCAAACCAACACCAACTTGACACGGGTTTATACAAATTACACATGTTGGACCTTTTAAATGTTTTATTTTTTCTTGAACATAATTAGGTACAATTGTGTTTATTACAATCTTAATGTGGCTAAGTGGTTTAAACACGGATAAGTCCTTCACTCTTTAGATTTCACAACTGTTGTTTAATTCATTTCCTCTTCAGTATTATGTCCATGGTTTTCCTTGTCATCATTTTGGACACACTCTGGAGTACCTCGGTACAAGCAGCTGTTCAACTTGTTCTCTGGGGGAGGGAATGTATTTAAATGGGTGTACATGTGTATGTTATTGTGTCTGTTCAGGCTTTCACATGTATGTGGTGGGGTTGGGTTTTTCTGTTCATAACCAGTCAACCCTGTCCCATCCTTCCCTCCCTCCGCATCCGCTCTTTTACCCCCTTTTTTTTTTTTTTTTTTTGGCCAGTACTGACTTCATTGTCAGTTAGTCCACAACAGGCAGTTCATGGTACCCGCCCCATGACTATGTACTTTGAAAGACCTGGAGAGGGATTCTTCTAAATCTGTGGGGATAAATGTATTAATTAGAATCCATTTCAATGATTAGACAGTGTTGAGTGCAATCATATGGTAAGAAAAGTTTCTCTGTTTCAGAAAAATGAATTATGAAGCTTTAATATCCAGTGGAGCTTCAAGAAAACACACACACATGCCCTGATGGGAAATGACATTTTTATTCCAAAGGCAAGTTTTCGGAGGAATGAGCAGAGGAATCAGTCCAGGCTCTGTGTGCATTTAGCCAAATTGGCATTTGTTCCTTCCTCCTCATTTAGGTAATGCACTTTAGAGATTTGTTGTGAAACTGCATTGACTTTGACCTGAAAACTTTGACTCTGATTGTGATCCTGCATGAAGACAAGTGGTGTCCTTTGCATAATGAACCAGTGGTGGAAAGAGGCATTTCTAAACTTCCATAAATGTCAGACATGTATGTATGTATGTGTGCACTTGACATACTTTGTTAGCTTGATTATGTCCAAAACAGCTCTAGCTTTAGCCATTGACTTGTACTTCTTGAGTTCATACCTCTGTTTAACAATAGCATAAAAAGCACATTTTGCTGTATGTTTGTTTCCTTGACTCTTTGTTCCTCAGTGCTATTGGACAAGAGCATGAGGTGCTGCTCCGTGACAGACTGAAGGAGAGGAACCTGTCTTTCCTAGGTAAGGCATTTCTTCACCCTCTTTTCACATTTCTAAACTCAGTCTAGTCAAGGTAGACCAGTGGTGGAAGTCAAAATAGAAATAGCACAGTGTAGAATTAATCCACTGCAAGTCAAAGTCCTGAATTCAGGATTTTAATGAATTTATATATAATTTACGTGGACGCAAGGCATATTGTTTTTGGTTGAATTCATACCAAATTTGGTTTATATTTTGCAAGTAACCCAGAATAGATCTGTTTCCATTTTGGGAACAAAAGTTTGAAGTTTATTTTTTATTTTTTTTATTTTTAGAAATTAAAACAAAATAAAAATGATTCCCCCTATTTACTCATAATGGGTAAAACTTTACACGTCTGTAACAGCACAATCATTAATTGAATTTGTACCAAACTGGGTTTATAGATTGCCAGTAAACTATTGTAGTTGTCATTACATTTTGGGAAATGTGGGTTCAAATTCCAAATTCTTATTAACTTTTTTGTCCCCCACCCTCCCCCATTTCCATTTACTTACAATGGGTAGAATTTCACATGTTTGTAGTACTTGATCTTGATCTTAATCTCTGTCTCTGGGTTTGGATAAAACATTTCTTTCTCCTTTAATTTCTAAACTTTTTGGTATGAAATGCAGCATAATACAATTTATATCATGTTTTATATAAAAAAAAATATATGACTGTATGTAATCCTGAAGATATTTATTTTATCTTAGCATTAAGGTGCTGTGTTGTAAAATTTTGAAAATAACCCTTAAAAGTGCTTGAAAGTACTTGAATTTGAGCTTGAACAATGTGTGACATGAAAGCTGTTCATTTTCAGTGAGGCTTTTTTTGTATTTTACATCGTACATTGATAAAGCTCATCATTAATGTGAATAAATCAGATCATTTCCACAAGAAAAATGTAAATATAAAGTGATATTGAATGAAAATGGCAAAACACAAATGTCAAAATAAAAGCTGTCTATTGTGGTTGCATTGCTATGACACTGAAGCATTTCAACACACTGTACACCAAACAAATGCAGTGAACGTTTCCTTATTGATTTGCAAACAATGAGGAAACCAGGAGCCTCTCAGATAACCAATAAATATTTAATATTTATCCAATAATATTTAAAAGCATCCAAGGTGACTCTTAATGTCTTCTAAATGGTCGTTAACTGTCGTCTCAGGTTACTCGTCAGCATATTTTAAAATGTTTTCATTGTTTTTTTTATATAACTTTCTATATATTTCAGCTTTAATAGCTCATAGTATTTTACTTTCAGAGCTGATATTTATCAATTTTCTATGGTTTTCTTGATAATAACCAAAATCACTTCAGTTTATACATCAATATTTATATAATTGTACTGACAAAAATAGTGCTTTTATTCATTCCATGTTTTCCTTTCGGTCTCTTTAGTCACATGATACACACATGAGGAGTTAGTACTGGATTGCTTAAACATAATTTTTTGATGGTCTAATTAATTTTTTTCTGCCACTCTAGATTATCACCCCCCTCTCTAGCTCACTTACCAAAAATAAATAAATACATGTAGCCTCGCCGCGCTAGACGCCCCTAGCAGCAGCAAATCTAATGTACTACCGTAGTAGTCTAGTTACGCTTAGGCTAGATTTCCCCGAAACTGGCCGACGAATCATGGTGAAGTATAGAGTCGGAGGGTGTGCGTAACAAAGTGATGCTCTGATGATTCGGAGATAAACAAACCAGAAACAACCATAGAAGAAGAACAACAATGACGATAGACGGCTGCCGACTGGGTGGTGATTTCCTTTTATCAAAGATGAGTGAAGAGTGTGGGAAAACATCAGCAATCTTTAAATAATTTTTTTTGCAGAAGTGACAACAGTCGTTAAGCTCCATAATCCACCATTTTCTTTATCTATTCATAACTTTCTCTGGACCCCTCCGTGAACTTTCCGCCGTCTAACTAAGTCATTTTAAAGATGACGCTAATTGGTTGTAGTCCCATCCTATTGCATACAGAGGATTTTAAAGACAACCTTTTAGCCCCGCCTCCCCTGAGTATGAAGTGTTCCTAGACCTATACTGTACATGTAATGAATAGGGATAGCGCGGCTAGACTAAAATACATTCAAATTGTGTAAAATAAATTTTTAAAGTTATCGGGCCAACCTCCCCAACCAAATGGGCACATGCTTGTTTTGCTTTCATCCAGTTCATCTGTTATTACCTTCGCCAAGGATGGATTACATTCAGGTCTGTCTGTCTGTCCGTCAGCAGGATTACACAAAAAGTTCTGAATGGATTTTTATCAAACTTTCAGGAGTGATAGATAATGGGTCAAGGAAGAACCCATTAGATTTTGAGCAATGAAAGTCAAAGGTCAAGGTCACACTAAAGGTCAAAAGCTAAAACACATAAGTGGTAATATCTCAGGATTCAGATAAGATAGAATCTTAAATTTTTTTTCATCCACATCGTCTCCCTTTCAGGCATCAGATGGGTCAACACCTATGGCTCGGTCACGTCACGTTTTGACGTCATATGACGCCATATCAAGCCTTAGTGGAGGTCTGCTGACTCCGACTGCCTTGTTAGTTTTAGATTATTTGGCATTTTGTTCCTAATGTGTATCCAACATGACTATTTTCTAATTTAGTTTTAGTTTGTTAATCCTACCATCTTGTTCAAGCAGTATTAAATCAAAGTAGGGTGTCCAGGTGTGAAATTGTGAAACAGACCCCCACCCACCCTCTCTCTCATCTCCTCATCCCATCACCATCCCCTAGGTCAGATGAGTGATGAAGGATAAAAGTCATTCCCTCTGTCATTAAGAGCGTATCATTTATTTGGACCTGAAGTGCTGACCTTTCTTTGGGGCTGTACAGAGGACTGTTCTAAAACCGTCAGAGTTCGGGGGGCACGAGGGCCACCGAGGCAGCCTTACACCCACCCACCCCCCTTTCCCCTCCCAGTCTGATAAATGGATTGGAAATAAGCTACCCAACAGCAGGGATGGCCCATTAATTTTAATCAAAAGTGATGTAAAAAGGCGATCAGAGACACAAGACAATGTCAGCAGTCCAGTAGGTGTGAATAGGGGTCCTGTTCAACCGCACACATGTAGACCCTGCGTTGTTGGAGGCGGGATGCCCCTTTGTACCGCAGGCCTCTGGCAACCATGCTGACCTCACTCGGCTCTCTTTCTTCATCCTTGGCTGATGCTAGCGCCTCGCTGCCGCAGACACCACCGCCCTCCGCTCTCCTCAATTCCCTTCCATGCCCCATTAGTTGAGCTTGGCTGGAGACAAAGAGGCAGACCCTTGGAACTGAATGACCTGGTCAGCCTGAGATTTAATGGAGAAATCAGGTGTTGTAGGGATAATGGCTGAAGCGCGCCAGAAGTCAAGGACAATGGCTGCAGCCTGTGCAGTCAGGGGTCAGGCTTACACAGGCTATAATGCCAACCTTGTCCCCTTGTTATATATTTTATAAAGCTCCAACAAACTGCAACCCAGAGAGCAGCTCTGTAACCAGGCTTTACAGGTTTTTGTGTAACAACAGCAAATAACGTGGCTTTGCAAACATTACACTGGAAAAAAAAAAATCTAAATCTTACCAAGTGTATTTTTATAATTTCAAAATAGTCAAAATATCACCCAAGACAATCGCCTAAAGATGAAGATTTCAATGAAATTTAAAAAATATATTTGTAGACACTAGATCTGGAAAATTTTATTTCAAGAAAACTTACTATTATTTTACTTGTTCCATTGTCAAGATTTTTTCCCCCCCTTCAATTCAATTCAAGCAACACTGCCAATTGAACGAGTGAAAGATTTCTTGAAATAGGATTTTCCAAACTTTCATCTAAAAATGATTTCTTATCTCACTGAAAAAAAAAACACTCTATGTGATTATGTCTTATTTTAAAATAAATTTTAACTAGAGATGAGGAAACTACACTTGGTACAATTTAGATTTTTTTTCCAGTGTAGCGGAGGTTCCCTTAAGTTTTACTGCTTGGACACATTTTTGTTGGTACCACTGTTTGAATACTGAAATCTTGGCATTAATTCCACTTTCGAAACACCAAACGTCCATTTTATCAAAAAGAACGTTACATCACACATTATGGTCTAAAAGTTGAGTTTCACTTTTCACCTCCTTCATACACTCAAACTTGTTTTTGTAACAGTAATGTAATAATAAAGCCACAGAATACAATATAATGTAAGCCACAATGTGATTAGATTCCAGGTTACTGTTTCAATTTGTTATTTTAGGTTTCAGTGTCTCCACACAGTTGGGTAAAAAATAGACCATTAAAAGTAATCAAAAACATATTTTCTGCCCTCAAATACTCCTGTATGCATCATGTGACACGGACATAAAAGAAAACATGGTATGAATAAAACCACTTACAATGACATAGATATTGATGTAAGTAATTGAGTGATTTTTCTTAAATCAAGTAAACTATTGGAAAATGGATAGATAGTTAAATTTGAAATTAAACTTTTATGAACTATTTGTGTTATTATATTTATCCAAATAAATGTACCTTTACTTGTACCAGGCATTAAAATGAACAAGAAAACGAGGGGTAATAATTTAAAGCTGTATAACGCGTTTTCCTCTCAGGCATTTTTCTACGTAAAAAAAAATAACCACTTTTTTTTTTTACCACCAAGAGTAGATGATGCAGCCAAAAATGATGCACCTTAAAAATTTTAATAAGTTACAAATAAATCAATCCAAATTCATTCATACCTTTAAAAGCAGTACAGTTGTTTAAAGTGCTGTACACAAAGAAAACACATGAAATTGTTATAAACCTGTAATACTAAATATAAAACTAAAGCGTAATAGTTAAAGGAAAAAAATAACAGATATTTTGACTATTGGATTGAAATTCTTATATCGTGATAATCTAAAACCAAATGAAGTCAGAGTAAATGCCTATTTGACTATTCAGAGATTACAGAAGTTGCGTAAAAACCATATTAAACGGCAATTATTTTTCACTACGCAGTATTTCTATGATGTCTTCTACTTGATTTAAACAAAACCTTATTTAAACTATTTCTGAAGTGGTGTTCCATTGGTGCTCTGCTATTTATTCCCTTCAGATGAAAACCAGCTCAGAGTGATGGGTTACGACAAAACACCTGACATCATCCTGGAGGTTCCCGTCGGTTGGTATTTACACTATAAATGTCAATGTTTTATCTGAACTCACTTACCTTCTCATGGAAGATAATGCACTTGTCTAAATGTTGCTGTGTTAATGTCAGATTGTCTTTATTATTATTTTTGCTTCTATTCTTTTGCATCTATTCTTTCTTTTTTTATGAAGAGAATAAAAGGAAAAAACAGAAAATGTCACTTGTCCCTTCCAGATGTTGGTGCAGTAGCTGTAACTATGTTGTGTTTTTGTGTGTGAACAGCTGTGGAGGGACATATCGTCCACTGGATCGAGAGCAAAGCGTCATTCGGAGACGACCACAGCCATCGCACCTATCTGAACGAACAGTTCTGGAGCTACTGGAACAGGTCAGCCTTTCCTTTCCTTTCCTTTCCCTTCTTATTTTTAACTTCTTCAGGTTCAGGATGTACATCTGCCAAAGCTTGAGAAACCTTATCTAAATTACACAATATATTGATCTAAAATCAAGTCATTGTATTAACAAATATGACCCTCCAGGACAAAACCAGTCTCACAGCAGTATTTCTAGCTATCGCCTCAAATACGTTATATTGGTCAAAATGATCAGATGTGAAGTTTATGCATAAAATCCAATTAAAAGGTCTCCTGAACACTTCTAATTATGAGTTTTTGTGAAATTCCGACCGTAAGTGCTTCAAATCATGCCTTTTAGGAAGGACTACAACTGACTAATTGGTAACTGAGTAATTAACTCTAAAACAAAGAAAAATCGCCTCAAAACACGGCTTTTCTTCGCGCTCGCGTTGGGTACCTTTAAAAAGATCAGGTTTCCCTCTTGACAGCCCTTAAATAGAAACCTGCGTAATTATATATTTGAACCAATGGGAGGCCTCAGAACAAACCCTTCTCGGGTAAACAAAATCCCTTGTTGCTGGGGCGATGTTGAAAAACAGCCTCCAATTGGTTGAATTAGTGTCAAGCAAGCATTTTTAATGACATATATATAAAATCTTAATTTCTGAAATTTGACCCAAGTGACTGGTTTTCTGCTGGAGGGTCACAAATTACAATTTTAGTCACATGTAAAGCCCTTTTTTCCTCCAGAATTTCTCCAGTTTATTTGTAAAAGTTCACTGAAGGGGATAATACTACTATACATTTTATTTGTAAATCACAGGCTTGTCTATATTATATAGATATGTTCATAGACCCCTTTTTCCTGTAGAATTGTTCAGTTACATCACATTTCTTAAGGCTCTGTTTTATTACCAACAATTCCCTTTTCACACCTTTGTGAAACTGACTGTATCTACCCGCATTCATTCACGTCTTCCTGCCCATAGTCTTGAAGCCCAGACTTTCATCTGTGGATCACACTTTTTTTCCAAGCTGAATAGCTGCCTCTGAGCCTGATTGTTTTCCAAAGTATACACATTGTTTTTGAGGGGGAAGTTGGTAAATGGGTGATTAATCCGTCGCATCTGTGGTCATGAGAACTTCTGTAGAGGAACAAGCCTTGGTTCTCACCCTGGAGAAAGGTGTGCGATATGAAGATATGAATGTGCACAGTTGTTCACATTCATGTAGGTAGAAATGGAAAAGCTCCACCACCAGACATTCATTTCCTTGTCACACGTTTCCTGCAGGTCCAGGTTTGTCTCGGGGTTTCTGTGTAAATCACAGTAATTGTTGATTTAAATAGACTTCATAATTGAAATAAGATGCATACAGTAGTGAAAAAAGTTTTCGCACACTCTTAAATTCCCACACAGTTTCCAATACTATCATGAAATATTTGCAGAATTATTTTTTTTTTGTGTTTCAAACAATGTGGCTGCATCAGACACAGATGCAAAATATTTTATTTTAGTTTGTTTTTAGTTTGGACCTGGACAGAACAGAGCATGTGCAGAAGGGAGCATGTGGGTTTGGAGAATGGAACAATACTTGGCAAATTTCAGTGACTTAATAATGATTCTTAATGTCACAATGTCACAAATCCATGGGGTGTCCAAAAAATGTTTCCACCACTGTATAGGGGTCATGAACACCTACCATACATTCAGAGATCCTTTTTTTTCTCTCTTATTTAGCAGATTAGTATTTTAATATTAATGCAAGTTGTGAAATGAACACAGCCATGCCCCTTTTAGTTATTCTACACAGTGTTTGTTTATATTTTGTATCAAAATAGACATTGTATTGACTCTGTCAGATTCACACTGTGGCATTGACTTGATGGTGCATTCAGGTGCAACTTAGAGAGGTTTATACATTATTTTTTTTACTTGATATCCTTTATGCAATTCTACCCAAAATGCATATGTTTAGCATTTTAGTTTAAAAACAGTATTTTGGCCAAAGTTCCCTTTGGCCAATGTGCATACCTGCTAACGTATGTGTAGCGCAATCCGGGAGATTTTTGCAGCGGCGGTGGGTGTTACGTTTTCAGGAGACATAAGTGAGCAAATGTTGCTTTTATGATGATAAATGATGGTAAAGTGGTATGGCATTAGTTTCCAGTGCATGATTATATACTCAAAAACTGTATTTATCAAGAAATATAATTTTATTTTTTCAATGAATGGCATGTATTATTAAATTCACATTACATTTATTATTGTTAATGTTAAATTCACATTAGCATTATTAATTCATTCTCACTTTAATCACACATGCACACACACAGAATAAGAGATATATCCCTTGGTTAGATTTAACTTGACTGAGAATCTTCAATATATTAATGTTTTGTGCTTTCTTACATTAAAACTGAGCTGCCATTGTTGGTCTGTTTGTGTGTGTGTGATGCTGTCTGGGGGAAAAGTTTCAACCTGCGCACAAATCAACTACGCATCTACGAGTTGTCAGATAGTCAACAATTGACATGTATACGTTCCATACATGATCTCTGTCAACTGGAAAACATCAGCCAAATGATATGTTTTGAGATTTTGTTTCTGACGTTCAGACCTAATATATTACGGTAGATTACCGTGAGAAATTGCAAAACGGGATGAGGGCAGGAGATGGGTCTGAAATAGTCGTGGGAAATACGGGAATGTTGGCAGCGATGCCAATGTGTCAAAATGACACATAGTTGTACCCACCGATGCTGTTCTTTGAAGAAACGGCAAACTTTGAGCACAATTTGATGTTACTTAACTTTGACTGAAATCATAAATAATAATTTCAAATTTGCAAATGTGAGTTACATATGAAAGTTCTTCACATCCAAGTATCACTTGGCAGGGCGTTCCACCCTCTAAGTTAAATAGTCGCCCACACTGCATCTATCGGACTGAATGTCTTGCGGCTCTGACAGCCACATGACATGTTGTGACATGACTTTGGAGAAGGAAGAGGAACCAGAGGCCTGATCATGTTTCCTAAAACCATAGATCTACTTCTCGTATAATACTCTCATTTGTTGAGTGACTCTGAATGTTTGAATTTATGAATGAATCAAGCTAAACATAAAAAAAAAATTGCTTTTCTTTTCAACACAAGTTTTGTTACTGTTTTGTTATATTTTGATTTGATTAAAAATGATTTTAGTTTTTTTTTTTTTTTTCTCCATCCATTTTTGACACAGGTAATATATTTTAACAGACTATGTTCTGTAATACAATGCAGAGTTATATATTAGTTTTTAATTGTAGTGTTTTACCAGTATTTGGAGTTCATACATTTTAATTCAGTTTTTACTTAGTTTTGGTGTCAGTGTTTTTCAATTTGAATTAGTTGAAAATTTTGTAGATTTTAAATTTCCATTCTACTTGATTTTTTTATTATTGTTCATTGCATCTTATTTTATTAAATTTTTTTTTTTTACTGCTAGTTTTTTTTCACTGCCTAAACACACATATGCATCATGAGCTCAAGCACATACTTGTGCTATAAGATGGCAATGCATAAGGTCTAACAATACAAGAAACACGGGGTACATTTGGAAATGTCAGCAGTAAATGTCAATTAAAAATTACAACGGTGCTGGAAAAGGTAGGGTCTGAAGGGACTGACATTTTTTTCCCCGTTTTTTGACACGATGATGTTTATCTGAGCGGGCTGCTGGCTGACATGAGCGGATCTACTTTGTCAGTTCCTTAATACACTCGGACAAGGCCGCCCAAGTGGATATCAATGAAAGACACCCATGGGCAAAAATGTAAGGCTCTGACAAACCCCAACTGTCCAATCAAGCTGTTAGTATTGTGATATTTTGACCAAGCGTAAAATAATGTCACTAATACCAAAGAGAAGGCCAAAAGACAGATGACTGTTAAGTCAATGTAAACCAAAACATGACGCCTAAGAAGGGTGGGAATGATCAAATATTAAAATCACATCTTTTTGTTAACTTCTATGACATCAGTTCTCTATTAAAACTGTAATTTTCTAAATAAAACATAATATTCCTTGTATATTTTATCCGTGGAATATGTAACAGTTCAGTAGTTGCATTGAATAGACTTTTTTTCCCCCCTTAAAATCAAATAATCTGTTTTCTGATTTGGAGTGAAATCGTGCCAGCAAAACTCATTTTAGCTTTTGGCTTTAAATCTAAATATACATTTAAATCTAAATCTAAATTATTCTGCAAAATTGTAATGTTACATTTAACTTTGTTGTTTTTGCAGTGTTGAAATATATTTTTAATATACATTTTTTTGCACTCTTTTCTTCCACTACAACAAGAAATTAAAACACACAAAAGATCAGATTTAAATTTAAAAAGTGTGACGTGTTGGATGAAATCTGGTGTAAAAGAGCACAAAAAATGTAATACAGTAATTAATTTAAATATCTAACATTTCGTAGATTTTCCTAGGTTATTGTTAGAGTATTAAAGCAACACCTCAGTAAATGTATTTTATTTTATTTTTATTGATCATAAAACATGTTGAAATATTTCTTTCAGGGTCTAACATTTACATTATAAAATCAGGAAAGAAACTGTAATCACTCCCAAAGAGACTGGGTCGGTGCTCATTTTTAGTATCCGCCAACATTTTAGATCATAATTAATTTCTAAGTAAAATGATGTCATAACATGAGAGGGTGTTTTTGAAATTATGAGAAAATATTTTTTAAAGATATTGTCATGTTCAAATGTTGTCATATTACAGCACAAATGTTTTGGTAAGAAACAAAAAAGCTGTATGTAACTCAACAAACAATATAAAAGTATTATTTAAGTGATATAAGTTAATTGAAAATAGTATCCTCAACTATTCAGCATTTTTGATCCCAAAAATTTGGCAAAATTTCCTACCATTTTAAAGGTGTTTGTTTTATTTCCAAAGCTTGGTAAACAAACAACATATATTTGATTTTGATATATTAAAAATAACTGTACATTTTGAGTGTAAAATCTAAACTGAATAGTGCCTTACTGTCATTAAGAAAACATATTTAAATGGTCATTAATGAATAAATTAACCTTTCACCAACCAAAAATAATTGCTTCATTTCTCAAACTCATGTTGAATGATGTAAAATAGAAATGTTCTTAAAATATTACCAAAGCTTAAACAAGATGAAAAACACAATATATATATATATATATATATATATATATATATATATATATATATATATATATAATTTCAATGAAATTATGTCAGATGTGTTACATTTATTTTTATACTTTGGCATTAAATCTCATTATTTTATTTTCAGTACATGATGATTTATTTAATATATTTTTCTGCCAAAAATTTCAAGTACCCCTTTGGCTCCTTCCAAGTACCCCTGAGGGTATGTATACCCCCATTTGAGAAAGACTGTGTTGTGTTATTGTTTTTGCATTAAATATACACTAGAAACATTTAGTTATGTATAAAAACATCTTGTAAAAACTAAATTGTCAAATTATAATGGGACACAAACCTGTTTTCTTTTGAAGTCACTAAATACACACGAGTAAAATAAATAAATAAACAAAAAAAAATAAATCAGGGGACAGGAGAGTAATTGGATGACATCATCCTCCTTTCACTTCTCATTAGTTGGTTGCAGTTTATGAGATGGGCCCTGAAGGCCTGATGTTTAGGGTGTTTGTCCATTCCTTCATTCCTCAAACTCACATTTCAGACCTCCACTCTAAACCTTTTGGCTTTCTTTTCGACTGCCCTTGGAATTGCACAGCAGTGTTTGTAATTACTTCATTGCCCCTGATTGACATTTCCAGTGATTTGCTTATTTTTCATGAGACACCCCCACCCCCCTTCTTTTTTTTTTTTTTTTTTTTTCCCTTTGCTTTAAGTGAGCTGCTGCACCCATCGCTTGTGTTAATTGTTCTTGGTTTGCCCTCAAGCATTGCAGAGAGAGAGAGAGAGCTATGGGGACATTTCTTTGTAGACGGATAGAAAAAACAACTAATTTTCCCTCCAAAGCCCTCACCAACTGCATTTATCATCCAAACAATAGTCTTGCCAACACACTAACCCCATAATGAACCCCTCTTCAGTGGAGTGAGGGGTAATGACGCTTCACCTACAATGCTCCCAAGAAAAAAAGAGAAAAAATGGAGAGAAAAACGGTCTTGTGCAGAATCAAACGGCGTGTTCAGGCCCAGTGGCTGGATGAGATGGCGAAGCAGCAGCTATTGGTGTCTTCCAGCCATCAATCTTTGCTGGTGGCGTTCCAGAGCCAGCGAGCCCTCTGCTCTGACGGATGTTCAGATAATTGAGTTATCCATCTCACCCAACTATCAGAGTTGCATAAAAATTATTCACCTGCTGGTGAATATTAAACACATAATGAGCCTCTTGTGTGTTTTAGGAGAAGTGGGTAAGGTTAAACACAGCATGTAATGAAATATGGACCCTGGTGTGGTACCACCTTAAGTGCCCCTCCTTGATTATGGTGTACTTAAATCAATTATGGTTGGCAAAGTTCCCCTCATAACTCTTATAGCAGAAAGTAAAATTTCTGGGCACATCACAGACAAAACGCATAGTCTTTTCAGTTAGTGACAATTATATGTTGACTTACCGAATGTTTTTTATTGCGTAATATATACCATTTTGGACATTAAATGTTACGTGTGTAAGATCAACAGTGCCTTCAAGGGATGAACAGTACTTATTTTAGTTTAGTTTATTTCAGTCATATATTCACTTCAAAGCAGCAAAAGAAAAGAACAATCCAGAATTTGACTGAAAAGGCTCAGGCAGAAGTAAAGCATATTAATGCCCGTCTACTATGCATCTTAAACTACACAATTCATAATATCAAGTGGGTAGAGAAAAAAGAAACAAAAAATACATATATATATATATATATATATATATACGTACTCATGCACATACATGACCCCCCCCCCTCCCCTCTCTCAATTGCAGCTATAACTCCTAAATAAAAATGCACATAATGATTTCTTGAACATAACAAAGGAAGTACATTGCTTTAGTTTGGGATCAATACTTATAAATGTCACATTTATTTGTGTATAATCACCTGAAAATAATAATAATAATAATAACTTTTCTTTTTTTTTTTAAATAAAACAAAGTTTGTTGAAGCGTTTTCTTCAATCAGAATGGATTTATTGTTTATATATATATATATATATATATATATATATATATATATATATATGCTTTTCTTTGTTATTTTAATGTCAACAGGAGTAAAAAAATATATATCTAAAAAGGACATTGCAAACGCTGCCTTTTGTCATTCTAACATCTGCTGTATAGGATGAGTTTCAGTTTTAAGCTTTAGATCATATATTGAACCTTTAAACTTTATAGAAAGACTCGGTCTGTACTTTACATTTTGATGACCTGTGTGTTTAAAATATACAGTCAATCAAATCTTTCCAATAATGTTAAAATTCTAAGTAAATCATAATGATGTTTTTAGAAGTATACGTATTGTGCATTCAATAGCCGATTTATCATTCGGTAAGTCCACTCTGCTAATGTGAAGTTAACATTTATTATTATTCCAGGAGTTATTGTTACTGCATGTTGCATTATTGTCATTCATTCAGAGTGCTTAGTCATGGAGTGGGTTGCGAGGGTGCATTATCGTTATTTCTGATTGAAATGACAGAAATTGGTTAAATGTCATTAAGCTTAATATAAATAAAAGTATAACATTAGATTAATTAGATTTTTTTCCCACCATGTCATGGCTATTGGACTTTTTCCAGTAACGATACCAAAAACTTCTAGGCTATAATACGAACATGTAAAACATAAATCATAATAATAGTAATAATAATAATAATATAAAAATCAATAATTAAGACAATCTTAGAAAAACACAATATAATTTAAATGCCTAAAAAGGAGTGGTAAGAAGTGCCACTTATTTAATGCCATTCCTTCTCTATAAAATATTAATATATATTTATCTCCCTCTTCCTTTTACATTACCCTTTTGTATACATTCACACACACACACTCATGATTATCATACATGTACATATGTTTATACACAATTACAAGTACACATTCATATATACACATACACATAGGTATCATTTCTGTCTTTCATTTGCAAAATTCCCTGTTTTTAAACCTAACGCCGTCCTACAACCATTCATAATTCCACTGAATTTGTAGATGATTATAATCTGTAATTGTCATCTATCCATGCAGCAACTGTAGTAAAACAGGTTAAAAAGCATGTGAAGACAAATAAATGTTCAGAGCTTGATTTTCATTGTCTTTTCATCCAAAGTAAAACAAAGGACGGAGTATGTGGAAATGAGCATGGACGCCAGCCCCCCCCCTTCCAAAGCAAATCAGCTGTGAGATTCGTAAACTGCAAATGTGTCAGAGTTGAAAATGTTAGCACTCTTAATGGAAGCTTGAAAAGGTTAGATCTGATAAAAAGCTGTCAGCCGTCCACAAAAAATGATTTATAGCAATATAATGGGACAGTATGCCTCATTTCTCCCTCATATGGAATGGGGGTTAAGACTTTTGGGCTCGCCATTATACATCATTGTGGCTTGACCACACGGAAATTTGTAAAGACTTGAATGCACACGCTGTGTTTCATCTGGCTCCTTTTGTTTTGGTGATTTTCAAAGTTAAAATGCAATATCGCAATGGAAATCATTTATGTCCTCATGTAATTACCAGCAGAAGATTCTCATGCTCCAAAAGTGCATATCGATCTCTGTGTGTGCAAATACGATTAGCGCTTGCCCTTTGTTGTAGCACTTTTTTGTCAAACACAAAGGAAGCAAAACTACAATTAATGAGGAAGTCATCATTTCGTCCTGTTCCTACAACATTACTAATCTACTAGCTGACACATTGGCTAATGAATAGACAGAAATCTGATTTATGTGATGTTTTATATTAGTTGACACAGCTGCAATTAGACATCTTGAATTCTTTGTGAACTTTTTCCAATTATATCCGGAACCGTATGCTGTAGATTTTACAGCTAAAATTGCCTGGTAATTCTGTTATAGTCTCAAAACCGTCAATCAGTTAGCAACATCAAATTAATTTTTTGATTTGAGATATTGTACAGTGCAGCCCTGTTTTAATGGACGTGTCTATCATTTTTTTGTTCCACTTTTCAAAGCAGCGACGACAGGAATTCTTAATTAGCGAAGCATTATGACACGATGTGTTGCAGACAGCCCTTATTGAATTCAGCTGATAATGCCTTTATCTCTGAAAAAGGTTTTATACCCAGATCTTTAGGTATGCAGATAATTTCCTTTGATATATGTGACAGGTTAAATAGAAATGAAGGGATTTGCTCGTACACAAATACTTGATGTGTAAATAGCAAGGTTACGTGGTTCCGTTAGATGTTGTACCGTACAAGTATTGTAAGAATAGTGGCCTCAACAGCAAAAGCAGGGCCATCACAGAGCCAGAGCAGATTGGGGGTGTCACCTGAGAGAGGGCGCCCACAGGCGGTGGCTGCTGCTAATCCAATGTGGTTGGACGTTGCATGGTGCCCCCTCAGGTCAACGTCTGGAGCTTCAAGGGTGACGGGTCTGACACCTCCAAGACCTCGCCTTGCAATACCTTACCTCACCTTCCTGTCAGATACTGTATATGCACAACTAAAGGATAGGAACTGACTGTAAGAACCTCTATTCTTATAGTTTTTTTTTTTTTTTATGAAATAACTACCATGTTCTCAAAACAGGTGATTGTGTGTATATAAGATTGTCTATTGGTATGATTTTTAGAGAAGTTACTGACACAAAAAAGATGACTTAAGGTTTTTTTTTCTTACTTTTAATCGATCAGGCACTGGGTTTACACTTAAGTGTGATTATTGCGTTTATCCATTGAAAACTAGACTTTAGAAGTGTGTACAATTGTGCTCGGAAGTTTACATACTCTAGCAGAATTTGTCATTCTTTGGCCATTTTTCCGAAAATATTCCGATAATATAAAAACTTTTCTTTCACTCGTGGCTAGTGGTTTGATGGAGTCATTTATCAAACTAATGTATTTGTTCTTTTTAAATCAAACTGAGCACAGAAACTATCCAAATCACCCTGATCATAAGTTTACATACCCTGGTTACTCCTTTAACATCAATGACCGGAAGTCTTTTGTGATAATTGTGGATGATTCACTTCATTTTCGCAGAGGGCAAAGCTGCCCATTCTTCTTGGTAAAACATCTTTAGTTCCTTCAAAGTTTCAAGTTTTGGGTTTTCTTGCTTGAAATTCATGTTTGACACCTCCCCACAGTGGATCAATGATACTGAGGTCAGGAAACTAAGATGGACACTCCTTTAGCAAATGACAGGTCAACTTAGTCTTATGTCTTGGGTCATGTTGGAACATCCAAGACTGTCGCATGCACATTTAGTCAAGGTCTGTAAATGTATGAGCACAATGTAAACATGTTAGTATTATAGTAGAATTTGAAGGTCCGATAGTCAGACTACCACACCCAATTAATGTAAATGAAAGGCGATCTATTCCTGCATGTAAACACACTGGCCGAACTGGAATAGGATGACATGTTGTGAACATACATTAGAGTTTTATATCAAATATTGGTTTTGATGTTGAACATCACATATGTCATTTGCACAAAAAGTAAAGCGGACAGAAGGTATGCAATGCGTAAATTTACAACACCCATTGTTGTGCCAGTTTTTATCCCTAGATTGGTGACGTGCTAGCTTACTCTTGACTATTACTTTGGTCTGTGATAGGACAACTTAAGCTGAAAGAGTGTGTATTGTAGTGGAGGCGACAATATTTCAACAATAAATTAATCTAGACTGGAACAAAGACAAAAGTCCATTTACATAATTTAGTTGAGCTGTGGTTGTAGCTGATCTAAGCCATTCTATGCATGTAAAAGTCCAGTTACCAATATAGAATATATTGAATAGAACATCTTTGTACACATCATTGTACCAAGTCAATCTTTAAAAGTGGCATCTAATATGTACACCGTATATAAAATTTATATAAAACGTAAATAAATGCAGCTAAAATAAGCAGGCATAAAGCCAGCCTAAACCCATCACTCACAACAAGCGCATATTCTGTTATTGCACTGATCCCTTATAGCATCAGATGTGCAATAATCCCATGTGACTGAATAGCCCTAGTCTCACCTTCCCATACAGTGGCTCTTAGAAATGTAATAATGCTTGGTTCTCCATTAAATCTGATGTTTTCGCTGTCTGTGGGCTTTTGGTTTAAGAAGTAATAATCCTCATCCACACTCAAAATAGCAGAATCAGAATACTTTAATGACCCCTGGGGGAAATTGGGTACAGATAATGTTAATGCACTTTAACACTGGATGCTTCCATTCTGAGCCACTGTAGAAACTAGAGATCATCCAATAGTGGATTTTTAAAGGACTGTATAATAACAATAGTTTGGAACAGGAAAAAGCTGATACTGGACTAATTCACTGATATCACCCACTCAAAAGAAACTCAACACTGAGATATTACAGACCACAACAGCATCTATGTTGTACTTCACATCCAAGTGAAAGCAAATATATACATCACTAAATCTGGAGCTAAAAGCCGTAAATTGTAAAAAGATCTATGTGACTGCAGGTACAATGTTTATTTTTGAAGGAGTTATTTTCCTTAAATGTCAGTATTTCCAGTTGAGAAGGAAAATATAGTCCCATCAGCCACTATTGGAGCAAAGTTCTGCCAATAGCGATTTAAAGTTAAATATTCCAAACTAATTAATCGGTCTAGAAGAAACATGGTGGTGCAACAACATTAAAAGATTGTGTCCACGCAATCGAAATTTCCGATATTCATCTCAGAGAATCTCTCCTCGTTCTTTTTATATTTTCCTGACTCCTAAGGACCTTAAGGAATTTCAGCTGTAATACAATCATGGTGAAAATATTCAAATAAATGTCATGTCATTTTCATTTCCAGTTTAAAGATGGTTATTAGTGGCTTTAAATTCATCTTTCTGGGCAGAACATGAAGTAAAACATTTTAGAAGTAGTGGAACTTTTCAGATGCTTAACATTTAAAGCAATGAAATAAAATAGCAATAAAATGGGAATAAATTTTTTTTTTTTTATTTTACTTGAGAAAGCAGATAAAATAAACCCTGCAAAAATAAAACCCTTATATTAAGACATATGAGAACCACGCATTAAAAATGAAATTAAAGATTTGTAGTTGATTTTTAAGTTCCCTTGTTTTATTTCCATATTTATTTCATGCTTGATTGACTGGAAACCCTTTGGTAAATGACAATATTTTTCTCAATGCTCTTTTGTTTTTCATCCTACTTTTCCATGAATATTAGTTTTCTAACTAGGATCAGCTTTTCCAGGTGAAGCCTGCATCCATGCCAGTGCCTTCCTCCTATTTATAGTTATGGATACCCCATGCAGTGCAGGAACGTGGCCTCTTTTATTGTTTCCTTTGTTATGACATCCTCTCGCAGAATATTCCACAGCTAGAAAAATAGCTACATACAATGGTGGTTCCTTTAGGGCTTTGCAAGTGTTTGTTTTAGGGCACATGAGCACACAGAAGTGCAATGTTGGGCCCCCAAAGCACAAGCAACTTAGAATATTAATGGCAAATGACAAGTAGGCTCTGATGCTTCAAGGATTTCATGCTTTTAAGGATGCACATTTGGGTGCATTGTTTAAGGCATCTGGGGTGTAATCCGCACTCTCAGGTCTCCAGCAGCCTCAGGATTTAGCTCTGCTTAAGCCTCCATGTCTCCCTATTTATTTTCGTCGGGTTGTATGTGTGCATTATCCAAATTTGTCATTTGCCATTGAGTCAGAGAGCAGCTTTGACACGGCCGCTGTGTGTATAAACGAGGAGCAGGACAGAAAGCGGCACCCCACCGATAAATATCCCTCCTCCTGTCTTTCTGTTTGCCTGTGACACTTTGAGATGGAAAGAAAAGCCTGGAGTAAAATGAGGTGCAAGCATGTCTACTTCATGAATCCCTGTTTCGCTATGGAACTTTGTTTTTGAAGATGAGCGTACATTTTTTTGTCAGCTTTCACGATGTATGTCATCAGACATACAGACACCCCCCCCTCTCCTCATTTTCTTACTGTTGCTATATTTCCCTGTCTTTTTTTTTTTTTTTTTTTTTTTTTTCCCTCTAAAGTGACCTTCTGGGTTTCACTCTCTGAGGAAGTCAGCTGCATTTGTCAGAGTAGTTGGAGAGGATTAGAATGGCTCTTTGTAAAACTCAATTTAACAGGAAAATTTTGAAATCTCTCTGACCCCTAGTAGACATTTAGGTCTACATTATATCTGCAGTGTAAGAGGAGAAACTGGGTAGAAGATGCAAGAAAAAAATAAATAAAATTGTGCACACACTGTTGGCATACATGGTACTTTCTGCACATCACAAAGGAGTTTTCCGTCCACATTTATGCAAAATTACCTAGTGAAAGACAGAAAATAATTATTGCTAATGGTTTGTCATCATACAAAGCTTGTGCTCTTGTATTTCTGTGAATATTTTTGCCTGTCTGTCATAAAGACTGCAGGGAATATGAAGGAATTTTTTGAACACATTCTGTCCACATTAGGGCTTGAACAACACATCAACATAATCGATTGTGTAAATATGTTGATTTGCATGCAATGTGTCGATGTGTCATACTGTTTTTCTCAATTATACTGTCTTCAGACATGCTGAAAAATGAGACTTTATCTGAAAAAGCCCAAATCCAGTTGTCAAAAGTGTGTGAATTTATTAAACAGAGACAACGAAATGCTCTATAATTGTAACAACTCAATGCTTTCTGGCACATTTCCAACTTGTAATCGTTTGTTTATGCACATATAGTCAAGAAGTGGCACGATAAGAACAAGAATATTGCCGATAGTTAGAAGCAGGATGATAATTTTATGGAGATACTCATCTAATTGACATGATCTTGATCATTGAACAGAGTAATTACTTTTGGGATGCATCGCCAGTTCATGTACTGATGTTACAAAGTAGTTGGAAAAGTGTTTTGCCTGAATAACTCTGTGTCCTAGATTCTGTTCTGAACTGATGATGACGATGGGTGGATGATGAATGGAAGTTAATTTAGGTGTAATCCAGTATTTAACTAGATGCTATTGTAGCAGTTATTGAAAAAGTAACATGGAAATGATAGTTAAATTAAAAAAAACACTATTGGCCTGATGATGGTGATGATGATTATTATTTTAGACATTGGTAGTAATGATAGAAGAGTTTTTTTTCTGATTACTATTGACATTAGTTGTTAAAGAAATTATTACTGACACTATCAATGTACTGTAATATGCAATATACACATTATGACCCATAAAGTTGATGACTGACATACAGTATTTAAATGGGAATAAATACATGAACATGTCTGAAAAAAACTTTATTGGCAATGGTGAATACAGTTGTGTTCATAAGTTTACATACCCTGACCCTGCACATGGGACGGTCTTGAAAGGCCAAGTCCACCTGTCATTGGTGAAGGAGTGTCCATCTCAGTTTTCAGACTTCAGTATCGTTCATCCACTTTGGGAAGGAATCAGACATGGACTTCATGCAACAAAACCCAAATCTGAAAAGAACTGAAAGTGATTTTTTTTTTCTAGAATTGGCAGCTTTATCATCTGCAAAAATAGTCTCCCATCCACAACTACCACAAAAGACTTCCATCTGTCACTGATGCTAAAGGTGTCAATACAGAGGATGAAAAACTAGGGTATCTAAACTTTTGATCAGAGTTGTTTGGATAGTTTCTGTTTTCAATATGATTTTCAAAAGAGCAAATATATTTGTTTGGTAATAAATGGTTTCACTGAATCACTAACCACAAGGTAAAGAAAAGTTTTTGTATTATCATTTATATTACATGAAAAATACCCAAATAATCATAAATTATGTAAACTTATGATCTTAACTGTATATTTTTTGCTATTTCATTTTGGCTTTTATATTTCATTAATAATGTAGGAGTAATTCAAGGCATAATTGTAGATTTCATTCTATTTACCCATCACAAATCACAGGGTTAATTTGTTCTACCTTCAACATCCTCTTATTAGCTGAGGAGGTTATTCTTTTGATCATGACAGAAATGATTAAAGCACCAAAATTACTAGGGATGAACTTGAGGACGTACCGCATCCTTTCAGAAGGGGTGCCAAAACATTTGACCCTCTGGTCACATGGTTTTATCTCAAAATATGTTTTTTGGGGTAAAATCTCATTTTTTAGAAAAAAATTTTTTCTTAAATATACTGGCCACTGGAGACAAATGTTAACACATAGAAATTATACCTATGGATATATATTACACCTATATATTCATAGGTATGAAGTTTTTTTAGGCATGTTAATTGAGCTAACTTTAACGAATTACCATGGTAACAGACATTTTTTGTGGAAAATGCGTTTTTTGTTTGTAAAAAAACCCCAAAAAAACACATCTTACAAACCAATACAGATATTTAAACAATGTCCTAAAATCATCAAGAAAGTTTTAGTCATTATGACGTGACATACATAGTTTCATAATATGGAGTTTTGTGGTAAAATGACTGTTCTTAGACTTGAAATCGCAGATTTTCTGTTGAAATTAATGTTTTGCATAATTAAAAGCTATTGATGATGTAAAAATGGTTTAAATATCTGTATCAGTTTTTGAAATACATTTTTATTTAGGTTTACTAACAAAAAAAGGCATTTTTCATACCAAAATGGCTGTTACCGTGGTAATTTGTTAAAGTTAGCTCAATTAACATACCTAAAGACTTCATAGGATTAAATCATTTCCAAGTGTTAACATTTTTCTCCAGTGACCGATATATTTCCTAAAAATGAAATTCTAAAAAAAACAGATGTTACCCAAAAAAAACCATATTTTGAGATAAAACCACATGACCAGATATTTTGGCACCCCTTCTGAAATGATGCGGTATGTCCTAAAATTAATCTCTACCAATTTTGGTGCTTTAATAATTCCTTTAACGCTTCTTCCGAATGTTTAGATTGAGCTACCCCACTATATTTTGAGGAAGGAACCCCTGATTAATCAGAAAATGACCAGTGATTTAATTACTGAAGTGTGGAAAAATTGTCACATTGACCATCCAAAAGACACAATTATTAACCATAATAATAATAATAAAAAATGTTCCAACCAAACTCCACATGAACACACTGAACCCCTGTATATATTAAGCTACACCTCATGTATTTAATTCTTCCAGGGATGTTTGGTGGTTTTAAGTATTTTAAGTATTTAATTTCATGCACCTTCACAACTGCTTTAAAAGCATCTTAGCCTTGCCCAACTAAAGAGCTTAACCATGACTTAACCTCTCTGCCGAAGGGATAAAGAAGACCAGGAGTCATCAGATGATTCCTGCGGTGTCCTCCCTAGACCTAAGCAGAGCACTGGAGCATGAGTCCTATGACCTGTCACAGGAAATGAATAAGACTCAGAAAAAGGGGTGATTAAAAAAAAAAAAACCCTCCTGCACTGTTGCATGGCTTTACTGCTAAAAAATAAAATAAAATAAAAAATATCCAGTTCAATGGAAACAATCTGGTCTTTTGTTCCTCTATCAAGTTATATGTTCTTGACATTTTTCTTTTAAGGAATGGCATTAAAAGGCATTTTTTTCTCCTTCATGGTTCACATGGCTAGAGGGACGAATGCATATTTTAGTTCTGGATGTGTGACTTCATGACATGGCAAGTGTTTAACAGCTTTTTGGGGAGGATCAGGGTTTTTTATGTCTTTTTTTTCTCCAATTTATTGATTTTTGTCTGGTTTCCTGCTGTTACATTGGAAATGCATTGTTCCATGTACGACACAGGTGTCAAACATAAGGCCTGGGGGCCAAATACGGTCTGCCAAAGGGTCTAATCTGGCCCGTAGGATGAATTACACTGAATATATTAACAATCAGTGGTGTAAAAATCATTTTAATTTAGGTTCCACATACAGAATAATTAGATCTCAGTTGGGTCAGACCAATAAAATATGATCATAATCACCTATAAATAATGAAATCTCCAGATTTTATTTTTGTTTTAGTGTAAAAAGGAAAAATTACATGAAAATCTTTATATTGACTAATTATCTTTTGGCAAAAAATGTGAATAACCTGAACAACGATGAACAACCTGAAGTGTCTTAAGAGAAGCAAGTGTAATTTTATCAATATTCTGCCTTTTACTAAACGTTTTATATATTTGTTGTAATTGTAATGTTGGTTGTAATTGAGGCAAAAATATTGTTAAAATTGCTATTCTTTTTCATAAGACATTTCAAGTTGATCATGTTATTCAGATTTTTAAGGAACTGTTGTGTATATCAACATTGCCATAATGTGATTTAGCTTTTTTTCACTGTTATTATTTGACTGATCCGGCCCATTTGAGATCATATTGGGCTGAATGCGACCCTTGAACAGAAATGAGTTTGACACCCCTGATGTATAGAATTTCTTATCTGTATATTTCAATATGTAATTAAATGTTTGAACACATTTTAGATCAGTATGACAAATCATTGCCCCCCCCCCCCCCCCCCCAAAAAAAAAGTTTACATTGCTTTTAATTTATATTATCAGTAAGTTGTGTACTTCTGTGGGCAAAAAAAAAATAGTAAACACTCTTTCTATTTCAGACCACACAGCAAATAGAATATTTATACTAAATGACATGTGAGGAAACAATGCTTCATATTTCTGTCGTTGTGTTTAAAGAGCAGCCCTGTGTGTACCAGATAATGTGCTGGTACTCATGGTCTGTGGAGGCCCATCAGTCACTGTGTGGAGCTGGTCGCTTGTGATAAGTGGTTCCTTATAGATAACCTAGACAGTGGGCTTCTTTTTATAGGCCCACTGTCCCTCACATAACCTTGTTTTTTTTTTTTTTTTTTTTTTTTTTTTTCTTTTTAGGACCAATCGCCATTTTTTAAATCAGTGAATCCACCTTTGTGTTTGGAATCAGATTTTTCTCCCCCTGTAAGTTTACCCTAAAAATACCAACATAGTTTCTATTACTGTAAGAAATGTGTGTATTTTGTGATAATGTTTTCATTTCATTTCTATTCCAAAATTACAACAGCATTATGTTACAAACGTATAGAACCAAGTCAATGATAAGTTCTTGCTTCTGTTTCACAGTAAATATGGAGTTTAACTCATTAAGACCCGGTGTTAGTTTTGTGTCAGTTCCCAAATAAAATTCTCTCTCCTGTTAACCTTTCTGTAAGTGATTTGTCAGCATTTATTATATTATCATCTGTATTGTATTGTGCAAACTTCACTGTGAATCATATATTTTCTTGTATTTAATTAGTTACTCATCTCATCTCATCTTTAAATACACCTGCATTAAAGGAAGTTGTAAAGTTTTATGCAATGTATTATTCTCACCTTATCATGACTGTTTTGCACCAATCCTATATTTGTAGTCCTTTTGTAAAACCCCTTAAAATGTGACTATGGCAAGTTTCACTCATCACATCTTGCACTTCCCAAATACTTTTTTTCTTTTCCCTTCAGAAAGACAAGAATGCAAAATTAAATAAAAAAAAATATCTAAACTATGCAACCATGGTTATGTGCACTATACTATATCTATACAGTATATAGTGTTAGCTGGGTTTGCTTGGGATTTAACTACGAAAACATGAAGATATTGATTAATTATAGAAAGTACTTGAGCTCCTGTCTGTTGTAAAGGTGTTTTTCAGTTAAAAATGGGTTCCAATGTAAAATCCTCGAAGGTAGAACTTTGTCAAACCTATTCTTTTTCTGTAGTAGAGCTGAATATCCTGCGGGTGGTCATGCTAACGCTAAAGAGATTTGTTTCTGGTCACTGTAGCTTCACAATGATGTCAAAAGGAGGAATGCCGTTTCAAATTTCCAATGTTCCTTTATGTTTTCTTTAAAAATATTATTTAATTGAAAAAAAAAAATTACTCGCCATCTGATCTCATCATTCCTCTGAAAATAATGCTGATGGATGTTTTGAGTTGTTTGCTTCAGTATGCAAGATCTATATCTGCCTGTTGGTCGTGGCAGTCATCCTGATTGATGTACCATAAGTACTAAAACAGAATTTAAATACCAGATGAAGACGTATTTGTTTTTTTGGTTTTTTTGCGAACTGTGCTTCATATTTCACTATTAATTCTTTTCAATACATTGTTGCCAGAAATGCTGAAAGAGATACAAGTAGATCTGAGTCTTTCCTCGCTGGCCTGGCATTTGTTAAAGTGCGTCGTCGGGACCCTCTTCCCCCCCCATCTTTGTTCCCAGGCAGCCCTTCTCTCCTCTCCAGTCTCTGGTTTGAGTTTCACGTCTCTCTGCGGTCTGATTGCCTGATAGCTTAAACATCTCTGCCTGTCTATCCCTTAGTGGGAGTGTGTAATCAAAGACACATGAGGAGCCTGTGTCCAAGTGCTGACCTTCTGATTTCACTCATCAATTGTGCGGGTTAATGTACAAGATCTATCAGGTCAACAGAGTTTTCTCCGCAAGCTCTGTCAGATCTATAAATGATTTTGAAAAAAGTGCGTATGGCCACTAAAGCCTATTAAAACTTCTAGAATAAATGTGCGCCCAATATGTCTGCACTCTTGTGAGCAATCTTAATATGTTTTTTTGGGGGGGTTCTATCATGTATTTTAAATGAGCGCATAAAGAAAACTATTGTCACAAAGGCTTAAAAAGTTAACAGAGTAAAGATATGATCCAAATTCTAATTCTGTCTGCTGTCGATGTAACGTTTCATCACAGGCGGGAAGTTGAAATGCTGATACCCAATCCTTTCCTCTGAACTGATGCAAGATAACAGAGGAAGAAGAAGTGAAATAGAAACTGTGCCGAGTTTGGAGCTTTCGAGCCGCCCCCTTTGAACGGTCGCCATGCTGAAGTCAGAGAAATCTATTCCTCCTTTTGAGTGATCTCTCCATCAGCTGGCACGTTCGCGCCATGATTCTTTCCCATGTTAAAGCCTGGATCTGTCTCTTTCGGTGACGGCTTGTGTGTTTTAAATGACCGTTCTTATTTTTTTCGGAATGGTCGTCTGCATGTCATGGGGGTTAGAAGTGAAAGGGCAGAATAGAGCCGTCTACCGAAAGGCCTCTGATAGAAAGTGCCACTTCAATTTGAGCACAGCTGCAGCTAAAGCCTGGCCTGGCTCACTGTCCGGCCCGACACTTCGCATTCTCTTCTCCTCCAACTCAAATGGATGTGAAAACTATTAACTTTAGACGGAGTTTTGGCCTGACCATTTCTGATCCTTTCTCCGTATTCATTGCTTATCTTCATTTGGTTTTGTCAGGACCGCACAGTGACAAAAACCTCCTGAGACGCCACTTACATTTTATTTATTTATATTCAGTGTTTTTGTTTACCCTGTACTTTGTTTTAACCACAAACTCGTAACACTTTATAATACCTACACACAATTCACTATGTATTACCTATTTGTTAATGTTTGTTCATTATGTATTAACCCTTTGTTACTTATTTGTTAATGGTTTATTCATACACAATTTATCATAAACAAAACGTTTGTTCTTTTCTATGAACAAACCATTTGTAGCTGTGTAAACAAATGCTTTATGATAAATTATGTATAAGCAATACATTAATAAACATTAACAAATAGGTGACAAATGGTTAATACATCATGAACAAACATTTACACATGGCTAACTATAATACCTACACACATTCCACTACATATTAACCATTAAAGTGTTACCCAAATATTTTATGTACAGTACTGCATTTTAATGTTTTATGTTGAAAAATCCCATTGAAGTTCATTACTCATGAGGACATTCTTAAGACATGCCATAATATTAAGTCAGAGACAGCAGACCTCCGCCAAGGCTTGATATGACGTCATTGAGCCATAGGTGTTGACCCATCTGATGTCTGAAGGTGAGATGGTGTGAATGGAAAAAACCCCACCTGATTCTGTCTTGTCTGATGTGTTTGATCTGTTGACCTTTAGTGTGATCGTGATCTTTGGCCCTCATTGCTTAAAATCGAATGGGTTCTTCCTTGACTCATTACAATAAACCCTGGTAATAAAGGTTCCTGGGAATGTTGGTGGAAAACGGGCTGTTGTCATTGTCATACACATGTATTTTAAATGCAAACAAAGGTTTTATTACTTCATATTACCTTTTATTAACAGATGCCATTGAACTACAGAGTACACCTCGCCTAATTTGGTGATGAGGTTTTAACAGAATTGTATTTCCCAACCTTCTGACAGTGAGAGTGTGCTAAAGATAGAGCTCACAGTGAGGAGACAGAGGAGAAAAAAAACTACCCTCTGTGTTTTAAATATTACTTGTGGTTTGAATTAGAGAGACGATAAATTCTCTGAATAATAATCACAAAGCATTTAGCTTCAGCTGCCTGGGTGAAACAAAACACAGTCGAGCGAAACTTTGAACTCTTTCTTTTTTTCCCTTCGGAACCGTTTTGTTTTCAAATTGTAGCGCTGAGTTCATGGGAAACTCACTCTGGGGTTACCTGCACCCCTGCAAAGTGATGGAAAAAAGGCATTATAGCCACAAGAATGTTTTTGCAGTTAGTTGAAATATTGCTAACCTTGTCAAATGTCATTTTGAATGAGAAAGCAAACATATTTTAATCAGGGTTTTAAAGGCAGGGCTTTTCAAACTGCGACTCTTGGAGAAAAGGGTCAGCTAATTGCGATGTTTGATGTCATGTTTGGACTCTCTCTCCATTTTGATGTGACTGCCTCAGAGCCTTCTCTCTCTCACTCTCTCTTTCTCCTTTTCCCCATCTCCTTCTCCGTCTACACACACTTTGTCACACACACACACACACACTGATGAAAAACTACTGAAAGGTCTTAGAGTTCTCGATGCTGTAATCTTCATACAGTCTCAGCCTCCATTTCCTGTCAGCCTTCTTCTCAACTTCAACCTCCAACTTCCTTATATGCATCAGTGAAAACGTGAGCCACTCCAAACAGATCCTGCAGCGCTGGAATTTCCAAATCTTACTCCTAATTTTGTGAATGAGTGTGTGTATGTCATCACTTTGGATTGTAGGCTGAGTGAAGAGGGCCATACCTCAATCCTACCTCCACTTTAACCTTTTAACATCCATCCTTTTCATCAAACCCTTTCTGAACTTTTGCTTAAAATGAAGGGCAGACATATAACAGAAGTTTCTGTCTTTAACATGTGGCTGAAACACAACCTAAAGTACATTGGTGCAAACATGGGTCAAATGGAAACGTACCTAACCTAAGTAAAACCTTAAGGTGTGGTATGACGGAGCAATATTGTAAGAAAAAAAAAAAATCTAGTAATATTATTTTATATAGTTTTTGGGTTCCATGTAGATAGGTTACACTGCTCTACAATTGTATTGTGTGTATATATATATATATATATATATATATATATATATATTTTAATTTTTTTTTTACAAAGTATCTGCTTCAGACATTAAATGTGCTAAGTCTTGCATACTTTAATAAGATGAATCAGAAAACAAGTGACAAAGGTGTTGTTAGTTCATGTTTTAATATATATAATGGTGTGTTATTCCACATATATGGTGGTTTATGTACATGTATACAATGGATTTGTAAATATTCCACTAGAAAGAACCTGTAAAGTGAATGGATCATAATGTGCAGACAGTGTTTTGAAGTAGATCTGAGACTAATATTCCTTTGGGCTAAAACCTATTCTCTTGTTAATGTGGTGTGTGGTGAAATGTCATTAGTTTTATATCTAATATTAAGACACAAATTACAACAATAATTTGTACAATATGTTATGTGACAATATATTATCAGTATGATAGTTAATGAAATATACACAACTGTGCAAAATATGATTACTATACACCCTGGTTTAAAAAAAAAAAAAAAGTCCCAACCTGATTTAATGCAGCAAATAGTTCAGATCATCAGAAAATTATAGGAGTGATGGAAATGTTTCAGCTCTAACATGTTCTTTAAGTGTTAAATGATATAGTAGTTTATCATTGCTTATATAACTGTCTGTTTGATGGAGGGCATAGATTGGGCCAGTGAAACCAGACTGACCCTGTTTCAGAGTGATTACCCATCATACCTAATGCCTACAGTACAAGCATGTGGGGGTAGTGTTATGATCTAGGGTTAAGTCAGTGGGTCAGGCATAAAATCAATAATAATGTGTCGGAAAACAAACTACAAATAAATGTAACGTTTTTACATAAGCTTACTGAAAACACAGTGAATGTGTACCATAATCAGTGGTAAAGGCTAATTAGTAAAATATAAGTGTTGATTTTACGTATTTATTTATTCATCCATTTATTAGTTTTTTCATAGACATACTGTGTGTTACAAAACTCAACCAATGCAGAAAAGTAATAAATTTTTTCATTAAATACATTTTTTATTGTGCAGCCTCACAATAAGGGATACAGCAGAAGAAGTCCAACACTTGTAAAAATGCCAGTATTAGTCTTAATTTGAAAGGCAACATCTTGTTTTTGGTACTTAGCATGTGTCTAAAACACGATCAAATGTAACCTGTAATCTTAAAATGTGTCACCATGACCTGATAGTCATTAAAAGGTTCAAATATGACGATACGTGCAAAACTCCACCAACCGTCTATTACAGGTTAACCTTCCAAACACAAAGTCCCACTTCTCCTTGCTTCTCATAATAACTGTTTTAACTGGGGGAGGGGAGGGCTAGAGGGGAATATACATTGTAAATTATGTTTGACAGAGTCGGGTTTGTGGTTTTGTCGTGGCTTGTCTTTAGTTATTATTCATACTTCCTCCTGCCACAGATAAGGTCTGCTGGTGAACATACCAAGGTGAGCGCTGGCGCGGGGCTCTTATCGCTAGCATTGATTTAGGGCAAGAACTCAGTGACAGAGGTCATTGTGCAGTAAAGCCATCCATCATTCAGGTTTGATTTCTGCTCAGACCTGTCTCCAAGTTGTCTACACATAGGGAGGCCGTTCACAAGAAGGAGAAGAAGAAGCAGAGGCCGCGGTGGGGTTGAACCGGTGGGAGGTGCGACGTGGGAGGGTGAGTGCAGGGGACACTGGGTGACTGTTCAGACGTGACATGAAATAAGCATTTTAAAGCTGTAATTACAGATTGTATCATCTTTGAGATTGATGTTTAAAGACAATTTAAAGGTATAGGAAGTGTATAAACAATTTACATCCTCTATTTATTATATGGAATCCACTGACTGTGTGTTTCATGTACAATAAGTAGAGATAGAGGAAATATGGTCAAAGGGTGTAACTCGTTTTTTGACTCAGGACCCCATTTTAATCATTTCTCACGACCCCAGACATTTAACACTGAGATATTTTTCTCCCTAAAATTAATTTAGTTTTGTTCATCTAATAGTTTGCTGCACTGTGTTGTAAATAAATGTTGATTTTAGACAGATTTAATCTATATAATGGATATTATTATGGATAGAGGCAGAAAGTCCAGGTGTAGATTATGACTGCACACAGTTTATTTTCCGTGGTCAGGACATGTACAGTCAGTCCAGCTCCTATTTACAAGTATGACAATTAATACTAAATAAACAATAACTTACACTATGAATTATGAAAGAACTGCGACATCTGAAACTGACTACAATGAACCTTTGACAGATAAACAGTCCCACAGTGCTTCAGTTTTACACTCACTGTTTGTCATGTCTTATATGTATGTGATTGTCTCTCTTAACTCACCAGTATGTTGTTGGTTTTTTGGGGGGTATTTTTAATCAATTACTAGACATTTCTGGTGACCTCATTTGAATTCCAGGCGAGCCCATGCGGGGTCCAGACCCCAAGGTTGAAAAACACTGGTGTAATTGGTTTGTATAAACTGGTGCACAGGAACATGAATATGGGATAAAATATAATGACTTATTTCAGTGTACTATTGTTTTTAAATGCAAATTTAGCATAATTTGTTCAGTTATCTAGATAGCATATCTACAGCTCAGTATTGTAATATTAGTAATATTGTAATATTTTAAAGTAAAATGATTTTAAAGTCCAGTTTCATTCATTATAGGTGTAGTAAAAGTTGTAGTTGAGTTTTATTTTACTTTTTTTAGTGTAAATGTCAAATCATTGACTGAAACAAGATCATTCATTATAATCAGCTCAGGAAAAACATTTTCCAACTAACAGTATATTGTAATAAAATGTGTTTTTCAGTATCAGTCAGTGAAATAAATTAAACAGAACCATGAAATTGATCTCTTAGTGTTTTAGCTCAGAATTTAACAAAATAAAATCAACAGAAAAAATTATATTGCAATAATTAGTATTAAAACATCATCACTCAATACTATGTGATATTTTTTATGTGTAATGAGCCTTGCCTTTTCTTAAAAAAATGGTGAAAATATAAATTCAAATGCCACAAAATGACATGAATATAAACCACATCCCAGAAATCCGGTGCAAGTTTTCAGAATATTTTTGACCAGTTCATCCTGCAAACAGGTTGTCACTGAAAATGTTTTACATTCAACTAAAATGTAGGTACAGTGTTTGTATCTTTTCCACCAGTCAAGGATTTACCTCCCTTTCCACAGTTTATTTTGCCACTTAATTCTCCAGGTGTCCTAGAGATTTCTTTGGTATGTGTTTGAGATGCTCACATTTTCCCCGATTTAAAATTCAAGGTAGCTCGTGGTAAATAAATTAACAATAATAAACACAGCAGATGAGTGTTTTCCTCTTTGCAGGGGTATTTTTTCAGATGTCTGAAGTTTGGTATTTATTACTGTTAATGTTGTTCATGGCCTTTAAGGCTAGACTTGTAACTTTTGGCTCATATGTCGTGTTTATCCTGGCATCAAATAGGGGAGCTCATACTTTCAAATATGCCATGACTCATATTATTGATTTGTCACGAAGATAATTCATTGCAGTTTTTTCAGACTTCTGCAGAAGTTATATGCTGTCAGAGATTCTCCTGATGTGAGTGTGTGTAAAATGGTTGTAAACTGGCTTGTGCAGATTCCTGTGGGGAAAAGGCTTTTTTTTTGTGCACAGAGGTCTTTGGTTATGCTGAAATAGCTAGCTGAGATGGTGCTGCTGCTGCTGCTTACTCCAAACCTTCCAGTGGATAGCTTAAGTAGCTAATTACACTTCAGTCTGTAATCAAATCCATGTCAGGTTGTCTGAGAACCTGGATTTGTGTGGTGGATTTCAGTTAAATACACGGGTAGCTTAAACATTTTATGGTTCTCTCCTCAAATTAAAGTTTTTTTTTTTCTCCAATCCCCTCTAAAATGTGTCATATCCCATTACACAAATTTGGATATGGTAAATTAGCGAGGAGAGTGCTTACGCTATGAATATGTTGACTTTTATGTGCTGTGTGTGGAGGGTTAGCTTGCTGGGGGTTGGGAGTGTCTTTAACTCTAAAAAGTTGTCTTGAATTTTCTCCCCTCGCATGATGATGTGTTTTTGCAATTCAAATATTTGCTCATTCTCTTCTCCATTGCAAAGCTCCCTTTGAAGCGGAAGAGTTCTATCAGGACCAATGACAGCGTGAGTGTGCAGCGTGACAGCGCAAGAGGCAGTGCTGGACTATTTCTAACTGCATATTTAAATAGCACGGAAATCCAAAATCAAAAATGTATGCAAATGACGGCATGTTTTGCATGCAGATATTTTTATGATTTGAAACTTGCATATTCAGGTACGTGCCTAGCTTCACCAACATTAATCAGAATTACTTCACTGCATATTTGATCTCCCCTTAAACAAATATTTCTGGGTCTGCAATTTGGCAGATTTACTTTTAATGAAAGGCTTGCTTAATGTTTTTATGGACTATTTTAAGTGGAAAGACATACTTTAGGCCTGAGGCTTCATTGGAAAGTGTGTATCCTTAAAACTCTCAATGCTATCTTGCCTCATGATATAATATTTTTCTTCCTCATGCCATAACTACCCTTAGATTTATCACAGCTATATATGTTGTCTTCTCATGTGGGAACGTACCCTATCCCTTAAATAAAGATTTTAGATGTATTCATTATATTTAGATGATGCAGTGTGTGGGTGCTTAGCCCGAGGCCCGTCTCCTTAAGGTATAGAAAATACAGTATAAAATAATTAATTGAATTGTCATCTGTATGAGCAGCCCTTGCTCTCTGCACCCTATAATTCCAACCTCTTTCTCCCCCTTCCCCTCGCAACATTTTTTCCCTTCTTTTTTTTCTAAATGGCAATTAATCTCATTTTTAGTCCAATTTCCAGCCCTCTGCTGGAGTCGGAGCAAGTCCCCTGTTTTGTTCCTATTTGGCTTGGTTCCTCTGCATAGTCATTAAGGGCCCAATTAATGTCACCCTTTAGCTGAAGAGTGCTCATTTTTATTGGGGAGCTGACAGTCACCGCCATGAGTGCCGCAGTGTAATATGCATTAATTGCCCCGTAACACTGGTAATTACCAGTTCTTCAAGCCTCTCAGTAAACTGTCATGCCCAGACACGACTGCTTTGAAATAGATTACTCATTAGGGGGACCTGCCCTGTTTTCCAATGGGGGCTCTCTGGGTTGGCATAAAGACGAAAAAAATCTGGTGCTTGAACAAATAGTTGCCAAGAGCAATTTCCTATTACAACTTCCCGGTGACGGCTTTTCTCTTTCTCTCTTTTCTTTCTTTTTTTTTTTTTTCGCCTCAGATGGCATTCCAGCCGTCACTTGAGGTAAAGATCAGAAGTAGAGTTAGAGGTCCATCACAGATCTTGCTGATAGCAGTTGGTTTGTCTTCTCGTCCCAGTTTGACTCCTTGAATAAAAATGTGCCTTGGGATTTCACAATCAAGCATATCGCCTTGGTCTGAACAGAATTCTTGTATAGCGATTGTATTTTATTCATTTTTCTTTACTTGCTTTTGTACAACGTCGGCCTGAATGCCCAGAGACTGGTATATATAAATGCTGCATTGAAAGTGTCAGTGTTGTTGCTTGATGTGGGGCATTTCAGGGCCTTTGTACATAAGATCAAGGCAGTGTTGATGTGAAGTTCTTGTTCAAATATTGATGCTAACATTGCTTGAGCCTTGTGTTTGCAAACTGCAGAGTTTCTGTTTTAAACATTAGGTTTGTCCTGTGTACCTGGAGGGCAAGAAATTGATAGTGAATGCAAATAGATGAATTTAAAGAAACGGTTAGAGGACAAAAGCTTGGGATGTAGTGTGGGTGTCACCGTTGCACTGCGATAAGATATTATAAAAGAGACTAAATCAAACAATGTTAGCTATCTCATATCCTCTGCAGAGAAAGGTGTTGGCCTATTTAGTCACGCTAGAAACAATATTTAGATTTCACCGCAGCTTTGTAAACGCTTCAAGTGTGCTGGGCTGATTCTACTCTCCTGTTTCTTTCTTTCCTTTTTTTTCCCAAAAGCACTTTTGTGTCATTACCCATTTACTATAGCAAGAAAAAGAACCAAATGTGAAGACCAGGGAAAAACCTCTATCGTAGACACAGCACGAGAAAACACAACGTATACACACATGCAGAGCTTCACAAAGGTTTTATCTCCCTTATAGCACCTGCTTCAGGCAATCTGCTCCCACTCGTCTCAAATGAATTTTGTCACGGCCTTTCAGATTCTCAGCCGGCGATTCGCTAATGAAAGGAGATAGTACAATTTGAACTGACCAGGTAGCAGCCAGCAGTGCACAGCTGAGAGCAAGGGATGGGGACACACCCCTCCTTGAAACAAAAGACAAGTCAACCGTCCACTGATATACCCATTACCCTTCTCATTAATACCCCACAGACCTCGACGTGTGTGCGCCCGTGTGCGCTTGTGCGTGCGTTTATCTGTTTGTGTTGGTCGAGCACTTATCGAATTGTTTATGACAGGCCTAATTGGGCTAATTGAAGACATTAAGATTACCTGTCAGCTGTGTGTATCCAGACTCCCTATCTGTCTGACAACTCCTGACAAGTGAGGGACCCCGTAGCATCCGTCATGATGGAGCATTCCCAGGCCGTAATAGGGACAATAGGGGCCACTCTAATTTGATGTGGACAGCCTTAGCTGTGCATATCAGCCTTCCCCGCCCTCCCTCTCTGTGAGTTGTCTGTGTGTGTGTGTGTGTGTGTGTGTGTGTGTGCGCACCCGAATGTTTGTGTATGAACGGTAAGTGTACGACTGATTTGAGGGGGCTCTTGTCTTCAGCCAGGCTAATGGAGTTCCCCTTTGGCAAACTGACAGAGCGATGAGACGGTCTGAGGGGAAAAGTGAAAGGGGGTTTTGAGTGTTTAAGGACATGAGAGGGAAGTTGCTTGGGGTGACGGCCTTCACAGATTGAGTGACAAGAGTGGAAGGTTGACATCTGTGTGTCTGTGTGGTCAAGGATGGTTAAGCATACTGTTTGATTAAGGGCCGCAAAACTTTTTGACATGACGAAACTATGATATAACTAATTAAACTTAAGTCAGTTTTATAGATGATATGAATGAAGTGACTGTTGTGACATCAGCCACCGGTTTATAGACAACCATTTGGAAAAGTTTGCATTTTGGCTGCAGGAACATTACTGTTAATGCAATTTTAGGCTAAAGAGTCAGTAAAAAATTATGGTAAAGGTAAAATATAGAAACTACAGCAAATTACCCAACACTCTCACAAAATTCCTTGGATTCCTGAGTACCATTTAGCTTTACTTTCCCCAATGATAATGACTCATGGGATCATTTTAACAATAATTTCATCTGTACATGTAAGTTATTTGATGTCACATAATTCATATCAACATACAAAAAAGTTTAATTATGCACATATCCAACAATAAATGAATGTTTCCAATGTCAACTGCAGTTACTATTTTTGGCTAACAAGTTACTGCTAGAAAAACACAAGAGTACAAATCACACTGCTAATAAGGAAATAAATACATTACTTAATGTAGTTGCTAAGCAGACACAAATACAATTGGAAAGTTAGCTGATTGACTACAATTTCTAATTATTTCTAACATTGGCTAATCTAGCTATGTTACATTAACAGGACACGTGATAACAATTTGAAATTTGAGGGTATTCTTAGTGTAATTAATTAATGACAACTACAGTTTGAGTTGTCTAAGTAGATGTATGTGTATATATTGAATTAACAAAACCTCTGAAAGTCTTTATTATCTGGTCTACTTGTCTTGTATTAGCTATAAAATATTATGAAGGGAGCAATAATGTAAAGATGAAACCACCAATACCATCATCGGAGAGTTCAGTAATTGATTAGTTAATTGAAATGAACTGGAATGAATCAACTTAGTATATAGAGAACTTTATAATCTTTGAATTGTGAGTCAGACTTCAGTGATATTAAACTTGAACATATTTCTTCACTGGCTTCATTTTCAAGCTCTGTTTGCCCTTTGGTCTGCCTTGAATTTTTATTTGATCAATATTCTCTCCTGAATCCAACCATTTCAGTACAAATGCACAAATCCAATAGTTTATCTTCACCTTTTAAAACCTTTTGGAGATGCAGATATTCATAGGTCAGAGATGGTGGACTTTAAACACTGCAAAGTCATATCTTCTTGGTCTTAAGGAATGTGCTTCTGCATATGTGTACCCCCACACACACACACTGTCCCCTCCTTCTCCTCAGCACTCTCCACTCCTGTGTGGCATTGTGTGGGGCTTTGCAGTGTCATCGCTATGACAGATCAACGGTGTCAGCCCAGGAGATCCCTCTGTTTGTTTGTTCTACTCCAAAAGGGGTTAAACTGTCAAGTTGACAACTCGAGACCCTCTGCCCTAGTGCCTCCTTCCCTCCCTCTCTGCCTCTCTCTCTCCTTCTCTCTCTCTTTCTCACTCCATGACTCCCTCCCCCCCGTCCACCTTTATCCCCAAACGAGTGAAAATCAATACCAGATTGCCTGAGGACCACTGTTTGGTGTGGGCCTGACCCCTAGATGTCCCCCACTCTGCTTCTTTCATTACATGTAGCCCAGTATTTAACTTCCATCCTGATCCCTCGCCTAATTAGTTTCGATAAGCTCAGAGTCTCTTTCTCTCTTGCACCCTCCCTCTTTCGTTCAGTGTGTCTGTCTTCTTTTACACGTGCGCTCACACACACACACACACACACACACACACACACACACACATCAACACTGCAAACACACATGGACATTTTGCTTTCTTGCCCTTTGAAGGGACACACAGGGCTGGGAGTAATAAAAAGAGAAATCCCAACACGTGCGCACAGAAGCTCTCAGCGATTCTTGAGCTGGGATTATTGTTTTGTTTGTATAGCAAATTTTTAAAAACTACAATGAAATTAGATTTGCACCCTAGATCATCAGTGAAAACACCAGGGATATCCTGTGTTGTCCAAAGCTAATGGTGCTCAGCAGTGGGCCTGTTAGCAAAACTACACTCCTTTTCTTCTACATCTCTGGTTCCCTACACTTCCACAGTTGTCAAGTTAAAGTAGCCATTGATATTATGAACAACCTGCGTTTATTTCTTAATCTTGTTTTGTTTTCTAAAGCTTGTAAATAATTAAATGGCACAAACGCCAATTGCAAGAAGGTTCCAGTGGAGTGTCTGCTGGAGGTCTACATCTATGTGTGTGTTTTTATGTACCACCCACATGTCCAGGTGCCGCCACTGCGCCGGCTGGCCCATCGACCACTGACAAGCCCCAACGACATGTAGGCCCCCCTGCTTTGCCCACCCCCCCCCAGGGGCTAAAATTACCCTCAGGAATGTAAACAGACTGCCGAGTAAGCACACAGCTTTCTGTGGCCCTTCGCTTGTGTCCATCTCTAAACTCTCCCCCCCAAACTGGGACACTTCCATTTTGGAATCAGAGGCCAAGGCTGATGGCTGGGATACCATAACACTAGGATTGTCTGTTGTGTTGGGGCAGTTTCAGGTTAAATGACTTTTCTCCATGTTTTCAGGCTGTGCTCATATTTGGGGCCCTTAAGTCTCCAATGCACAGGTTGCAAAAGAAATATTTTTCTTTTCACTCTTTCTCCTCATATCTTCTTTCCCCTTTTCATTTTAGCAGACAGATGGGCATTCACACCAATTCATTAGGTGTGTGGGGTAGCCGTAAGCAGTGGAGTCTGGGTGAAGAAGTTCACTGGGCTGGGCGCTGACATGTTGATTTAGTAGTGGTAACACGACTGCACTTCCAAAGGTGCTGACTTGGACGAAAGCCAGGCCTCTTTTTCTCCCAGAGAGACATTAGAGGCCGCGCTCTAATTTTGGGGCAGGGTTCACCTCATGGATGCAGAGGCCAGAAGTTCCTACGAAACAAACATTCACACCTGCCTTTCCACAACCAACTTTTGATTCCGCTAACATTCAGCCAATGTTTTAGAATTTAATCTAAATTTACTCTTGAACTTCAGCTCACCGAGAAATGAAACGTATGGAAGTGATTGATTTTCAAGAATTTAAGTGGAAATGCATTTTTTACTACATTTCTAATTTAAGAACATTGTGACATGTTGAGTCCAAAGTTCAATGAGAATTAATCAAAAATGCTTCTGTAAAAATATGCCAAGATATTAATTAATAGTTGTTAACAGCCATATAAAGTTTATTTTCCAAGTCCATTAATGTGGTAATAGCACTACTGTATAAAAGTGTTATAATAACATTATTACCACTTTTATTGTTGAGAGAGTTAAAAGCAATGATAGGAAACTTGCCAACTGCTTAGGAATAATAATGGAAGCCTTGTGATAATTATAAAAAAAACCCAAACATTGTTTTTATCGATATTAAATCTTACATCTTTGTTTTAGTTCATTAATACATTAATATCCATCTCTTAGCTGTTCAGTGTGCATTTCCTGCTGGTAAAGAATCTACAGCGACGGTAGTATTTGAATACCTTAAATAACTATTTAAATAGAATACAGTACAAAAACTACAGCTCTTTTTCATTAAATATTTTTTTTAGTATTGGCCGTTAGTTTCTAAAACACCATAAAGGTTTATATACGGTTTTACTGACTGTGTGAGAAACTAGATGTTTATTATTTCTGTACCCTTTCAAGATGTGGAAGATAAACAACCATGTATCAGGTACACATCCTATGAGCTCACCTATAAACATGATATCACACATACATATACATACATCACACTGTTACTTAACTGGACACATCAGGTCTGCAGACGCCTGGTCCGGCTGACGCTGCCCTATAGTGAGGCCAGATAGGATTACAGTACAAACTGTTGTTGATTAAAGCTGTGCCTGTAGTGGGGGATCATCCTAAATTGAAAACACATTAGTTACCAGGGTTAAGGGCAGGATTAGGACCAGGGCTACGTGGGATCCAGGAACAGCAGCAGCATCAGACACAAAATGGCCGTTCTTCTTCCCTGGCTTCGACTGTGTTTCCCCCAGAGACAGGTGGCAATTATCGGCCAGGGCTGCTGGGAGTTCACAATAACAGGTTAAAGGAGCATGTATCCCCCTGACGCTGTAGTTCTCTCTGTCTGTGCAGCCTCCCCAGGCCCTGTGCGATGAACTGCCACCACAGGGAGCTTCCTGTCTCAGAGCAGAACTTATAGACATGGAGACTCATCAAAGACCAGTGGGAATCTCTGGCCAGATCTCCAAATTAGCTTTGTGGGCCACTGTTTGGCTTTGCAGATGAGGCTTATTAGTCTTCAAACAACAAAACCCTCTGAGCCAAGATTCCTTATGTTGTTTTTACTTTTCATACTATCAAGGGCATCACAATCATTTGTGACATAAGAGCTTGAACTTCAATTCAGACTCATAGACTTGAGTGCATCACATGCATAGTAGGCACAAATTGAAGTCATTGCTGTAATAGAATTAAATAATATCACCATTAAGTGTTAATGAACACCCACTCAGTGTGTCATAACTGAAGAGATCAAGCCATTTCCATGATGTAGGGGGTCATTATGGAAGATGGGGAGTCGATATCTGTGAGAAGATCAGGTGAGCTTTGACCATCTGAGTGTTAACCCTTATAGAGCCAAAGAATAACACAGAGACAGTGGGTATTAAAAGGTGCATTAAAATTACAAAGACTACGAGAGCGACATTTTATTTTAAAGTAGCGGCCTAAAATGCCCTGCCACACAAAACCATTTTTACTTGCAGTCTTTAAAATATGTTGGGTCCATAGGTGTTAGCAGATTTAAAAATGAAACGCTCGTGACACTGAAAAGAAATAAGCGCAGAAATCAGGCCAGTTAGAAAAGGTGGTCAGTGTCTGAGCTCATTACTATTCGCCTAAGTGAGACCACACCCACAGATTTTATCTACCACAGTGACAGTTTTTGTTTAGAGCAAGGTGCAGTGCCATAACAGGGTGAGGAGTAAACCTGACAAATTCCTTGGGCCCAGCATTCCCGGGAGGCCCATAGAGCACTGCATGGAACCCAGTGGATACAGGATAGAAGTTGGGACAATTCAATATAACATCTGCTGTACAAGAGAGGCATAGAAGCTGTATATTCAAAGCATATTAAGTTTCACTTTTGTTTACACTAGTTTCTCAACTTTTTAATAGGGTCAAGGATACTAAAAAGCCAGACTGTCATTGATTAGCTGTTAGCCAATCAGAGTCAAGCAGATTAGTATGTTGAGTGTCCATCAGAACTAGCACAAATCGAGGTGAGTCTTTCAGCAAAATAGATTGAAATTTGGTAACCAGGGCATTTTTTCCATGGTAGAACTTCGGACATTACCACAAAAGTAATGAAACTTGTATGCAAGGGCACCTTTAATAAAGTTTCAGACATGAGCACATACGTAACATTGTGATCCCAATGGACATGATAATAGTCCCAAGTTCCCACCTGCTGCATGATAAAAACATAGAACATTACAGAGATGACAAGGACAGAATTATATTTTGATCAATATCCACTGTACGTTGAATTTATAGCAGATGCCCAAGGCCTGAAATTCAGTATACAATGAAAATGTCTTGTGTACTTCTAGAAAGAGTGACATGACTAGCATGACGAATCAGGGCAAGATATGAAATCACAATTTCCAAAAGTCTCCTTCTATATTTACTATGTTTCAAACTAAAACAGTTGTGTTTTCGAAAGTCTCTATTTTCGTGGTCCTAAAACAGCAGAGTGGCTATGCGTAAACACAGCTGAACTAGTGCTTTTAAAGCAAACATTGGTGTATCGGTGTGGACGTGATGTAAAACCAGTAAGGAGATATATCCAAAGCACAGTCTGAAATGAACAGTTGCTTACATTGGTTAGAAGCTGAATCATAATTATTTCCATACTTCTATCCGCACTCTGATATGGATTGTTTTGTTGCTGTCATCGGTGCGTTGTTTTGTCGTACGCAGTGTCCTCAGTGCTGTTTGGACCGACTTCTGAACACTAAACAGACAAAGCTGAGGCCAGACCACACCTTGTTTGGTTTCGCTCCACATTCAAAGCAGACCAGCGTACGTCAGGGCGCGTTGGACCGTGACGCCATAGATCTAAGAGGGGACCAGCACATATTATACACACAATGCACACTTGTCCCTCAGATATGTGTTGCTAATGTGGTAGGCGACATGCTCGGTTAAGGGACTTAACAAGTTCCAAACACTGATTAAGACCCCTCCCTTCAGCTGGAGGATGTTTAGGAAGCACAATATTGGAGCCAGATCCTAACCAGGACCAAATGATGATGTGAGGTGGTGCTTTTTAAATCTTTCTATTTTCCTCTCAATTTGTTTTTAAGGGTTGATTTATTTATTTTTTTAGCTGAGTTATTAGCCTAGGTACTCATCTATACAATCACATGTTTAGGCAGGTTATCAATCAGCTGATTGGTGTAGGGTCTGTCAGATTACATGTGTGTGTTGGGTGATAAGATTTTCAGTTAATGTGAGAAGGTGGCTGAGGTGATAGGAGGTTGTGAAGGGACCTGAGGTCAGCGAAAGTGATAATGTGTTAGTGTGAGATAAAGATTATAGAGTAGTGATGTACATCCCTCCTACAGTGATGTAGGAGGGCTATTTGGGGGTGGGGGGGCTTTGGAGTGATAGGAGTTAAAGTTAGAAAATTAAACACAATACTAAATTAACATGTACTTTTTGCCCATGATTGTTTTTTAAACCTCATATAAAATTGGGCTGAAGATTAGATTTAAACCTGTCAAACCTTTATTACCTCCACCAAGGAGGTATTAAATTTGAGTCCGTTTGTTTGATAGAATTTTCAGGATGTATCACAAGGAATACATCATTAAATGTTGTTGGTGATCCAGAAAAGATCCTGGATTCTGGATCACTTTGAAATTTTACATTGCAGTAAATGGAGAATAAATTTGTAGTGATCCAAAATCCAGGATCTCTTCCACATCACCAAAATGTAATCATTTGTTCCATGTGACACTCCCAACACATCCTGAAAATTTGATCAAAATCTGTTTAGAACTTTTTCCGTAATGCTGCTGACAAACAAACAGACTCGAATTAAATACCTCCTTGGCAGAGTTAATTAAATAATGAAATAAATGAATAAAAAACACCAAATGTAGTCGTAGTTTTATCATATTACTAAATTTCGTTTATCAAGCAGAATGCCAAGATCTGATCAAATGTTAAGTAAATAACTTTATTTATTTATTTATTTTATTTAACTTGCAATCATATCCCAGTTTTTAGGGAGTATTGTGTTACATTTAAGGGAATCCCCCCCCCAGCTTTTATACTTTATTTTATACAAATTTTAAGCAGGTGTATTGATTTTTGTTATACTCTCTTTATTTTGGTTTACATCAACAAACTAAACTGCTGTAACCTTACCTAGTGTTTGTGTTTCAGAACAGAGTTGTTCAGCTGTAGTATAAGGCTTGTTTTGAAGTAAATGGTAGTTTAAGGGGTTTATTTGTGTTACTTTGTACTAAATAGTTAATAGGACAGTTTCAGAAATATGTGTAAAATTGTAAGATGAAAAGCTTTTCTGAATGTTCACCGTTGTAGTGAATGGAGACTTTCTTCTTAAAACACCCTACTGATCATATACCAAATATTTATCTTGCGAGCCAACTCCTTATGCAGCTGCTAGAGGTTACATATTTCATAATAAAGTATGTCACGGGTTTCCTAAGGTAGGTCAGCTGAGCAGTGACTAATTTTGTGGCGGGTCAGAGGGCTGGAAGCTTGTCCCGGTCTGCTGGTTGCTATAGTAACCAGATAACACACTGTAATCCTCATCAGCGACTGCAAATTAGCTGCCTGTGTGAAATACAACATTCAACTTAGAATACACTCGCTCAACTTGACCTTCAACACTTCGCGTACGTACACATTACACTTGGACGCCTTTGTGTTAACCCACCCAACAGCACACTACACAAACACATGTACGCATAAAACACTCTTCCACCAGCAGTGACAAACGCAAACCACATCCGTGTCACGTACCATTTCCATACCCCATCGACAAAAAACATAAAAACGTCGAAGAGAATTACACCTAGTGGAAGATTTTTTTTTTTCTTTTTTTTTTCTTTATTACTCTCTATTCCACCTTAATTATAGACTAGGTGTAGGTTTTAACTTGTGTTTGTGTTTTACATACCTGAGCAGAATTGATATTTTCTTAAAAAGAAAAGAGGTGGAAGGAAAAAAAAATAAATACGGCACACTATTCTTAGCCCTTGTCATATTAATAACTCATCTGTGGGAGGTTAACTCTTCCATTCAGTTCCTGTTATTTATGGGCAGTAGGATGTATAGTTGGTAGCAAGTGATTATTTACCTCCTTGTTTGAAGGCGCCCCTCCGGACAGCCTCAGCTTTAAATATCCTATTTGTGTGCAAGGAAGCTTTTGTTATCAGAGGCGTAATCATCATCAGACTGGCTGACTTTCACCAAACAGCCTTGTATTTAGTACACGAGCTGGGTGTACAGTGATCAGTTGCAGGGCTGTATCATCTGACAAACAGCCAGGGGTCATGCTCTCATTGGATATCCGATGAAATCCAAACAATACTTGATATAGCAGAAAGATTCATATGCACAATCTGGCCAGAACAAGTCTCCACCTGGATTTAATAAAGCAAATAGTTGAGATACTTCAGTGATGACTGCGTTTCAGATAAAACAAGGTATTACATCTTAAACCATAAAAAACCCAGTGTGGACATTCGTGGACGTTTTCTCTCTAACCTCTCAAGTGTGTGTGTTTTTTAATAATTTTAGCATAATATTGTCCTCTATTTTTGTGTTTTCCAATGTAAATTATGTGTTCTCCTATATTTGATTTAGATATTCATGGACACTCAGTGATTGATTTATTTAATTGACAGTGTAGTGTAGCATCACTTACAGGATAGGTTTAATAGTGAATGTCTCCTCAGATTGATTAGTTACAGCTGAACGTATTAATACTAACTTTTTTTTGTAATTTTGAACTAAATTTAAATCCGCAATTAAGTAAGATTTTTGCAAATTTCAGAATTTGGGCATCTGGGGTTTGCTAGTAATCAACAGAAAAAACTTATGAACTAAAGAACATTACAGCAGAAACTGCAGTAAATTCACTTGCAATGGAAGGATGTTGACAATCCAACATACAATTTAAATAAAACTTTCATTGGCGTCCATTACATGTTGAGACATAAATTGGGATTTCTCCAAAACGCCTACTGGAGACGCCAACTGCACTGTCAGACTATGTGGACTGAAAATGGAAGAAACGTGTTCAAGTCCAACCTCATGACTTTGCCAAGGCCAAATATGAAGTTTTGTAGCTTTAAATTGAATTATCCAAACATGTGTTCACATACTCTAAAACATCACTGTAAACACACTTGGACACACCTAGTAGTCTAGTCACAGTATCACTGATATACATAAAAAAAAATGAACAATACACTCAAAATAATTAAAATTAACTTTGAAAATCACTTTTCATGTTGTTTGCATGTTGTTATATTTCTCATGTGTGATATTCACTGATGGATGCATCAAATTTTTTTCATTTAGGTCAAAATCATTGCTGTTCTCTTATATATTATTTTTGGTTTTAATAAATTAAAAACATGTGAGTGACATATACTTACATGCTTGTTTTGGTTGTGGAAGAGAACTAACTGTGTTGCTCATATGCTTCCATTAAACATGTGGTGACATCAAAATGATCATTTCTCGATATATATATATATATTTTGTTTAGTGTTTACACTGTTGCATAGTGTTTTATTCTTCCACACCTCTCACCTCAGTGTTTCTCAGTAACGTGTGCCTTAAAAGAAGCTGGACAGGTTCCATACCTGTATTTCAGGAAGCAGAGAAAGATTGACTAAAGCTAATGTTTGGCAGTGTGTTACTAGTCCTACCTTGTGAACTGATGTATGGATGCTGAAAACAAAGAAGTCTTTGTAGGGAGACCTCAGAGACATAGTTCACCCTCAGGTAGAGGCTTATGCTGTCTAAATCATTGCGGGGCGTTTGTTTAAAATGGGTCTGTGTGGTATGTAAAAATGAAGTGAGGTGTTTCAAAGTTGAGCGTAAATTCATCTTGATTTTATTGATAATTCATCATGTCGTTTAATGTGTTTTGGCAGTAGTGCTTGGCCTCCAGTTTTAGTAAAGCTTTTTCTCACCAAATGTGGCAGATCATATTAACCTTGATCTGTGTGTTCGGTAGAAAGAAATGTTAAACACTGAGTTTTGTGGGCCTCAGTGTCTAACCTCCAGCAACCCAAGACTTCTCAAAATCCTGGAAGGGCAGAAATAAAATCAAGAAAGCACATTTTTTTTGCATATTGTAGTTTATATTTTATTAGGTTTTTTACTACTGCTCTGTGTGTGGGGAGGTTGTGCATTTAAGATGCAGAGATTTCTTTCAATGCTTAGCTCAGTGTGAGCTTTGGCTGCTTGACTTATGCTATGTGTGCTTGCAGACACTAATAACACTCCCTCTTCGAGGCTTTTTGTTCCTGAGTGCCTTGCTCTCATTAAGCTGCCGTAGTAAGCTGCTTGGCACCTGCTTTAAATGCGACCACCACCCGCTCATTAACACTAACGAAAGCGTGGCTGGCAGCCGCAATCCACGCCCAGGCTTGTCAAGTGGCTCCTTTGCTGAAATTAGCTACATTTCACAAACAATTTCACCAACTCGTTACATAGTTAGGTGTTTATTGGAAGATGGCTGACTTAGAGGTGCTGTGCGTAATAAGCAAACGCCAGGTTAAAATGGGCCAACCCATATAATAAACCACAATTTACCTACATTTTCAAGTGTATTCACTTTCCAAAGCATTACATCATGTAGAGGGGCTGTATAGAAGTATATATAGGGTATCAAATACAGTTAGATTTTCTCTTTTCTGTCTCTGGAAGTACGGATGCCTTGTACTGGCCAAAGACATTACAGTTTTTTCTACAGTATTCTTGCATAGCAGGGCCTAAATAGAATGTATAAAATTAAATAAATCATCATGGTCTTAGGGTGCTCTAAGACACAGATGCAGTGATGATGATTTTACAAAATAGTATCGCAGTAGGAATTTGTTTTGGTTGAACAATGAGTGCTCGTGTTATAGTGGATAATTCACCAAAATAGTAGAGTGCAATATAAAGCACCAAAGTTTCACCTGGAAACACAGAAGTATTTCCATCCTCAACACTTTTAAATCCCTTTTAAATACTAATTTATTCAAGATTGCTTTTAATGTTTGATTACTGTTATTCTGTCTGTTTTAATGTGTGATTGATCTGTTTTCTATTTTTTTTGGGGGGGGTCTATTGAAGTCGGACTCTTATTGTTCTATTTTTTACTTCATGTAAAGCGTCTTTGAGTGCCATGAAAAGCACTATACAAATAAAATATATATTATTATTATTATTATTTCCTTTGTCTTATTGGGTTTATACAATAAAATACAAAAAACAATCCCTGTTTATATTGAAATGCTGAAAGGAATGAAAAACAGTAGTAGGCATGCTAGGCCAGTAGTCGGTGATGTAACTTTGTATTGACAAAGCCCATGTAAGTACAGACAACAGTTACTGTTAAAGGACTTTGAGTGCTTTGAAGGTGGAAAGGTGCTATGTTAATGCTGTCCATTTACCATTGTAGAAGTGGAATGTACATGCACAAAGCAGAGCTTGACGTCAGTGTTTTCAGTGAAAACCCCAGCTTACCTGTTGACGACCAGGTCTATTGCATTAATTTTTTTTTAAATCTGCTCTCGAGGTTGAATTCTAAAGTTTCCATATTGAGTAATCTAAAGTGCCAAAATGCAATAAAGGCTTTATGTTTAATTTTAAAACTGTTGCCATGAAAACCGCGCCTAAAAGACACTCTTTTTTTTTTTCTCAAAATCTGCAATTTTCATGATAACTTGCAAACTGAATGGTAGTGGTTGTTTCTCATAGAGAGAGGGACCAATAATGTGTGGATCTGTGGAAGAGAATAACAGACTACTTCTTGTGAGGGAGAATGATGCCATGTTCACGCTAGTAAAGATATTTATCTAAAAATCTGTTCACATATCCTTCCACAGTACATTGCAAAAAAAGACTAAACTACTACACATGCTCAGATGAGTAATTATTTCGAGTGGACTTTAAATGGCGTGGATCATATTGGATGTAGCAACAATAAACTTGTAAATTAGGGAGTGGGGGTTTGACACTTCTGTATTCTAGTCTCTTCATTTTCCTCTCCCTATGGATCCACTATGGATATAGGGAGAGTTTTGAAAAACTTACTCAAGGTAGACTTTTTTTCAGTTGAAATATTTGCCACCTAAAAACTAACTTGTCTAAGTGTACAATTTTTTTTTTCATAACAACATTATAGTTGATGGGTCAGAACAGTGAAACACTGATCTCACTGTTTCTAAAACCTTTAAACTGCACTTAATCTAGAGTTCACTATCTCACCAAAAACTGTCAGTTTTCCTTTTGTGTCAAGCAGACGAAAGTTGTAATATGACATTTATAAGTTAATTTGCTTTTTTTACATTCCGTATCTTGCACTTGCACATGTTGCGATGACAATACAGAAATGATTTATGGGACACCCTCTCTGGACGCTTCTTGAGAATTTTGTACTGTAGCTCCCTCGACATGTTCCTTGTTCCCTCATTGTTATTGTTTCTTTTTCCAGTTTCTTTCCTCCACAAGGTCCCTGTAGTATTGACTTGTATTCATTCTGAGTATGATTCAAAGTCCATTTATTTTCTTTACGGTATGGAAAGGCCTTGGTGACATAGCTCCCCTGTGTTTATAATTTTGCTTGTTTCAATTTGTGCTTGGCCTCCCCTGACAAACCCAGGACATGATGTATCGTACACTGCTGCCTTATCTGTTGATGTACAGTTTTAACCTTTTCAGAAGGTTGCCTTTCCACTCTGCACAGGCTGCTCTCCCTTTTCTTCCCCTTTCAGCCTTACCTCCCCATCCAGAGCTCAGAAAATACATACAGCGCAGCGGCTTCATAAAAAGAAGAGCATAACCCCTTTTCCAAAGTCATCTAATGTAAATGTTTAGGTTTTGTTTCCATAACATTTCCATATTAAGAGTTGGCGGCCATATGCATCAGTGGACCGTGGAAACGATGAGAGTTCGGGGGGCTTGAGCTTTGTGCAGTGCTGAGAGGCTGAGCTATGTGTGTGACATTGTGGTGAACTTGCAGTGTGCATCTGTGGGCTTTCTGCAGGGTTGTTAGCTTTGGCCTGTTTGCTCACAGATACTGCACCGTAAATCACACACTGACTGTACAACGTAGAATGCAGGATGGGGTGAGGAAGCATGTACTGCTGCAAGGGCCTCTTTCAAGGGAGGGGGTGTGTGAGTGTATAGTGAGATACTTTTTCATGCATGTGTCTGACACCATACAAGTACTGTATGTAGAACATGCACTGCCTCAAGGCCCAGTCAGCACAGTTCAGTACGTATAGCTGGCAGTGTCACAACAGCTGAGTACTTATAATTTATGTGGTTCAAATATACCTTGCAGAAGTTGTAAGGTCAATATCGAGGTATTTATAAAAAGCTCATAAAAAGATTCAAGATTCCTGTAATTATTATGAAAATTGCACCATTGGGTGCTTGAGTCAGTGTTTTAATTTGAAATGATTGATCACAGGTAACGATTTCATGCACTTTACCTTGGAGCTGAACTCCTAGCTTCCTGTCTATGTCTCCCGAGGCCCCACAACATGGTTAACTGTCTGAGGATAGACTGTCTGGGACCTGAACACTGTCAGCCCCCTTGAATCTGGTTTTGCATTTGGGGGTTGAGGTGGTCTGTGTTCAGAGTCCAGCTGTGACATGTCTTTATGCACGGCAGCTAATGTTCAAAGAATAGTCGTGATCTATATGAGGCAGAGAGGGGCCACTGGTGGCTCTTTGAGACATTATAAATAGCTTGAAAGATGATTTATTGCTTTTGTGAGAAGAAACTGTGAAATATGAAAGGTACTATATAAAACAAGTGGACATTGTTTCTGTGATACACTGTGTTTTTCTACTGTCTGTATATTAGCCATCACCATCTCAGCATTTTGAAGTAGCCATATTTGGACTCAAGTGTTCAGCTTGGGAAGCTAAAGGGATAAAACTGACTAAGCTAATGCTGTTACAAGTATTTTTTACTAGAATGTTACAATACAGTTCAATCGTTAGTTATTTCAAGCATAGAGCAGCAGCATCAGTAATACCAAACATTTACATGTAAATTCATGCTAAATGATAACAAATATAGATACTATTACACTATAATGCGGTAATCTCTGTAATAACAGTAAGGCCATCTTTAAAAACACTAATTAACAGGTTAAGTCCCACAGTTTCAATTCAATTCTAACATTTGTTAATGTAGCTAAGTTACGCTACAGGACAGGAAATTATCATTGAAAAGTAATGGTAAACATCATGAAACATTTCATGCTCCTACAGAACCAAGGAAGGGGTTTCTGACACCACCTTTGCTTTGCTAAACTACACCTTGATTCTAATAATCATATTGGATTGCTGTTTGTGGATTTTTGACCCAACTTTAATACTATACAGTCACATCTGCTGATACAGAGACTGATGAACACCTTTGGTCTGGAAGGTAGAAGTGTGAACTGGATTCTGGGCTGTCTGCCATGCAAATTACAAACAGTTAGTTAATTATCAATTTTCTGATCTGTCTGTACCATCTACTGGATCATCTAAAGGATGCATCTTCTCTCCTCCGTGTTTATACTGTAGACTAACAAGTGCCATAACACATTTGAAAACCACCATATAGTGAATATTGCAGGTGACACAGTTACTGTGAGCCTGCTGAAGAGTGTTGAAAACTTCCATGGTCCTGTAGTCTACTATTTTTATAATAGTGTCAAGATTCATACGTATCTCTGAATGTATCAAAGACAAAGGACCTGTATGGATTTCAGAGGCTCATGGCTCTCGGCTGACAGCACAGTGATTGATAGACAGGATGTAGAGATCGTAGAGTCCTAAAAGTATTTAGGAATGATACTAGCTGACATTTGGGAGAAATACTGAAATGATCTCCCTGAAAAGCCAGCCGAATTATAGCCCTCGATTGCACATCAAATTTCTGAGTAATAAACATATAAACAATCTGGGTAAATGCTAGTCAAAACTCTAGAAAAGAACACATCCAGAGAATGAAGAGGACAGGGGAATGGATTAGTATATGTCATGGAAAAGTCCTGGAAAATTATTTCAGGGATAGAATGGAATATACTTTGCTCAATAAACAGAAGCTCCAATAGGCACCTCTGAATGCAAGTGAACCATCAGTCAATTTCCATATAGCAGAAATCTAAGCCTTAAATGAGATGTAAAATTGTATTAAAAGAGAAAAACTTTTTAAAATTCATGACCACCCATACACTAATCAGATGGCTGACACAAATTGGCTTAAATCATAATGGGCCCCTAAGAAAATTTTGACATAATTTTGGAGAGCCACGGTTGCCAGATGAATGGGAGTCAGTTGCACCCAGGGGTTTTGGAAGCAGCATCTCTTCCACTTCAACACATTGGCTTCAGTTTCAAACTATGGCTGTTCCCCTTTGGAAATAACATTGCTCTGCTCCATTTTAATTGTTTGTGCAGACACTCAGGTTCACAGTAGCTTCAATGACTGTCAGAGACAAAGCAGCAAGAACATGAGAGAGAGAGAACAAAAGATAGAAAGAAGGGGAGAAAAAAAACACCTTACACTTAAATAGTATGAACTTGACTGCTCAGTTGCCGGGTGAGTCATTATTTATAGCTCTTTGGGAACTGCAGCACACGCCAACTGAGGAAAAGTTGCTTTTGCTTTCAAAGTTAATGTGAATGAAACAGCTGGACACTGTTGGACCAGCTTACATCAACCATCAGATCCAGTGTTTCAATCTCAGACTTGTTGAACTCTGCATGCTCTGCTATGTGCCAGAGGCTTCCGATGACAGGTTCCGGAGGCCTTGGTTGAGCTTTGTTATTTCACAGATTATTGTTATTTCACCGCCATTGTAATGTGATCGTGTGTGTATCACCCTGTCAGAAAGATCTTAATCTTCCAAGCAGCTTTTTGTTTGATTCGGAGCAAGTTTCCTGGACGTTGATCAAAGGAATATACCCCGGTGACCTTATCTCGCGTAGATCAATTTCACTAGTGTCCCATCATTTTATCTGCTCGCTCTTTTATTTCTGTTTGTTTAAGTATACAAATCCAAAGTCAACAGGTGAGCTAAAATTGGACACAGTTATTGACAGCTACTTCAGAACTCTTTGAGATGACATCAATGATAAACTAACAAAAGACGGGCTTCTTTGTTTTGTCCTGCAGGTTTGGTCCAGGTCTTGTTATCTACTGGTATGGTTTCATAGGAGAACTCGACTGCCAAAGAGACAGAGGTATCCTTCTCAAAGACTGCTTCCCTACGGACATTGTCACCTTGTGCCATGCCGCCCAACAGCCAGAAAAAGGACAATGACGTGAAAACAAGATGAGAAGTGGAGCAACAAAACAAAAAAGATGAAGGGATGAATAGAAGGAAGGAGGGAGGAAGACAAGGAGGCGGGAAAAGAACACTTACTCTGAACTGTGTATGGGGTGGATACCTATATCCGGAAGCAATTTGGCTTTCCTGCAGAGTGAGACTACTGGCAAAAAATCTGTGCTGAACTCCCACTGACCCTTCTTTCACTGTCTGACTCTCCCACTGCTCTCTTCCTACCCCCCTCTCTTCTTTTACTGCCCCAAAGCTACCAGATGTAAATACACGCCAACACTCTGTACATCTGACAGCGAAGGGTTAGATTCATACCTGCTTGTGAAACCCCATCTTTGGAGGCTTTTCTTTTCTAGTTGCGGTCGAGTCTTTGTTGGCCCCTGGATGGCCTCTTGCAGTGGACAGCCAGGGTGCGAACACCAGAGCCAGGGCCAGAGCAGGACATAAGGGCCTTCCTTATCGCACCCAAAGCCCTGGCCTTTGTCACTCCTTCCTGGACCGTTCCATGGGCAGATAAGGGAGGTGCGGTCCAGGGGCTGGTGGACGCCTGTCTCTCACCTGCGTCACTCAGTGCCCTCTCAGTCACTCTCCAGCTCTCCAGGGGCGGTGAACAGGATAATTTCTGATTAGAATTGCCCTCATACTGACCCTTTTTCACTTCATGTAATAAAACCCACTCAAGACTTCAGAGTTGACCTTAGATGTTTGATGGTTTTGGGGAACATTGTTGAGAGATTACAGTAAAATAAATTCAAAATAATTCGGTCATTGGGTCACTTCCATGAATTCATTTTAAGACCTGGTCGTTGTTAGGTTAAATTTAAAAAAAAAAAAAATGTGTGTTGGTAATTCATGAAATACATATGGCATATGGCATATGCTGTTTTTATGCATTTCTTGTTAAGGAATAAAATTTTAATCAATACATTTTAGGTTCATGACATAGGTTTTGCATTGCCAGACCTACTTCCACACCACTTTAGAGGTGTGGTTGAAAACATCATTCTGGAATAAAAGAAAGAGACACTGGTTTGTATATTCTTCTTGAACCTAGAAGTACATAAAATTATTATTAGACCACCCTTGTTTTCTTCAATTTCTTGTTCATTTTAATGTTTAATGTTTAATTTCAGAGCTGACATCTATCCATCTATTTTCTTGATAATAATCAAAATGACACCAGTTCTAACATCAGTGTGTAAGGCATTGTAGTAACAAAAACTGTGCTTTTATTCATGCCATATTTACTTTTCTGTCTATTTTAGTCACAAGGTGCACACAGGGGTCATGACTTCATTGCATAACTATTGTTTTTGATTACTTTTGATGGTCTAATAATTTTTCTGTAACTGTATACTAGGTTTTCATCATTTTAAACCCAGTTTTATGTCATTCTGATCAGATAACGTCGTACTTGATTGCATGATTATTGTTTTTGCTTACCTTTGATGGTCTAATATTTTTTTCTTTGAGTTTAAATGCATTTTTTCCCACTGGTGTTGAATCAATGGTGCTTTATGTGGAAACAATTTTTGCATTCGGAGAAAAAACATTGTCTTTAAAACATGTAATGGCAAGAAAAAGTACCAGAAAGAACCAAGCAGGTTTTGTCTTACTGTTCTACTGATCCAAATGTCTAATCTTGCTATTTTTTCCCCCAGAGTTGAAAGCTCATACGTTGTTTTGTATAGAAGAGGAAGAAGAAAATGCTAACTGAAATGTTCACCCCCCCTACTACTTCCTGTGAGTCAGAATAGTCTGACCCATTGACCATTTAAGTTTGGTCACCGTTTGGCAGAGCAAAGACTGTTTTACGTCACTGCAGTGTGGGAAAACAGAAAATATCAAAATTCTCCAAATAACAATGATGCACACAAAGTCATTGCTTTTTTTTTTAAAAAAAAATGGTGCTCCAGGCAGTATTTTCAGATGACCGAGGAACAGTTTGAGGCCCTGATGGGGATGATCGCCCACCCATCAAGAGGAAACACACCAATGATCGTAAACAAATCAACCCTGAGTACCAACTGACATTGTGCTTGAGGTGAACATTTTCTTGAAGCATTTCTCTTCTTAATGGTTGATAATTAGTTGGGCTCCATTTGTTTAATCTGCCTTTTGCTAACCTTAATGATGTTGTTGTTTTTGTGGTACTCGAGTAACGTTAGGCTTCATAGAGACTTGACTCAAGGCCAAAGCCACATAAACCTTTTAGAATCACAGCTGTGGGTACACTTGGTACAGTATATGACAATTCATGACGTTAGAATCTAGTTTAGATCAGTGATTTGAACTAATTTTAGTTCAGGGGTCACATTCGGCTAAATTTTATCTGAATTAGTCCAAATCAGTAACAAAAAAAAAAAAAGTGATAATATATAAATAATGTCAACTTCAAACTTTTCTCTCTGTTTTAGAGGGGGGAAAATTTCAATTACATTATGAAAACAAACAATATTAGGCTTTAGTTTATCACTTACACATATACATTCTAACTTATAGATCACAGTGAATGTACAGATACACAAAATATTTAATAATAAGTGGAATTTTATTAAAATTGTGGTCAACTTCTCTGAAGACATTAACCAATTTTTTGTATTAGTTCTGATGATTCACCTTTTTTTCCTGAAATTCTACTTTGTTTTAATGTCACTAAATGAAAAAAAAGATTACATTTACAGAGCGATTTTGTTTTACTTGTGAATATTTATAGGATTGGTCTGAGTGTGGACCATGAAATAAAATGATTTATTTCTTCATGTCATTTTTACATTTTGCAATTCATCCAGAGGGCCGGGTTGGATCCTTAGACAGGCTGGATTTGGCCCCCAGGCCACATGTTTGCCACCTCAGGTTTAGATGAAATAATGTTATTGGTCAATCGTATATTTCCACAGGCGGTTTGTCTAAATATTGAGTATCAAAGAACTTATAGCTACAATTACTTTTTATACATTTCTGTGCAATTCCTTTGGATGAGGATCCCTGCTTGTGTGAAGCAGCTTTCTCATGAATAACTATGCTCTAATTATATGAAGTTATGTTTGATACGCTGGTCAGTTTGACATCTTCGTCCTCAGTCTGAGCTTGTGATTCATACGTTCACTAAAGCTATTCAAGCTTGTCCAGTCACCAGGGTTTTAGAATAAATCTGGAAAATCAAACAGTTACTTAAGGGTTTATAGGAAGGGTAAAACAGAGGTGGGAAGTAAACTATAAGTACTTCATTACTGTACCTGAGAAAAATATACTTGAGTATTTTTCTGGCAGCTATTTACTTTTACTCCCTGCATTTTTGCATAAATATCTGTACTTTATACTATATACATTTTCAGACTTGGCTTTTTTCGTACTAAATGGATGTGACTGTACAAAAAAATATGTATGGTTTTTTTTTTTTTTTTTTTTTTTTTAACCTGTCCCCACATATGTTTGTGGGGTACCTGCCGGGTATTGGACCCGGTGCAGAACTCTGGTCAGTACTATCCACTGTAGAACTAGAAAACAGAAACTTTTATGATTTTGTCTGGGTAAATAATGTTTCATTCCTGGGGGTAAAAATACATCTGATTATTGCTTGTATGTACTTTTTATAATGATATAAGTCTATTATAAGTATATACCAAATGTATGTTTTTGTGTACTGTACTCATAAGATAAATATAAGTGCAAGTAATGTTCCCGCAATGAGTTTAAACAGGGAATCCAGTTATCATTTCCTGGTGCTTATTATATGGTTGTTATATAAAAACACCTAATTTTCACCTTATCGTGTGTGCAACTACCGACCAGTTGTCTGTTGTACATCTGTCCACCCCCAGGTGCTTTTATGAGCAGGTCCTAATGGAAGAAACACAGCCGGTGTAGAGGAACCAGAAGTGAACATAAAGTTGAGTGATGGTTTTAGAGGAAGATATGCACTGTCCTCTCCTTTATGGGACACAAAGTGATACGAAGAATGAAAGGAAGTGAGTGAAGAAGCTGCCACCGCCACCACCAGAGAGGATGCAACTCATAATAATAAGAGGTTCACCATTAAGATTTTACTTGAAAGCTGATAAAATGATGTTCTGCAATACTTTTAAGACTAGGTTTAAACTGAGAAGGGTTACATTTACACCTCTGACTGAACTTCCATTGAATTCAACTCATAAAGACCCAAAAATCTACCAGTGAACAAAACCATCTACTGACCTTAAATATTGAATTACTGTTGATCCACTAATCCTATTAATGCATGTAAATATTTGGTGTGAAATACAAATTTGTCCTCTTTTCATGGTCATCAGATATGACCCATTTAGATGTTTAGAGTGAATGAGAAAATATCATTTTACTCACCAGTGAAACCCATGGAGTTTGAGAAATTATTTGGTTTATGTTCAGTTGTTCAGTTTTCTTCAGTGGTGTATGTTTTGATATAATCTATGTTTATTTGTGGTTTTATTTATTTATCTTGACAGGCAATGCACAATATACATTGACATTAAACAGGAGAAATCTAGTGCGCCAGAAGAATTGGTCAAATTTGAAACTAGTGTTTTTCCATGTGCAGAGTGGGCCTAGTCTGCATATGTAATGATGATGAATAATTAATGATTTATTTAAGGCATATAAAAACACAATACAAACACCATCAACAATAAATGCTCGAAAAACAAGTATTCAGAGAATGTCTAATCTCGCCCCTATTTTGTGCTAATCTCAGGTTTCTATGACAACCCGTTCTGGAATTTGAGCCAATAATGTGATTTTGACCTTTTTGCTAAAAAGCGACCTTGACCTTTGACCTTTTGCAATATTGATAATTTCATTATATGTATATATGTATTAGTGTGTGTAATATTATGATATGTCCAGTATTTATTAAGTTCTAGGGTGATATGTCTATGCTTGACACACACAAACAGTGTTACACAAGTTAATTTTGCAACATGTCACCTTTGACCTCCAGAGATTTCAGAGACTATTGGTCGAAGGTGATAACACCAATTATGAGAATTGTAAAAATCTTCATTCCACATCGTTTGACACCAATCTGAAAGTTCTGTGACCCTCTGTTCTTGAGTTATAACCTATAATGTGATTTAATTGTGACCTTGACCTTTGACCTGGGGGGGAGGGTAACATTTTGGAGTCCAGAATGTGTTTTTAATAATACATCCATAGTTAGACATCCTTTAACATTTTAACAGTAATCACAACTTGCCAGATTTTTACACTCACAAGGTCCTGATTGCACGTGAATGTATTTTTTATATTGATTTCTTCTTAATTGTTAAACCTGTTTCATATAAGCTTTTCTTGTTTGTTCATTTTAATGTCTGTTACAGCTACTGGTACATTTGTTTGGACAAATACAATGATAACAAAAATTGCTCATAGTTAAATTTCAGAGCTGATATATCTATGCATTTAACATGATGTCTTGATAATAACCAAATTCTCTTTAGTTCTTCCATCAATATCGATGTCATTATACTGACAAAAACTGTGTTTTTACTCATTCCATGTTTTCTTTTCTGTTTTTTTAGTCACATGATGCACACTGGAGTTAGTAATGGATTGCGTAACCATTGTTTTTAATGACTTTCCATGGTCTAATTATTTTTTCCGTGACTGTACATTCAGTTATGTTTGAAAAACTCACCTTTGCTTCAGGTTTTCTGTTTTGATCAGTGGTGATTAATTGCTTTGGAAGTGACTCTGTGCTTCAGTGAACATTTACTGTATGTAGTCAGTAAATTAAATGTAGGAAAATACCTGAAAAGTGCAGAGGATACAATAATAAATGGTGATAAATCACTTAAAAAAAGGTTAGATGTAGTCAAAAGTGGTTGTCTTTAAAGTTTAAATGACTAAAACTTTGGAATGTACCCCCTCCTCACATTAAAACAGGCCCCTCTGTTCATACTTTTAAATCCAGTTTAAAAATCACCTTTACTCACTCAGATTTGTCTTATATTCTATATTATTGACCGTCTGCTTATCAACATGTTTTTTTGTTTGTTTGTTTTTTATTTATTTTACTTTATTCGTGCTAGTTTTGCACTTCGTTAACTTTGGCTGTGTCCAACATCACTCCCTAACGACTATATCGTGCGCTATTTTGTGGACCACGCCATTTTATAGGTGTGTCCGAATCTTTAGTGAACTATTTATAATCGCTATATAGTGCACTCAATATATCCCACAATCCACCGCGAAATGTGGTGTGACCATGTAAATCGATGGTCACTAACCAAAGCACTATATCCCATCATGCATTGCATGAGTCGAAAAATGCCTGAAGGACGGGGAAATTTCTGATTAAAAGAAACACGGACAGATTGAGATTGGACGTCGTACTGGCAGAGCTACAGCTGTTAAGAAACGGTAAATGTTGAGTCTGTCTGTTGGATGACAGGCACCAGACAAGAGTTAATAACAGTAAACAGTTGTGAGCCAAGTTTATTCAATTGTTTTTTGTTTGGTTTTTTTTTATTGCACAGACAGTAAAAAAATTTTAAAAAGCTTTTTAATTTTGTGAAACGTTGCTACGTTTTAATTGTTCGACAGTGATGACGTGATTAAACAGTGTCCGGAAAGTTTTCAATTGACTTCACTAATAATAATAATAATAATAATGGATTAGGTTTATATAGCGCTTTTCAAGGCACCCAAAGCGCTTCACATTAGTGTTCCATTATTCATTCACTCTCACATGCTCCCTCTGGTGGTGGTAAACTACATATGTAGTCACAGTTGCCCTGGGGCAGACTGACAGAAACGTGGCTGCCATTTCGCGCCTACAGCCCCTCTGACCACCACCCAACATTCATACTCATTCATACACCAGTGTGAGTGACACTGGAGGCAAGGAGGGTGAAGTGTCTTGCCCAAGGACACAACAGACTGACTAGGACAGAACGGGAATCGAACCGCCAACCCTTTGGTTAATGGACGACCTGCTCTACCAACTGCCCCCATATTTAGCGCATTGAATTTCTTTCCCTATGTAGGGAGTCGGGGGTAAGTGATTTTGGACGTTGTCATTAAAAACTATTTTTTTCGGGTACTACACATTTTCATTATTTTAAACCCAGTTTCACTTCAATCTGATGAGATAAAATTGAGCCTTGTTGGTTTAACCGAGCATGAATACATGTGAGCTGTGTTTCCTGTTAAAAGTGGGTGAAGAATAGAATTGATGACCTACTGTCCACAGTGTCAGAGTAGGAAGATGAATCATTTTCTGAGTTGATCCAAACAAGTTGTGTTTCTAAAGAGAGCTCCTCTATGGAATAAAAATAAGTGTGTATGTTACACAGTCATGCACGGCTTACACTTAGAGAGAGATGGTATGTGGGGGTTAAACACCACTAAAGTGTTGCTTGATTTGTTACCCTTAAACCTCTAACCCTCAGCCGGCTCCCATTTAGGCCTTGATCCTTCCATGAGGAGGCCAGTGGGTCACCGCAGGGTCGCCAGGCGGCCATGGCTTCCTTTGTCAGCCCCCCCCCCCCCTTTTTTTTTCTCCTCCATGTGGTGCAAAACAACTGTCCCCATGTGTCCAGTTAAACCGGGTCCTATTGCTTGGCCGTGGAATGCTTAGACATGACTTTATGGCTCCTGTTGGACACAAAAACAGAGCTATTTTACTCAGGGAGGAAAAAATTCTCTGTCGAATAAGAACAGAAAAAAAAAAAAAAAAAAAAGAAAAACAGCAGATTCAGTTCCTCTCAAGTTTCAAGCCTTCCTGCCATTGTTTTCCAAGATGGCTGTCACACAAAAGAGGAGCCAGGGTCAACTCCTATAAATTAGTTTGTGCACACAATGCAGACTAAATACAGCCTTTTAAAACCCAACTTCAAAAGAAAAGGGCAGACATCAGCGTCACTTGACAATATTTCCATGATGTGAGTGTAAATATAGAAAAAAAACAAAACAGTCCAATTGATGATTTTGAAAGTGCCAGGTTTTTTTATTTTTTTTTATTTTGTGTTTTTCTTGCCCTTGTCTCTCACCTCGTTTTAGATTCATTGTTCTTGTCACAACAATGGAGCACTTGAGCACTTTCCAAATAAGGCCAGTGAGGATAGGTCGCTTCCTGGGGACATGAACACTAGTGTTCACCAGAATGTTACACATGAGAGGTAAGAGCCAACAGTCATCTACGTAGTTTGACTCAAATACTCAAAGTTTAATGTTCAAAATAGGCCTCAAATGGAAAAAAAAAAAAAAGAAATATATTTAACCCTTTAACTCCTGAGACTTTAACAGTTCCAATCAAAAATGAATAAATTAAGTAACAAAATGGACAATAACGGCCAAAAATGTATAATAAACCAAGAAAATAATAAGTAACATGAACAAAATAACACACAAATGGCAGAAACCTGAAGAAAAATAATAAAATACAATATTAAATATAGAAATATAAAACAAAATAATGAACTAAATTAACAAAAATAAATATATTTTATATATAAAATAAATATTTACTAAATAATAAATTAACTTAGTTAAAATGAAATATAAATAATCATATAAATAATACTGTAATTTGGTCCCAGTAGTTTTAGTTTTGGCTTTTTCTTTTTTCCTAAATCAGTTCCTTTTTGACATTTGTTTATTTCATACATCACATCCATGAACAAAACTTGGTAAAATCACAGTTACATTTTTTTTTTAGCCTTTTCTGAATATTGAAACTAAACCATCCTTTCAGAACGCGCCATCACTGACTCATCAGGGGTTACAGGGTTAACCCCTTAACACCTACTGCCACAAATATGCAACATACCAAAAAAAAAAGTATTATATGTACTGTAGTCAAATTAATTATCACCCAAAAAATTTAAACTCAAGTAAAGTCCAGATACCTAGAAAAAATCTACTGAAGTACAGTAAAGAAGTATCGGTTGTTTGAAGTTTAGTGTCATCTTTTTGTGGTTAATTGTAACTAGTATTGCACCTTATTCATGCTGAAGAGCATGAATGAAATATGTTAACAAAAGTATTGACTGATATCCTCTACATAGACACAGGTTTTATTATGGATTTAAGCATCTGCAACTGTCATTATCCTCGAAATGGTATCGGATAACGTTAACCAACTCCCAACACAACACAGTCACTCCTACTCAGATTCTAAACATACACATCTTAACCCATAAAGAACCAAACTTCCACCTTTAACCAAAATCATATACTGGTGTAAACTGCTGAGTACCTGTTGATCCACTAATCCTAGCAATGTGTATCAATAATTGGTGTAAAATGTGGTTCATCACCTTTACGTTATATGACCCATCTGGGGCGTTCAGAGACTCAGTAGTTACCATGGAAACACTGTCATCTTCTACAACATTGATTCACCAGTAAAACCATCAATGACAGCAGATGGAAGCACTGTGGTTATGTTCAGTTTTGTCTGTTTCTAGTATAATAACCCTCACATTTAATTAGAATAGAATAGAATACAATAGAAGTAATTTATTGATCCCACATGGAAAATTGTTTTGTGATGGCAGCATTCACCTACTAATAAAAAAGCAAAGAAAAGTCATGTACAGTGATATAACTTATGTATAAAGACAGTTAACTGTAAAATGCAAAGTAAAGATTATGGTATTATGTACATAAAGTGTATTGTTAAAGTGCATTAATTAGAGCTTTTATGAACATCTAGATGATCAGTGAATTAAATATAGGAAAATACCTGATATATACTGTTTATACTTATCTATACTACTATTATAAAATACCTGATTTATACTATTTGTACATATGTATACATGTGTGTATATGTATGTGTATACTGTTAAATAATGTAATATGATATACATTAGATATTTATATCACAACGTAATTATGGGTGTATATTATTAGATCATCTATTTTATTATTATTATTATTATTATTATTATTATTATTATTATTATTATTATTGTATTTATAAACCTTGATACTGTGATGTTATATTCATGTTTTATTTTCTTGGTATGTAAAATGTGTTTGTGCATGTGAAAAGTGAACTCAAATTGATCCAAAGGACTTGATTTAAAAAATAAAAATAAAAAATTAGGAGAAGGGGTGGGATTAAATAAGTTTTGCTTCTCCCCACTCCTTTTAGAATATGCAAACAAAGCCATGTTTTGTGTGTTTTTGTTTTTCATGTATATGTTTTTATATTAGTTAAGTTGTTACACAGTCGAAATAAATGAACTACAAACAAATACTAATAAAATACCAAATACAGAGGATAATATTATAATAAAGGTTATTTTAATAAATTGCAAAACAAAGTTTAGATACAGAGAAAAAAAATGATTTGAAGATGGACACAAACATCATGCAGGGCCTTTATGGGTTAAATATTGAACCTTTAAGTAAGATTTATTTTTGTATTTTCACAGTATTTATTGGTTCTTTTACTAAAGGAAAGCATCAGTATCACTGTACTGATGGGAAATACCTACTGTGTCAAAGAGAAAAAAAAAAGTTGAAAATACATTAATAATGTTTTTCTGCGAAGCTATTGGAGGGGAAAAAAACAACGCACAGCAGTATTTAGATAAATGTTTTATTCTGTAGTGTAATATTGGTTACATTTCTTAAATCTGTGAGTCCCATGTGTCAGATTACTTTGATCCAGTTCACAGCATCCACTCTGTCTGGCCTAGGCCCTCAGGCTATTGGAAGTCCACTCTCCACTCAGATGTACATCTTGGCCCAATCTGCTCCAGATCCTGCTGTTTTATGCCTCTTCAGCCAAGTTGCTCGATAGCCCACAGAGACGGAGAGAATGAGAAAGAAGGACAGAACCGAAGGAAGACTGAAAGGTAGGTTCTATCCCTCCAGCAGACCACCAAACGGACTTCCTCCACGCTCCTGCGTTATTTATGTGTGCAGAGCCTTGGCCTGTTTCTGCCCCAGGCAGCGCAGTGCTTTTAGCTGGGATCGTCTCAGCCAGAAAAGACATCACAGGGTGGAAATAAATAAAAGTTCTCCTGGAAGAGTCAGAGAAGACGGCAGTTTGGAATTAAAAAAAAAAAAAGGGAGGGGGGGGGGGGTGGCCGGCCTCAGTGCACAGCCGAAGCACATGTGAAAAGATTTGATTTTTATTTTTAGGAACCTCTGCCAGTTAATCAGAGATTGTTATTTAAAAACAACAATGGATCCTGAGAAAAACGGTCTGGGGGATTTTAGATGGAAAGCAGTGGATGTTTGATTGACAGGATAGAAGTCACATGGTACAGTATGTTTGAAGGGAAACTACATTTATGATGCATTAATTCACTCAAGGGATGGTTGATGTATGTTTGGAGTTAGTTTAATGAGTCACTGCAGTGTGGGATAGTTATTAGAGTTTTGCAATGTTCAGTATTTTTTATTTTCATTTAAAGACTTTCATTTGGTTTGGTGGTATTAAATTTGTAGCTTTAAAATCCAAGAAGTAAAAAATAAAAATGGCAATGTTGCCATGAAAGCAATATTTTCGTTGACTAATGATGTGGCAATTATTGTATATAAATAATACTAAAAATAATACTAATAAAAAGGATTAGATTTTTATATCACTTATCAAGGCACCCAAAGTGCTTTACATTATTGATTATTAGTGATTCATTTGCTTTTGAACAGGCTTTTGGGGGGTTTTTTGGCCGCTGATAATCCTCTAAATCAGGGGTGTCAAACATACGGCTCGTTTGCCAAAACCAGCTCACCGAAGGGTTTGATTCAGCCCCCAAAAATGTGTGAAATGCAAAAATAAAATAAATAAAATCATCTTAATTCATTGACCATAGAGAGACCAGTTCAATCTCACAGAGAAAATATCCAAATCATGTTTGTTTTAGTATAAAAAAAGGAAAATCTCATGAAATTATTTTACAAACTGTTGTTTCCCCCAAAAATGTGAATAAACTGATAAATATGAACAATTTAACATCTGTCAAGAGAAGTAAGTGCAATTTTAGCAACATTTAAATAATATTGTTTATACATCCACTGTGATCTATGTCATTATGTATTTGTGTTAATAATAACCTGAAAAATGTTATTAAAATTGCTTTTATGTTTCTTTAGAAATTTCAGGTTGGGGTTATTCACTTTTTTTAAGTTCAGTATATTGTTTGTTTGTGTTTTTCTTCATTATTCTTTTTTAAATATAATTTTATTTTTCAAAAAGGTTTTGTACAGAAAAACAGTTAAATAACAAGTACATTTAAAAAGAGCATTATACAAAATTAAATATATAACAATATGCAGAGAAATACAGTTTCTTAAAGAAAATAAATAAAAAAAAAAAAACATTTACACAAAGTCCAGTCATATTAATAAGATATATGTCTTTGATTTCTCCCATATTTGATCAAATCTATCATTTTGGAATTTGCTCCTTTACAAAAACAGTCATAGCTTAGCTTAGCATCGTAATTTTTTTTTTTTTTTTTTACTGGAAAAAATAAGTAATACAGAAATTTAATGTAATTTCAGTATCAGCTTCAGACATTAAATGTGTTAAATCATACCGGTACTTTTAATTAGATGAATCAGAAAACAAATGACAAAAGTGTTGGTTAGCTCATGTTTTTAATATATATATATATATACGATGGCGTGTTATTCCACATATATGTTGGTCTTCAGAAAACCCCCTCTAAAAATGGCTCCATCTACTAGTGTACCATCAGATCCCATTCCCCGAACTATGCTCTTTTTAGACATTCCCAAATGAGCAACTGACGTAACTTCCGTTAACAGGAGCTCCTTGGTGGCAGAAACTCGAATATCGTAGTGCGTTAAAGTGAAAGGTGTTGACTGAGGTTCGTGCTAATTGACGTATTCCATTTAGGGTCAGATCCCATTTGTAAAAACAGAGGAGCTTGCAGTGTAACCCACTCCTTCAAATGAATCCAGGAAGATTTTTGGAGTTCCTTCCAGTGAGACCTGATACGCCATGTGTCTGCGGCGGTCGCTGAGGCCCGCCATGGCTCCAGAGGTGGCAAAAGTACAAACATTCTTTAGTCCAGTAGACGTACGGATACAGGTTTCAAAATGGAGTCTTAGTGGTCCGGTGTATATTCTATGACACATTTAGACACTTCCCACGGGTTCTTAAAAAGTTTTAAATGTCTTGAATTAGCAAATCTGCATTTAACCCCTTAACACCTACTGTTGCAAATATGCAACATACCAAATCAACTATCTATTGTATGTCAAATTAATTATCTCCGCTCAATTTGAAATTTCCTTTTTTTTTTTTTAGAGCTGTCAAATTACAAAAATGTTTTAATCAGCTTTAAATAAATTTGGATTAATGATGATTAAAACAGTTGACTGTTTTGTCTCTGGTTTTTAATCTCACTCAACATTTGTTAGGAGAGATTACTGTAATCAGTGTGTGTGTGTGTGTGTGTGTCCATCTGCAGAGACATATAATATAACTCAATGAGTAATTGAGATATCACCATGAAATTACATGGGCATATACACATAGCTAATGCGCATCAGCTGCTATGATCCATTTGAGTAAAGGTCAAAGGTCAAGGTTAGAATTAACTAAAAGGCCAAAATCATCTTATTGGTTATAACTCAAGAACAGTGTGTAAGAATGAAAGCTCCTAAGATGATCTAAGATTAACAGTTTATTTACATTTCACATAGAATATACAGAAAACTCAGTGCTGATCTTGGTCCATTGGATCCATCCAAGCATAAGCCAGAAAAATGTGTCCTTTTCCTCCCATTTCTTTGACCATCCCCTCTTCCTTACTCCTCCCCGAACACATGGTTTGGACTCAGTTTTTGATTGGCCCACAACCTGCAGACAACGCCTTTGTTCATGTGACACGTCTACGTACTGCGTGTTTTGTGTTTACTGTGTCGGTGTTTTTCCCCAACAACCTTCCTTTGCCAAAACATGACAAACACAACGTCATCTCTGGCCGCTCCGTCCTTGCGCCAGCGACAGAGAATCATGAACCATATTAAACCCTAGTAACCCCAGAAATACTATCAGGAGGGTCACAGAACTTTCAGATTGGTTCCAAACGATGCAGAATGAAGATTTCTACAATTCTCATAATTTGTGTTATCAACTATGACCAATAGTTTTTGAGATCTCTGGAGGTCAAAGGTGACATGTCACAAAATTAACTTGTGTAACAGTGTGTGTGTGTGTGTGTGTGTGTCAAGCATAGACATATCACACTATAACTTAATCAATACTGGATATATTATCATAATATTACACAGACTGATGCATATATACATATAACGAAATGATCAATATTGCAAAAGGTCAAGGTCATATTTAGCACAAAGGTCAAAATCATTGGCTGTAAAAAAATAGGGGCGAGATTAGACATTCTCTGAATACTTGTTTTTCTTTTTTTACTCAAATTTCCCACAGAATACACAAAAAATGCGGAGAAAAAAAATATTGTTGTTTTTGGTTCTGTTTCTTTGTTAACACTAGCAGCAAAACTTTTGGTTGAATTCATACCAAATTGAGTTTATATTACATTTTGCGAATAGTAGGTGAAAGTTCACGTTTTTCAGAATTTTTTTTTTTTTTTAATCTTTTTTTTTTTTACTGTCATTTATTTATAATGGGGCGAAAATTCCAATGTCTATTAAAAAAACATGAATTTTATTTCAATTTACTTCAGACTTGACACACGTGTATAGAGGCAGCCGATATGCTGACATCAACACACACGCACAGACATGATGACATCAGCTGGATCAATGCCAAAATAAGCTACAGTCCATGCGAGGGGCGGGGCTTGTTGTGCCTGGAACCATTTGTTGTTCTATTGTTTGACTCTTCTGGACCACTTAAGACTGAATTGGACTGTATGTAGAACTTGAACTAAAATGATTTTGACATCGCTGGTGTCGAGTACGGATAGAGGAGGTCTGATACATCTACCTCCTAAATTTGATATGTCTCAGTGAAACCTCATTTAGGAGTTCCACTTTTTAGATTTAGCAGGAGGTCCTATCAAGTCCAATGGAATTCCATGAATGACCCATAACATATAAAAACAATTTCTCCACTCATGGGTGTGTTTAAACTCTAAAACACATTTCATTTTGGGAGAAAAGACTCAATTGTTGTGGTTTTATGAAACCCTTCAGACTGGATAAAACATTTTATTTGCAATAATAAAGAACATCAATCTTGTAGCAATGTGCAAATCAGTTCTCAATGTCAGCAACAGATCTCCAGACAATCCAAATTTTCTCCATGTTCCAGTTTTTCCATTCATGTGTGTTTTGTCTTTCTATATAATTTCCCTCTTATTGTATTGTATACAGAGTTGGTAAAAGTACTCGTATCCCAAAAATACTCTGGTAAAAATAGACATATTGATCCAATTCCTTTACTTAAGTAAAAGTATAGAGTAGAAGTAGCGGTACTTTATTGATCCCACAATTGGGAAACAACTTCTCAATTGTAATAAAGTCAAGAAGTAAAAAGTAAAACTGATTTGACATGAATGAAATAATACTTATTTAACCAGAAAAACGTCCTGTCTGATTAAAGGAAATGACAGTTTACATGGTTAATAGGTTCATAAGTGGTTTGTTGATTGTTCTATCCTCTATTTTATTTTGTTGTGTTTTTATATATTGATTTTGTTTTATAGTATTTGTTTTTATTGTATTTAACTTTAAATTTTTACCCTGCCCCCAAAGGGTAGAGGGATATTGTTTTTCATTCAGTTTGTCTTTCTCTGTCACAAAAACTATTGGACCAATTTCCCTGAAATTTTCAGAAGACATGCAAGGTGGTCCAGAATAGATCCCATTAAATTTTGGTCACAGTCACAATAATAACAGGTGTGGAGGGCCGGGATTTGTTGTGCCTGGTTATCATTATTTTTGTATTCTTAGATTTATCTTGTTCCTTCTTTATTATTCATTAAAGTTCTTGCATATAATTATTAATGTGGATCTATTTTAAGTCTAACAATTTAAGTGTTACAACCCTCCCTTAGTAGTTTTACAACTTAACCCAGTACTGGAGTAGGTTGTAACAACATATCATTTTGTATTTGACAATAATGTGCTTCAACTGTGATGGTGTATTAAAACTAAAGCAGACAAATATGTGAACTACATGTCAAGATCAACTGAATAAAAATGTTAAAATTATCCCTGGTCACCCCTACCTGTATTTGTTATAAAATATGCTGAGTAAAAGTGCCTTTAATTAAATATAGTCACTTAAGTGTTAGCATGATGTTAGCCATGGTGTCACAGCAGCTACATTTTCCCACTCTTCTAGCCTGTCAGATTCAACTCTTCCCCGTTTATTTTAACATGTAGCGTCACAGATTTAAAAAAAGAAAAAAAAAAAAGAAAACTGAATAGAGGTGGGAGTTTTGGAAGGGGGAGAAGAAAGGTCTTTGTGCAAATGGAGGGAGTTTGAGTTTGTGGGTGGGATCCACAGGGGTGACAGGCGGTGTAGAGGCTGCCCAGCTCTAGCATCAGCCCCTGGAAAGGTCAGTCCCCCCTGAGTGGCATTTGGTCTGTGACAGAAGTGACCCAGAAAGTGTGTCATCTTCTGTTCACAGCGTGGGTCCGGAAAAGGCCTGGGAATGTCCACAGGTACAGGTACAAAGCGAGGGAGAAGGAGGTAGAAGTGCGAGCAGCAGTGACATTCTGGGAGATAAGAGCGTGGACGTACTGAGGGGAAAAGGTTATAGCACCGAGAGGCTGGAGACAAAATTCCAGTCAAAACAAACCCTTCCTCCTCCCTTTCCCTTGTCCTCTATTCGCCACCATGACGGCCCGACTCCAGCCGTCACAAGCTTGTTATTATGAAATAAGTGGAGGAGGTGGGGCTACTGTACTGGCGGCGGTGGTCATGGAAACCAGTGTTGCTATTATGGGATGCTGTCCACCGCAGGCTGCGATTGGTGCTGAGAGCAAAAGCTTGAAATAGGGGCAAAATCAGAGCCACTAATCCAGGAGTGGGTCTGGCCCTGTGCGACGCTCCGGCCCGTTCGGTTGCAGAAGTATCCTCACATTTGTCAAAACAAACCGTTTGATCATTTATCACAGGGCAATAAATCCTTCGTCTGAAATCTTAATGCATGGATGAGACGGAGGAGAGGCTAGAGACTCGGCTTAATTTTGGAAATATTTGAAGGAGCAGATGTAATTGGTTATTTTATTGAATTGTTGCCACTGGCAACATAATATTTTTATGCTGGGAAGCAGAAGAGCAATGGTGAAGGCAGCTTTAGCCGGGGGGTGTGGAGAAGCCAGGGAAGCGAGCAGAGGAAGGAGTAGTCGAGTGGACGATTAAAAAGGCTGGAATGAAAAGTTGTTTTTTAAATTTTCGCAAGTGTTTAGTGAATTAAAAATGGATGAATAGATTGTTTATTTATATTTTTATTTAGTTGGGACAATGCACATTAATGACGACATTTAGACATTTAATTTTAGTATAAACATGTAAATTAGCAGAGTTAGCATCAGTGCTAAAGAAATTAGACAGGAAATTGAACTTTGCCATTCTTTAAAGTCCTGTCATAGCCTTTAAAACAGGGATATCAAACTCAATTTAGTTCATGGGCCACATTAAGCGAAATCTAATCTGGAGTGAGTCAGGCCAGTGAAATAATAATATAGAAATAATATCGACTCCAAACTTTTGTCTGTTTTATAGCAAAAAAAAGGAAAATCATGTAATGAAAATGTTTATATTGACCAAATATATTTTAAAACAATTTGACTTTTCTCAAGAAAATGTAAGTGTAGTAACTTACATTACATGTAACAATATTATGTCTTAATTTATCATTTACACATGTAATTTACTTTGACATTTTGCAATATTGATAATTTCATTATATGTATATATGCATCAGTGTGTGTAATTTTATGATAATATATCTAGTATTGATTAAGTTATTGCGTGATATGCCTATGCTTGACACACACAGTGTTACACAAGTTCATTTTGTGACATGTCACCTTTGACCTCCAGAGATCTCAAAAGCTATTGACCATTGGTGTGAACACCCATAATGGGAATTGTACAAATATTCATTCCGCATCGTTTGGTACCAATCTGAAAGTTATGTGACCATATGTTCTTGTTTTAAAACCGATAATGTGAATTTGACCTTTTACTGAATTGTGACCTTGACCTTTGACCTTTACTCAAATGGATCATTGCATCTGATGTGTATTAGCTATATGTATATGCCCGTGTAATTTCATGGTGATATCTCAAGTATTCATTGAGTTATAGCATGATATGTCTAACCCTAACCCAATAATCTCTCTCAACCAATGTTGGGCGAGATTAAATCAGTCTGTATGTGGAACCTGAATTAAAATGACTATCAGTATAATTTTTTACCTTTCACAAATCCATCCCAGGGGCCAGACTGGATCTTTAGCCGGGTTGGATTTTGCTCCCAGGTCACATATTTGACTCCTCTGTTTTAGAGCTTTTACTCTAGAAGATAAGAATGAAAGACTTGTATTTAATTCATATCCAGGCTATTGTAAAGATCCTCTGTGATATGAAACAGTCAATTCAAATGTGGTTCATATAAAGTGGTGTGACTGAATGACAAAGGGCCTCGATTGATGTTTGCACATTTTTATAGTTGCCGTGTCATGTTGAAGAAAACCTGAAAGAAGAAAAACAGCCTAACTGTTCTAGAGTTGCACAAAGAGGAGCGCATGGGCTGTCAATCCTTTACAGAGACCTTGAGGTAAAAATAATGATGTCTTTCTATTGGTCACAATCTGAGGATGAGCAAGAAACTATCTACTCGACACTTTTCTGGCAGGACTTAGGAAGACATCTAAGACAAAACATCAATTGTGTTACTTATGGAGTGTAGTTGTGTCATATATCAACCAGAAAACGACCATAATTACAGTAAATAGCAGTAACTGTGATTATCTTTTTAACACCTCAGCCTCATGCATATGAGTAAAAAAAAAAAAAAAAGATCACAAGCAAGTAAAATGCTTCTAGAATAAAACTAATGACATTTTACCACGTGTGTTATTGGAAAAGAAAATTCAAGTCTTAAATCTTGAGCTCTGTTTTCTGGCAATAGGGACACCCTGAAAAACGACAAGTTTCTTAATAAGAAACTTCCCATCTTAAAATCAAACATTTGGCAATCTTTCTCTATTGTGTATGATGACAAGGGAAATCAGTTGCCACACACTGCATAAAGAGATTAAAGTTTTCCGTCGCTGCAACGGATTTCCGTCACCTGAACTCAAATGGGAGATCTGTGTTGATCACAGAAGGGGGGGACAGGTTGTGACAGGTGTTTGGTGTATGGATTTACTTATAATAATGTCACAAAAATGGCTGAAACTGGGCTTGTCTGAAACATGTATTCCTCTCAACACCGGAGTTAGACACAGACATGTAAGCAGGTCAAAAACACACTCAACCAGTCCCAGTCTACCACACTTGATCCGCTTAAGCACCGCCCCCCTCCCACTCTCTCCACCAATCCTAGGTCCACACCCCCTGATTGACATGACTTGCATCCAGTAAATGACAGAGACAGGAAGGGTGACAGGCCTAACCCCTTAAGGCTTTAACTGAGGCCGGTACATAATAACCACACCGTACTAAATTAAATAGCCGTTAAAACATATTTATCATATTTGAACATGAAACCAATTCTATTTAATTTAAATATAATAATTTATCGTAATAATCGTCAGCAGCTCCCGCATCATCAGAGTAGTGTAGGGTTGCCAATCTGAACCTAAAGCCAATAATAATAATTTAAAAAATAAAATAAAAAATCCTGTTCTCGCGGGATTTTTGCACGCGGGAGTGGGGCATAATGGTAAAGGTCCGAGCGGGAGCGGGACTAAAAATTCAGTACCACACAGACCTCCAGTTGCTGCTGTTGAAAAAGGACAAATTGAATGTGATGAAATTTCAGACTCTGCAGACTTACGCACAAATCATAGATTATATGTTGAAATGTGGGATGAAGAGCTCATTAGTAAGTAACAACCACGACGAATTCATGTGTGTGATTGTTGGCTCCATTACTTAGAAAGGAGAGAAAAAAAACTGGAGTTGAAGGGGATTCACGGACATTGCTCACAAACCAGGCCCAGAATTATTTTGTCCTACACTCATGTAGACGACTAAACTTTTTTTTGTCATGCTTTACGACTATTTTGTTGCCGAGCAATTAGCTGTTTGGCTCAAAGCAGCTCCGGTGTTCCTCAGCCAGAGAAATGTGAACCATTTATCACTTTTACAACTTATTTTCACCCCAAAACGCTCCTCTGTGGGGCTGGGATACAGCCTCATTGGTACCATGTCCTTGAGTTCTTGGTGACAGGTAAATATACGCTCCCATCCAAACACATGTCCCATATCGTCTATATTTGACTTATGGGAGGTCAGGCTGCAAGGGATCGATGTTGCAGTTCATTTTAAGAGACCTGATGATGTCATGGTGCAGTGTACTGACGCTTATGGGTCTATGAACCTGTTGCAAGATAGAAACCACAGCAGTTTAAGTCAGTAACTGTAGACTCCAATAATCTGCTAGTAATTTGATAATAGTCAGGTCAGAGTAAAACCAAAACAGTTTAGACTATCCCAATCAGAAGGACTTTTCAGAGCCACTGAGAAAGTAATGTTCTTCTTTTACCCTTTTCAAGGAACTTCTATTTGGGTTTACGGTTAGATTTATACCTTTAACCAAACTGTAAACCTAAATTATAACACTTAAAACAAGACTCTAATGTTACCTTAACCCAACAAAGATGTAACTTAACCCATAAAGACCCAAAACTCTACCACAGACCCAAAGAATCAACTGATCCAAACTGTTTAATACCTGCTGATCCACTAATCCTATCAATACATGTAAATAATTACAGTAAAATGCAGTTTGTCATCTTTTCATGGTCATCAGATAGAACCCATTTTGGACCCATTCGGACTCTAGTTACCATGGACATATTGTCATGTCTGCCTTGGTGGAGTCTGTGTGCTTTTCTAGTTAAATAAAAAATGGTTGCATTAAAAAAATTAAGCAATATTTATTGAACTTTATAGGTATATTTAACTTAAATTAATTAATCATTGCTCAATATTTGTAAAAGCAATCCCTTTTCTCAGTTTTTTTTTTAAGTGAACCCAATTTACTCAAGTTTGTTCAGTCTATTTTCCTAAATTCTAAGAGTCATTAATGTTTGCCAGTATTACTGTGAAATAGTAACATCTGTTCCAAGTCATTTTAAAAGGGGTCATATTTTGTTAAACCCACTTTTATTTATATTTGTATTTGTTTTTGGACCCCAATAGTTCCAAAAGTTTGAATTGACACCCTCCAGATGCTGCACAGTTATTTTTATATTAATTTTAGCAGAAACTAACCAGATTCCTACAATGTATTTTAATATCTGCTTCATTTGTTATGTCTATAACTAGTTATGTCATGACATGTGTACATATTAGATTAAGACAGCAGTTGTAGTAAAGCCTAAAAACATGTCCAAACTTCGAGCTAATAACCTAAAATATTCAGTTGTTGGTTGAATGTCCGGGACAAAGCAGTACAGTCAACAACCTGGAGGGGGCGTGGCCTGAAGTGGCTCATGTGCATTTAAAGGGCCAACGCTCAAAAACCACTTTCCTGGTGTCATTACTCAGAAATAGGGTTAAAAATAGACCTGTGGAGTTGAATTTATGAATAATTCAGACCCAAGCAGTGCATTTACAGTTCATGTAGACCACAGGGAAATGTTTGAAAATGTATAATGCCATTTAAAATAACAAAACAAAATATTGCTCCTTTAAATTCGACTTGTAGAAACCTGTAGGATCCTTATTCTAGCTTGTGTAACTTTTTTGAGGTTCTACTCTTCCCTTGAGTCAGTTTGTACTGTAGTGACGTGGTTGTTAAAGGGTCTATTTCTGTTGGGTTAGACTCTTCACAGCAGGTGAATCCATCATGTAAACAGGTATAAGCTAGAACAGAGTTTTTGGTTGAATAAACCTCACCCATGTGACACTAGACTGATGACAAATAGATCAGACGTGAATGTTTTTCTCGGCATTTTGATGAAAACTTGAGCGAAGCACATGTCCTACTGTAAATCCAGAACATCAGTCCGCCGACAACATCCCCAACTCCACGTGGGGGGGGTGGGGTCATCGTCAGGTCACACAGGACCTAGGAATGAATGGAGCGATGTGATGTTGTCATTCTAATGCAATGGATCACTTGAACTCCGTTGGCCTGTTGTAACGACCCTGTGTAAGGACCTGTAATGTGGTTTTCCCATTGGGTTTGAGCGAAACCCTACGCCGGGCCATTCAGGTGCGCAATAAAGTGCTTTTCACTTTCTGAGGACTTCCTGTCTCCAGTGGCGTTCTCCATTAACTCCTCACAGACAGACAAGAGGCTTTCTATTGGCTTAGACGCTCTTTATCACAGCAGTTATTCCCCTCAGGTACAGCGCTACCTGGTCCTCAGATAAGATAGGACGCCGGCTGCCTGTCATTATTGGCAGATGAAGGCTATCTGAGTATTGACAACAGTTTACACTCCTTGTTGAGAAACAAAGTTGGACTTGTGAGACAGTCGCACACAGAGCTTTTATTGTGTCTGGTAGATATGAAAACCCAGGTTCCCCCCCGCGGTCACACACCCAAATAGCCTTATGTCACCCCCTCCCATCCTCTTCTCCAGTTGGCTACTATTTATTCCCACCACCTGTAGTGATGTGCTAAAAAAGTTCTTGACACCAGCTATTGCTTTTCATCACCGCAGCTTCCGACTGCTAACAGGGACTTAGCTTCTGCTGCATCTCATTCATTGTGTCCTGCTGCCGCTGCTTTTAGCTTTATGATATTTTCTCCATTTATCCTCTTACGTCACTTTTAACTCGTAATCTCATAAATGCCCTTCAGAGGACAAGTGTTACAAATTAGCATTTGCTGCAAATGGTGCGATTGCTGTTCTCTGTGTGTATTATATTATTAACCCATAAAGACCTGGTGGTCATTTTGGCACATTTACCTTCATTTTTTTTTCTCTACATGCACCCTGTCTTAAATTATTTCTCACTATTTACTACCATGTTGTATTCTGTATTTAGCTTCTTTTTTTTTTAGCTGAAATAATGTATTTTCCTATATTTACTTCACTGATCATGTACAGTGATGGGGAATAAAAAGGTTTTTGAATTTATGATATACGTATCATTCTTAAGTCACTGAAATCTGCCAAGTATCATATGCATCAAGCATATGAATCTGAAAACAAATGACAAAAGTGCTGGTTAGATCATGTTTTTAATATATATGATGGTGTGTTATTCCACATATATGGTGGTTTATGTACATGTATACAATGGATTTGTAAATATTCCACTAGAAAGAACCTATAAAGTGAATGGATCATAATGTGCAGACAGTGTTTTGAAGTAGATCTGAGACTAATATTAATTTGGACTAAAATCTATTCTCTTGTTAAGTCTAAGAATTTCACATTTTGACCCCAGACTTATGTTGGAAACTTGAGCCAACCAGTATTTAAGACACTAACACACATGTGGGAACATTTCATTAGTTTTATTCCGGAAGCATTTTCCTTGTAGACCAGTGGTACAGTATTGTTCCCTTCTCGAAGCCCACATGCTCCTTCTGCACGTGCTCTGATCTGTCAAGTTTAAACTGGGATGTTTCAGCAGAAATATATCAGAACATGTTGAAGCTGTCAGAAAAATTAGTTTTGTTGCTTTTTTTTAAATGAACAATTAATAAAAACAAAAACTGCAAACATTTCATGATAATTTTGAGAACTAAAAAATGTTAAGAGTGTGTGAAAACTTCATGTAGATGAAATCTATGATTTATTGACCATAAACCGAGTGTCTCCCTTCACGGTCATTGATGGGTTTTGATAGTGAATCAATGTTCTAGAAGATAATGGTGTTTCCATGGTAATTATAGATACTGTGAAAGTCCAAATGGGTCATATCTGAAGACCATGAAAAGATTATGAAATGTGTTTTGATAAGATTAATGGATCAACGGGTGTTAAATACTTGTAATGAATGTGATCAGTAGTAGATGTTTGGAATCTTTATGGGTTAAATAAACTTAGAGATAAAAAAAAATGTATAAGGACAGAAGAGAACATGTATGAACACCAACATGGATTAAATAAATATGGTCTAATATTAAAATTAATCCTATGAAAATGATTTCCTTAATGTTAACATTAGTGTAGTACGTTAAATATTATGTGTGTGTGTGTGTGTGTGTGTGTGTGTGTGTGTGTGTGTGTGTGTGTGTGTGTGTGTGTGTGTGTGTGTGTGTGTTTTGAAATTCAGTCTTATGGGTTTTTTTTTTTAAATTCAGCATCTTGTACATATTTCATTTAAACACGTTTGAAGGAGAAAATTCCATATGTCAAAGGATTCAACTTTTAAACTTGCATAATGTTTTGGTCTCTTTATAGAAATGTAAATCCATTTTGTCTGCAAGAAAAAGAAGATGAAACAGAAAAGAGAAGAAAAGGGTAAGTTATAACCATTTTAAGAGACATTTCTCTGACTAAAAGTGACTATTTTGGAAGAAATCACAACTCCTTGGATAACATTTAGTCCCTCTTTAGAAAGAGTCAAATTTAAGCTCTCCAAATTCCATTTACGCTTTTTGAGGAAAAGACGTTTGACTCTGACGGAAAAAATGCTTCATAATGTTCCCTGTGTATTCTTATATTTATTCATAACCTTTAATGAACATTATCAAAAGTGAAAGATAATATTGAGGCAAAAATTACACTAGTCTACAAGTAAAATACTTCTGGAATAAAACTAATGAAATGTGGGAAACATGTGTGTTACTGATAAAGAAAACTCAAGTCTTAAATGCTGGTTGGATCAAGTTTCTGAAATAAGTCTGGGGTTAAAATGTGAAATTATTAGAATTAACAAAAGAATCAGATTCAGTCCAAAGGAATATTGATCTCAGATCTACTTCAAAACACTGTCTGCTCATTATGATCCATTCACTTTACAGGTTCTTTCTAGTGGAATATTTACTAATCCATTGTATACATGTACATAAACCACCATATATGTGGAATAACACACCATTATTATATTAAAAACATGAACTAACCAGCACTAAAGTCATTTGTTTTCTCATTTATCTTATTATAATATGTAAGATTTAGAATATTTAATGTCTGAATGTCTTTTTATATATATATATATATTTAAAAATGTAGAGCAGTGTAATGGGGAGTTTTGACAATTTGTTTTTGAAACACAGATATAGGAAACCTTTAACTGTAAAATTATATTATTTTTAACAGACGGATGCAGTGTTTTTTTTACCTGCTTTACTAGTTTAAACAAACACTGCACCTGTGTGTTAGAAATAATCTAATTTTACAGTTATTTTTTGACAAACAGTATGAACCTTTACAAGACTTTAAGTAGGAAACATTTAATTGTCTTTTATTTTAATCTCCAGTTTCTTGCGATTATAATATATAATTGCCAGGGAATTAAAATTTAACTACTATTTGATTTCTCATAATTCTCATAATAATAATAATAATAATAATACTCCTGGTAAATATAAGTGCATAGTCCTGCTGTGTGATGAAGTGGACCACCTCTGTGTCTCCTTGATGCTTCCTCCAGAGGAAACCTAAGTGCGTAATTCCATCTCAGTGACACCAGTCTTCTACTCTTCTTCTCCTTCTTCTGCCTTTTTCTATTTCTCTCTATTTTTTTTGTTACAGACCCCTACGCCATTACATTGTTTTGAAAAATAAGGAGAGGTTTTAACTGCCACCCGAGACGATAATGGTTACCGATTCTCTACTTTCAGTCATAATCTTCAAGTGGCTCGTGATTAATGATGTCAGTGTGTTGGACCGGGGTCCTTCAGGCCCTGGCTCCCTCCTTTTTGCTCTCTCTCTCTTTCTCTCTCTCTCTCTAGCTCTGTCTCTCTCTCTCTCTCTCTCTCTCTCTCTCTCTTTCCTCTGTCTCTCTCTCTCTCTCTCTCTCTCTCTCTCTCTCTCTCTCTCTCTCTCTCTCTCTCTCTCTCTCTCTCTCTCTCTCTCTCTCTCTCTCTCTCTCTCTCTCTCTCTCTCTCTCTCTTTACGCACAGCCAGACATGTGCGCGCACTCCTTCGCCGCTGCTGATGTTGTTGCGGTCTCATATTATGAATTCATTTCTCTCTTCGTGTCACGCACAATCTCAGGAAGAGGAGTCGGGCAACAAGTCCCCAGGTGCAAAGCATAATATTGACCTTACAATCCATCTTTATTGATTTTGCCATCACCGTGGCCGCCTAATACATGCATAAGGAGCTTTATACCTGTGAGTAAATCTGAGATGCGAGTCTTTGGAGGTCATGTTTACTGCAGAGGGTCAGGCTCTTATCGTCTTAGTGAGGATAGGGAAGGATAAAAATGAAGGGAGGGTTTTTCTGTCTTCTTTTTTTTTTACGTTTGAGGTAATAAATAAATAAATATAGATATTAAAAAAAACGCAGACACTATACAGGGGAATCGAAAGCGCTGAGATGGGAATATTTAAAGCCAGAATGTGACTGAAAGCTTCAGTTTGAGATGATGCCAGGCTGCCTCTTCTTCATCTTCATCTTCTTCTGTCTGTAAATACATTTACTTTGGCCTCCAGAAGGGGTCGCCATCTTGTAATAACAGTGCGCCCAAGGGTGCGGTGCGTTAAGGAGGAGGAGTGAGGAGGAGGGGTGTTGTGTGTGTGTGTGTGTGTGTGTGGGGGGGGGGTAATGTTGATGGTGGTGATGGGAAGGGGGGGGTTCTGTCACTGTCTCTTTCTGCACTTTAAAAAAAAAAAAACAAACAAAAAAAAACAAACAAATATCTACATCGTAGCTAGTGTTTATTTTCTGCAACGCTTGGAACTTTGTCTGCAAACGTGTGAATATTAATCATAACTAAGAGAATCCTCATGTTTTGAAAAATGAAAACGCCCTCTGACTCTTTCTGTCACTGTCTCCCTTCACCTTCTCTCCCTCTCTGTTATTTACACTTCTTGTGAAATGTCTCACTTTGCTGCTCTCGGCTATCTGCAAGACATTTCTGACCTGAAGATCCCAAAAATAACTGCGGGACATACAAATAAATAATAATAATAATAATAATAATAATAATAATAATAATAATAATAATAATAATAATAATAATAATAATAATAATAATAATAATAATAATAATAATAATTCATGAGTCAAATAAATAAATTCCCATCGATATTTCCGTCACTGTTGCTCACTGGTTAAGGATGTCCGTCTTATAATGGAATAATAATCAGATTTATTTGCGAATCTTATGGGTTCTCAAGCCATAAACTGTGATTATTTCCCTGGAAAAACCGGTCAAATGTTGACAACCTTGGGGCCATTGGAACAGAGCAGCAGCGGAGAAGGCAACATAATGAGAGAAAAAAAAAGAGACGCTCGGGCCTGGGGCTTGCCTAATTAAATCTTAACTGATTGAAATAAAGGTTTGAGTACCTCAAGGGTTGACTAAACTCCGGCTATTTCCCTTTTTATTGCGCCTTATTTATTCTGCACTCACATGCCCTCCTTTTCTTTCCTTCGCCGCTTCTCTTCGCAACTGGCCACTGCAATTTCTGCTAATTCCAAAGCCCTGTAGCTATGTTATCTGACTAATTATAATTTTTACATCATTAGGATTTATTTTAGTGGGCTGCGGATTTGCTGGGAGGGGGTGTGAGGGGTTATGTCACTCAGTTTTAGGAAGACAAGCACCGTTGAAGTGTGAAAAAAAGTCAATGCGTAAAAAAAAAAAAAAAGTGTAGAATCTGACCCATGTAGGCTGCTGGGAGTTTTTCTTTTCAATGCTTAAGATAAATAGGACATACTGATTTCGTCATATTTCCTGACAGTAAACATGCAGCCTGTTTTTTTCTTCTTCTTATTTTACATCTATTTTTTTATATTAATAATAATCTCTCCACTTTTACGCATCGATTTAAAGGTTTATTTTAATCCTTTTGTGTCGTCTTGGATAATTTTAAAATACATCAGCCTTTTTTTAAAAAGATAAAAATCATCCTTTTTTTTTCTATTTATATTGAAATGCCATAGTGTTGAATAAGCGCGTTAGTGAAAGGGCAGCGTGAGGAGTGTGGAGGACTCGGCGTGTGTGTGGGTGAGTGGGTGAGGAAGAGCAGCGCGTTCCTTCTTCCTCCTCCTCCATTGTCTGAGGAAATACTATCATAAATGATAAATAGATAATGGAGCTGTCTCCTGCAGACACGTTCATCAGCGGTAAATGGGAGCTGGCGCGGAGCACCGCCGAGAATTAAGGCGAGAGAGAGTTTGTAACATTCCTGCAGGGGATAAGTTGTTGACAATTAAAGAACACACACACACACACACACACACACACACACACACACACACACACACACACACACACATACAAGTATACAATGTGAGAGACACGAAGGGAGTGGGGTCAGAAATCCTTTTACGGACTTCTTTATGGGCCACTCTGTATTTACTTGACCGGCCTTATTATGATTTTAAGGCTATTTATTAGGCTGTTTATTTTATTGTTGCTCTTATTTCATGGCTTTTCTCAGTGTGTCTGATTTTTTTTATCACTGCATCAGGTGTGAATTCTGCAGAAATAGACCATTAAACAAGCAAATAATTCATAAAATACACCATTAAGTATATTTTTAAGGAGGTGAAGTCTTAATATGTCACGTGATTTTAGGAAAAAGATTTTAAATATGTTTTTTTTTTTAGTTTTTTTTTTAGTTTTTTTTTTACAGATCTCGTATTTAAAGGTAGAACGGTTTATTTCGTTTCCTCTGAAATGAACTGAAGAGACAGGCGTGTTTTGCTTTGGTTATTTTTTTATTTTTTTAGAGCGCGTGAATAAAACGTGTCCAAGGTTAATCCTAACATAAAAATAACATTAAGGGGAAGTTATGAGTCGCACTCGATTGTCTTTCAAGAGTTTGGACTGTGCATATTGACCTGTCTGTCATGAAAAAAAATAAACCAAATAAATAATATATTTTTTTTAAGGTGACACGGCCTTTACGCACAGATCTGCTCGTCAAGAATAGAGAAATGTGAGGGTGTTGGAGTTGAAGGCCTAAAAATGTCGAATAAAAATATTGTATTATGGGTGAATATGTACAATAATGGTGTTTTAAAAGCAGTAAACGTGTGATATCTTGAAAATAAATGCTAAAATGAAACGAAAAATACACACAAGCCTGGATTAAGAGGAAGTTTTAACTGTGAGTCGATTATCTTTCAGTAGTTTGGATGGTGCAGATCAACCATGGCTTTTATGGACAAAAAAAAAGAAAAGCAGAAAAAAGACCAGTCCTCTCTCTCTCTCTCTTTCTCTCTCTCTCTCTTCCAGAAAGCCTTTTCGGTGGTGCTATAATAAACCATTTTCCCCGGGCTTTATTGATCAGTCACTCTGAGCTAATGTAATTATCCTCATCAATAGGGGGACTGCAGGGAGAATCATTATGCGGTTGACATTGATAAATGATCAGCCAAATGCAGCCCTTTTCTCCCAGGGACCCCCCGCCTCTGACCCGCTCACACAGCACGGCACGGCACGGCACAGCCATGCAAGCAAGCAAGTAAAGCAAAGCAAGCAGGCCTACATAACGTAGTCATAGAAACACCTTATGGCAGGAGAAGAGAAAAAAAAAACTGCTGAAATGTGTAAAGAAAAAAAGAGGCCAGACACTGAGAGAGAGAGAGAGAGAGTGAGGCCTACATAAAAAAAACACACACAGACAAAACTTAAAACTGTCCCCCAGAGCGAGCCATTTTGGGGACAGCCAGCTGCAAAGCGAAGGACACTCAGCCCCCGCGTGCGTCCATTTTTATGACCACTCTCCAAATCAGCATTTTTGAAGCGCAAACAAAGAAAACTTTCTTGCACACGCATTATCTAAAAATACACACGGGCTCTTGTGTCTTATAAAAGCTGCATAGAAGAAAAAAAAAACAGCCAATAATATACGCATTATTATTAACATGTTGCTTCCGCAGAGCGCGCGCACACATACACACATATATATACACACACATATATATATATACACAGCACGCGCTCATATACGCACACAGAGCGAGTGTTTTTTCGCCGTGTAAACTGTGTGGACTTTTAATATTGTTGCATGGAGTGTCTTCCCCAGCACCGGGCTGCATTGTGCAGCAGTGCAGGGGGAATATATTCCTTATTTTATTCGTGCAGCAGCAGCCCGGACTGGCTTTGACAGGGAGGAGATGAAGGGGAGGAGTTGTTTAGCTCGGCTGGATCATCCATCATCCCTGTCACACCGAATCGGCAAAAGGAAAGCAGCAGAGGCAATCTACCTTCTGTCTCATCGGGGAAAGAAGGGAAGGGGGAAAGAAGAGAAGGAGGAGGATGGGGAGGGGGGAGGAGGAGGGGGAGGAGGGAGGAGGGGGAAGGGAGGAAAAAAGAAAAGAAAAAAAAAACTATTAATATTAAAATCCTCTCCATCCACAGTAATCCTTACGTTTTCTCTCTTTTTCATCTGATAATCTCCGCACAAAACGAAGGGCTTCTTCCTTCCGTTTTATCCACAGAGCAGTAAAAAAAAAGGTTTAAATAGTGTTCGTAAAGAAAAGAAGATGCACCATTAACCTGAGGGAAAACCAACACACTTTCCGACCTGCTTTAGACCTACAGTATAATGTCATTATGTGTGTAAAGAGAGAGAGAGAAATATCATCATCATCTGCTGATTTTTTTTTAAGTCTATAATAATCTGAATTTAACATATGAGGTATAATTGAAAACGGGGGTTAAGATAATAAACAAAAAAAAAAAACAACCAAACCAAAGCATGAGATGAAATAATTTCAATGTAGGGAATTTTGTTAAATACTTTCAAAAATTAAAGAGCACAAAACACCCATTTATCACTGTCATTCCTATTACTTTGTTATTTTTTCATCCTTTTTAACAGAGAAAAATAGAACAGGCCTGGAGCTTTTCACCTAAATAAATGTGTGTTTAAGAAAAAAAAAATACGCACAGTCTAAATTACGATTATTTTACTTTGGAATAAAATATATTTCTTCATATAAATACTGTATATTTTTTTAATCAATCCTTAATAAGCTTGAAAAAAATAAAATAGGCGGATGGGATAAATGTGGGCCAACGGAGGGAAAACTAATAATAATAAAGTAAAATAAAAAAATAACCAAACAAACGCATATTTCTAGGTCTAATAGAATTAAAACATGTTATACACGAAACGTTGTAAGGTAATATTATTAAGGCATTAATATAAGCAGTAAATATGCATTATTATTATTATTATTTAGGCTATTATCATTATTATTATTATTATTATTATTATTATTATTATTATTATTGGTTGAGGCGCAATTTTTTCGTGTCAGTCATAAAGAGCAATTTCTTGAAAGTAAAAAAAAATTAACATATAAATAATAAAGTACAATTCGTGCCTTGAATCCAACAAGTTTTCTGTTCTATGTGAAGGGCAGAAAAATATTTCAGTCCAAGTGATGTTGTCATTTCTGGTTTAAGGCTATGACTTGGATGGCCGCGGGCAAACACAGGCGAAAAAGATAGAAGAAGAGGGGAAAAGGGAGAGGAGATAGCCTATCAAAGCCTTTCTCTACGTGTGTGTGTGAGTTTACAGTGTGTGTGTGTGTGTGTGTGTGTGTGTGTGTGTGTGTGTGTGTGTGTGCTGAGCTGCAGTACCGCCTTTCACCGACAGGCGGCGCCTCTAAACGGTAGAAATAACCGGAGAGGCGCAGACAACGCACAGTTCTCACTGCAGGAGGAATTACACTGGGGACTAATGCATGTTCTATTGTTTGGAAAACAGTAATAAGACAGACACCTAAACTCACGTATTTTACCTCAAATTAAGCTGCTTTTTTTTTGTACTCTGTAGGAAGGAAGATTTTTACAAAATAAAATACACTCTGAGACAATGGTGCAACAATAATTTCATGATTTAAGGCATCATTTGTTATTTAACCACCTTATCATTACTGTAAACTTATTTTTTGGTGGCTTGATAGTGGATTTTTCCACCTTTATTTGCATGTGACAGTTTAATATTATTATTTTGCAGGATGTATTTTAGTGGCGTAAAGAGAAATAATCCAACCATAATTATTTGTTATTGTCATTATAAGGATAAAATCAATAAGTAAGTGGGTAATTTAGGGGAGAAAGAAAGTCAAGTGAAACCACCATCATATTGTAATTTACATTAATATTAAATGAACACTACGGTGACACACAACCAAACATATTAATAATATTAATAATATTATTGATAATAGTATAATAATAGTAATAATACATAAAAAAATAATAGTTAGCCATGTAGCATTAATGTACGAATGTGATAAACCTTTTTTTTTTTTCACAACACAGTTAATCACACAAAAATCTAACAAAAATCAAAAATGAAATATTTTATTACAGCATTTGTGACTGAACACCTTTTAAACATTACGTCACAGTCCTCATACAAGTATTTAATGTATTTTTGACAAAGCTTAAGGGAGACGGCATCTTATCATCTAGTGAGGAACACGTGCTGAAAAAGGAAGGAATTCATGGACATACAATATCAATGCCACAGCAGATCTGAAACTAGCAAAAACATTCTTTTCAATTGAGGTAAACACATAGAATATCTAACATGAAACAATTAATAGACTGAACTCTGTACGAAGTTTGTTACAATATTCTCTCAGCTTTTTTCCCCCAAAAGCATTGAGTTCATAATTTAAGTTTTTTTTTCTTTCTTTCTTTCTTTTTTTTTGTTTTTTTTTTTTGTTTTTGTTGTTGTTGTTGTTGTTGTTTTGTTTTTGTTTTTTAGTTTCAGGGTTTTTTTTGGTGTGTCAACCACCAAAATGCTTCTCCAGTGCCACAGAATCAACGTTTTGTGTCAGTATTTTTTGTCCTTTATGGCAAGAATGTTGATCCGCAGGATAAAGAAGCGTTGTAGGATGTTGCTTTTTCCACTTTGAAGCTTCCTTCAACAGGCTCTTACCAATGAGAGTCCAGGGTACAAAAAAAATAAAATAATATTAAAATAAAAATGTATAAAACCAACACAATCCAGTGCTTGGGCAATTCAAACAAAGTATTTTTTTCCTTTAAAACCTACAGGGCAACATTCATTCATGAACCAAAAAAAGAGAGGGGCATGACAAATGTCCAAACTGAATCTTCTGGAGAGATCCGGTGTCATTTAGCAGCCTTTTCCCATCATGCCCTGTTCTTATGGGGGACAGGACCTGATTGCCCTCTGTGGTTTGGAGCCTTTTTGAGATGTTCCATCTTCTTATTGTTTTTTTTTTTTTTTTCTTTTCTTTTCTTTTATAGTGCTGTGCTGCGAGACAGTTTCTCCTCCAGGAAGGAGCACACACAGTGTGAGAGAGAAAAAGGTTAACCTTTAATTCTAAAACTAGCTCAGGAAACATAAACCATGTGATCAACAAAAAATGCACAAGTTTTAAACTTATTTATCTATACTTTTTATACTACAGTAGTTATAACTCTTGGAGTCTTTCTGTTGTTTCTTTTTTTAAATCTTCCAGAGTGATTTATTTTCGAAGCGTTTGAGCATGTCACATGAAAGTGTACTAAACATGTTTATGATGACGGTGTGTTTGTGTATGTGTGCGCGAATGTGTGTGAGTGTGTGTGCGTCTGTCCATTTCTTTGCACACGTCAAAACATCCTCATGTTACCAAAAGCCCAAGACTTTACAAAGTGTTCTTGTCAGCTTGGTCCTCCGTTTTGGATGAAAAGTAACAAAATTGACAAGTAAAAAAAAAAAAAAAAAAAAAAAAAAAAAAGAATTATCACAGCTCATCTGGAATTCTGTTTCTTTAGTGTCAAATTCTGGTCAAAAGGGTTCACTTTTTATTCTTAAAAATAGTCTCAAAATAGGATTTGTTGTGGGCTGCTGCTTTCTTTTTTTTTGTTTTCTTGTAGTAGCTGCTGTTGTCGTGGTAGCAAAGTTCCCTTATACTATTGGGCGTGGATGTCCAGGCCTTGTCCTCCAGTACTGGGGTCCAACGGGAGTGAGCAGGGGGGGGGTCTCTGTGCAGACATGGTGGTCATTCCCGGGTGTGACGAGGGTCCTCCGTGCATCAGCATGGCGGGGTGCGGCGGCTGAGGCGGTGGGTGGTGGTGGTGGTGATGGTGATGATGGTGCGGTGGCGGGGTGGTTTGGCAGGTACGCGTGGAGCAGGGGTCCGTGTCGGAGGTGGGAGGAGTGGGTGGTCATCTGATGGGGATTGGTGAAAGTGGGTGGGGCCATGCTCATGCCCATAGGACCGCTCTGAGGTGCCCCAGGCATGCCTGGCAGACCTGAACGACAGAGGACACAGAGACAGAACCACAGTCAGTAAATTCACTTGTCTTTTCTACAGCTTTGACACATTACATTTTCATTTCTGGACAAAAACAGCCAATGGAACATCAGGTCAAACCAGGCTAATGTTGCTATGACAACAGTAATATGGGTCAATCTGCAAAAAAACAGAAAGAAAAGGAACCAAACTTGTTCTGGTTATATTTAGGGCTGTCAAATGATTGGAAAATGTTTTTAATTGGGTTAATATTAAACACATTGAACATTATTCATTTTTAATCTATATTAATCATGTTTAATTTTGCATATAAAAACAGATTTGAGAAAGAAGGGAATACATTTGCATTTTACATGTTTGTCCAAGGTGGGCATCACATTAGCCGTAGTGCTAGCAGAATCCCAGACTAATCTATGCTTGTGTTAATGTAGTATTTTAAGTTGGAAGTGCTTCAGTGAAAAGAAAACTCCATCAAAACACATTACGTCAGTCGACTTTTCTGTCTCGGGGGGGGTTTTTTGTACTCAAATTTCCCACGAAATACACTAAGACACAAAAAAATGCAGAGAAAAAAATTTACAAAATGTGGTAAAACATAAACGTAACATAAAAAAATGATGAAAAGTCCAAAAAATATTCCAAAACTCTTCTAAAATACAGAAAAAACATACAAAAAACTTTGATAAATGATATAAAACATATGCAAAAATATGAATATATTTGCAATGACCACATTTATTCAAGCCCGTCAACAGTTTTAACACAACAACTTGAAATAAACCAACTGTTCCATTTAATTGCATTAAAATGTTTAATCACATTAATCACGATGATGGATTAATCCTCATTAATGTATTAATTTTGACAACCCTAGTTACATTATTAATACTTTACTCTGTTAGAGTGTATTCATTCACTCTTAGTAATGTTCAGATATATAGACAGATGTGTTTATGTGTCTGACTTTGCACTTTTTCTGACCGTACCCACTTTTTTGTGCTTAAACATTGTCCTACCATAAAAAAAAAAAATCAGTTGTATTTTGAGTTTTTATACTATCCAGTGTATTTTATGTGTCATTGCTCATATGTTGTTCTGGGTGTAATCGGAAGCACCTGTCGACAAAGTAATGAATAAAAGTCATAAACTTTACTGTGTTTGAGACACTAATAAAGAAGAAATAAGTCAAAAATCCTTGTTGATTGTAGTTTCCATTGGACACAGTTTTGGATTAGAATGTGAAATTATGTGAATTAGTGAAAGATTAGGTTTTACTCAAAAGCTATATTTGTTCTTAGAGCTACTGGATCTACTTGAACATGTTATAATACATTCACTTTTCAAGTTCTTTCTAGTGGAAGATTTTTTTAATCTTCTTTATTAATGTACATAAACTGTATATATAAAATAATACTTCATCACATACTTTGAAAACATCTGATAACCAACACTTTTGTCATTTGTTTTCCACTTCATCTCATTAAGTATGTAAGATTTAACACATTTAATATCGCTGATGCAGATCATTTCTATAATTCACTCCTATAATTAACCAATGCTGTTGTTACATGAGGACAAAAAAGGCAAACGGTATGAAAATGTTGCTCTTACAGTACATTTTTAATTTGTTTTGTTTTTAGCCTTAAAAAGTCCCTAATAAAATGTGTTATTGCATAAGTCATCTTGGAATTCATACTTTGACTCTTTCTCAGTTAAAGCTGTAAATGCACTTTCGTTAAGGTTATAAAAAGTCAATAATTCGAGTCATTTTTCATACGTATCCTTAAACTTGAACAAAGTCTCTAATTATAAATAAATAAAGAAAAGAAAGCTCAATATATTTTCATAAGTGGCTTTGCACCTGAACAAAGTCTCTGATTATAAATAAAGCTCAATATACCTCAATATATAACCATTTAAATATGCTTCTATTTGCTACATACATACACATGTGCATTATTAATTATATATATATATATATATATATATATATATATATATATATATATATATATATATATATATATATATATATATATATATATATACTTATGCATTTATTCCTTATTTTTATTCCTAGAAGGGTGGCTGACTATGCATACAAACTAGTTAAAAACACTATTATCATCTCTTTATGTGATTATTATATATATATTATTCCTTATTTCTTACTCTTATCTACCTTTTAGTGAGCATAAATGAAACCCTTTTTTTTCTTTTCTCTTCAAAATAAAAATAAAAATAGTGTATTTTGTATCAGTGATGTTTTTGTGCGTTGTCCTTCTAAATAATAATAATAATTTTTTTTAAAAAAAAGCTTCTATTTATAAGCTATAGTTGGTAGACTGACCCTAACTGTGACCCTGACCGAGTGCTGTCAGTTCCTTATGAATCAAATGTACTAGTTGAACATCACTATGAGCTGTTTAAACACTAGAATGTTGAATGGATGCCCGTGGCATGCCTGGCAGGCCTGAGCACCAGACAAAAAGACAAAGAGACAGAGATGTGTTTACGCAGTCAATAAACTTTTCTCTTCCTGTAGCTTTGACATATTGCTTCTCCATTAACGGGCCTTAATTCAATTTAAAATCAACTACAGCAACAAACAGCTTAGCAGATTTTATGACAGTGTCTGTGACTACAGCTCCTTTAGCCTCCAAGAGTAAAGAGACACATTATTGCGCCAGGCTATTTTAGGGTATGGTGAGTGGTTTACAATGCCCAATAGCGTTGTGGTCAGGTCTCAGGTTGGAAAATGATCCTCAGTCATCCACAGACACTCTGCAGTCCTGGAGGATGTGAGGAAAACCAAGCAGGGGTATTGATGTGGAGAAGTGCTAATACTTTTACAAGTAGAACAGTCAATTCCCCAGCTGAATTTAGTGACAAACTGAGCAGGCGTTCTCTCACGGGGACGCGCCACTGTGAACATATTTGATTTAGAATCCCTTAAAGAAGTTCTTAAATAATTTAGGGCTCAGTTAGCTTGTATCACCACAGCAGTGGGGATTAACGGCTTGGTTTCACCCAGGAATGAGAGCATTTTAAGCAAACACAAAGTGGTGCTCTTAGATGTACGGACTGTTGGGTTAGAAGCGACAGTAAATGCAGGTTTTTTTTTCCGTCCTTCCTTCAAAACTTTCAAGTCTTGGAGGTTGGAAATAGGCTGGTTCAGAAACAGAATGCAGTATTTGAATGAGTAAAGCCATTAAATACCTTTTTTTTTTTTTTTTTTTTTACTTGATCTACTTTACTCTAACAAGTCAATCTGAGTTAATCCATGCTAGTATTTTCCAAATTTTGTTCACATATCAGTTGAATATTTGGCATTTAACAAAAAACAAGCGACAATTACATGACATAAGTTGTAAGTGGTGATCATTTTCATTCCCGTCACTCTTTCTGGTGCCATTTGTGAATGATTATTGACTTTATTATGCTGAGCATAGCCCTAACCATAAGCACGTATTGTCAGTACAAAAACTAACCATAATAAAGCCACATATGAACATAATTTCTGAGGGACACAGTTGAAAAATGCCAAAGTATAATTTCGATATACACAGAAACATATTTTTGGCTTAAAAATGAATTGTTTTGATGGCACAACTCTTTCTATTCTGTTAGAAGTCTGAGGAAGAGCCATGATGTTTGACTTTATTATCATTATAAGAACCCATCTTAGTGGAGAGGACAATGTGCAGGTCTTTTTCATTATTCTTTGTTTAAAAGCATTGACACTATACATATCCATGGTTTACAGAAAACTGCCATCGCAACATTTGTTTCTGATGACTGTGCATGGACTGAAGGGTTGAAGTCAAAGGGCAGCTACAGTGAAAAAAAAAGAAAAGATTAAAAGAAGTAGAAACCAGAGAAGTAACTAAGTACAAGTATTTCATTACTGTACTTAAGTAGATGTTTTCGGTATCTGTACTTTACTTGAGTATTTTTTTTTATCTGGCAACTTTTTACTTTTACTCCCTACATTTTTGTATAAATATCTGTACTTTATACTCTTTACATTCTCAGAATAAACACATTACCTTTTCAAACTAAACACATGTGAGAAATAAGTCACTTCAGAGGGAAAATCAGGGGAGAGAAATTATGACTTTCTATATCTCATTGTTTTTTTTACCTCATAATTATGCATTTTTTAAAAAGTGTCATAATGATGACTGAGGTTTTATCCCATTATTTTTTTATCTCAATTATGACTTTTAGCTCATAATTTCAACTCTTTTTCCTCTTAATTATGCATTTCTTATCTCATATGTATAACTGTGTCTAATAATTTTGACCTATCTCATTGTTTTGACTTTTTAATCATAATTATGCATTTTTTTATCTCAAGATATGACCTTTTTTATGTTATAATGATGATGTTTCTTCTAAATTGTACCCCCCCCCCCCATTTTTCCTAAACTTCCTGTCCATACCCACTAAACTGAGTACCCGTGACCTGATCAATCACATGATCTATACAGTAACTCATTTTTAAAGCTTTATTTTTTGGGTATTTTTTTGAAACGTTCCTGTTTTTTTATGGTTAAAGTATTTCATCCATGGCAAAGAAATGCAGTTTTAATTTTTTTTTACTTTTACTTAAGTAAAGGAGTTGATTCAGTACCTTTACTTTTATCATTTTATTTTTTCTCACCAGTAGCTGTACTTCTACTTAAGTACAGAATGTGAGTACTTTTACCATCTCTGGCAGAAACAAAAGAAGATGGAGAAGGTGAGATATATGTTGATGTCCCTTAAGGTGGACTTTACTTCATATGTGGATGCTGGTACCTCTCACACTGTGACAGAACCCAAGACACAGAGCCGGTCCACTGTTTAGCTTTTCACATGGGCTGTTTGTTGTAATCAGAAAAAAAAGGGGGGGGGGTAGTTCCTGTTCCTGGAGCCTGGGACTGGAGTATGGGAACATGGCTGGTTAAGAGTGCCTGGACCTTGGGGAGAGACAAGTGAGAGCAGGGGGTCCCCGATTGGAGCCAGGGGGCCTGGGTCTGGGATTGGGTCTGGGTCGGCCTTGCTTTGTAATGTGAACCCCTGGGGGATTAGAAGCTGTAATAGGAGGGGAGAGGTCGCTGCAAGGGCACTAGGCATGCTCACTCTCTGCATTCCTCCACCTTCGTACACTGCAATTAAGAAATTACACTGGAGGGCCCCGGTGAAGGGAAGAGGAGGAGGAGGAGGAAGACAGAAAAAGAGAGAGAGAGAGGGAGAGAGAGAGAGAGAGAGAGAGAGAGAGAGAGAGACAGAGAAGGGACAGCAAAGGCCAAGATTAATGAGCAGCCTCATTGGTTGAAAGCTGTGCCATTTTCTAATCCTCCCTTTCCAAGTCAGTTCATTTGAAATGCACATGTTTGTCAGAACAGGTCTCTTAAAACCTCACTACGGGGGTCATAAAATAAATAAATCATTCTGGGTGTTGGAGTATGATGGGTGCCCTCACCTCTATATAACCTAGAGCAGCTCCTGTTAAAAGGCTCGGCAGATGTTTTTGACACTGTAAGCTGCTAATCTCCAGTCTTGTAAGCTGCAGTCATTCTGTTAAGTAGATCTGAAACCCCCTCCTTTATTAACAAGAGTGGTAAAACCATCTGAAGACATTAACGTGAGGACAGACCGGGCCTCTCCCGCGCTCTGTGCCTCCCTGGCTGCCTCTGCACTTCTGTTATGGCACAGCAGTCCTGCTCAATGGCTGGCCATAATTAAGTACCAAATATACCATATTGTGTGGCTGTGTAATCAAATCAAGAGAGGATAATATTCCTCTGTATTAAGCTATTAATGTAATTGGTCATGAAGCATAAAGTATGTTACGTAATTAAATAGTCTCAAAATTATATAGCCCTATATTAAGAATTAGCCAACCTGAGCAAATGTTGTCTCTGTGTGGCTGTTTTAGGGAACATTGCTTCCGGATTTTCCTTTTTTTTTTTCTCCCTCTTTCCCTGCTGCCATTAGCAAAGACAGGAGGGGACAAGAAGAGAAAATGAGCGAGAGACAAAGAGAAACAGAAAGGAGAGAGAGGAGGTGAGGACTAGAGGGGTGAAATGATGTCTATCGGCAGAATTGCCGCTGTGACCCTTTGGAAAATCCAGCCTCCATTTACATATAAAGGGTTCTTTTAATCAAGGTAAGTGTTATTATATTGTGCCTCATTGGGCAAGGGAGTTTAGGTGTTAAATAAAATCTCTTCTGCCCTGCCGCCTTTGGGATGTGATATGTCTTGATTTTTCAAATGTCAGCAGTAGCGGGAAGCAGAATGGCCGGCTTAATCAGGCTGCCGCCATTTAGCTGGAGAGAGATTGTGTGTGTGTGTGTATGTGTGTGTGTGTGTGTGAGAGAGAGAGAGAGAGAGAGAGAGAGAGAGAGAATGGACCTGAGAGACAGTGTATCTGTGAATGAGAACCCCCCCCCCCTCCTCTTCCCGCCTTTTGGATGCAGTCATGCTTATGTCTACAACCTTATAAATTTATCTCAATGTCTCGCTGCTCTTGTCTGTGAGTCTCAGGTCAGGATAGTCACCGGCCCCCGCCTTCCCTTAAATCGTCTCTCTCCAGTAAAAAATAATCAAAACATACAACTCCCCCCTTCGCTTCCCTTCCCTTCCTTCTTCCACACTCATCGCTGCCTTTACACAGCTCAAACCAAACCCCCAGTGAAGGATCGGCCATGTCACCCACGGCCCGTATATCTCGCTCAGGGACTGTAATGTACTGCTGTGTTCCCGTCTTTGCATATAAGATAATTTGGGCATCAATCCTTCGCCAGACAGATTTATGTCACTCGGAGGACAGTTTCACTTCTCCTTCTTTATCGCTTCACTGGAGCCTGCTTAATTTCTCCCCGTCAGCCCCTTCCCCAGGAGATGTTATTTTTTCCCTAAATGTCCAACATTTGCATTGGCTGTCCAGGATGGGGAGAGCGATGGTGCTGTTGTGATAAATAAATTTATGCATGCCAAGCCAGGTTGTTTCTTCCCCTCCTCATTCTGTTGTCATTCCTGTTGTCTGGCGCCACAAGTCGGGTTCTCACTGTCCTGGGATGACTCCCACCACCCCCACCTTTTCCCAAGTATTCCATTCAAACCTTGGCCACTGACTCCATCCAACCCCTAAAAGTATCTACAGCAGGGGTCTGAAACTCAATTTCTTTCAGGGGCCATATCTCCAGTGGACCACACCAGTTAAATAAAAGCATAATAACCTATAAATTATGACAACTCCAAATATTTGTCTTTATTATAGGGCCAAAAAACACATTAAGTGATGAAAATACTTACTTTTATAAACGTATTAAACTTACTTTTCTATCGACATTACAGGTTGTTCATATTTGTTCGGGTTATTCACATTTTATTACCACAGGTTAGTTTGTAAATGTAAATACTTAAATAAATTAATGTTATTTTTTGCTCTTAAACCTACTTTAAAAATGAAGTTGTCATATATATATATATATATATATATATATATATATATATATATATATATATTTTAAATGTATTTTTTTTAAGCTTATGTTATTATTTGTGGGTGTGGGGTCAGAATGTGTTCAGGTTAGTCTGTGTTCTGACATGTGAGGATGTGTTACTGTTGTCTATTGTTTTGTATTGTAGTGTGATGTTTTCAGATGGGCTGTGTGGTGTGAAGGGGTTAAATTTAAAAGCAATGCTTCTTCCATGTGTTCTTTTTTTCCTGTCCAGTTGTCATTTGTTAAGTGTAAACTGTGGTTGCAGGTTTGAACGTGTTGATGATTTGACTGTAGATCATATTGGTCTGTTTGTGGAACCTGAACTAAAAAGAGAGTGGAATTTTTTTTAACTTTGCAAATTCATCCTACGGGCTGCATTAGAATCTTTGGCTCCTGGGTCACATGTTTGACACCCCTGATCTAAAGCCAATGAACCGGGAACTTTTAGTCCTACCAGGAACGAATAGTGTTTTTCCTTCAAATGCTGCCGCTTCACCTCATCATCTTCAATTGTACATTAGTGCAAAGACATAGCACGGTTCTAAACAACCTCAGGTGATACCAAAAGGTGGCAGTGATTATGTGACGAGCTGCAAAACTACGCCACAGTCAAATGAGGACATGCAAAATGACAACTGTAGATTACATTAAATGCTACGATAACATATGCAGTACCAGCTACCAAAAGCAAGCAGAGAGTGTGTTGGTATGTAGTGGAAAAGCACAGAAACCACACAAGTACTAGAATGTTTTGTCCCTGAAACTAAAATGTTCCTTCAAACCATTGGTTGCATTTCCATTGTGGTTGAAAAACCAGTGGATATTAGATAAAGTTAGTTGCGGATGTGTGAAAAAAACATATTGTTTTCAGTTTTTGAGCTTCCCAGACTATCATCTACTGCTCTTTTCTTCTTATATGTTAAAGCACAGTGTACATTTATAAGTACAGTTACAGTCTCTTAAACTATTGGCAGAATTAAAATGCAGCAAATACTGAACATTATTCAAGTACCGCCATTAAGGTTCCTGAACTATCTAGAAGAATGATCCCCCTGGGACTTTTTTTGTTTTTTTTTAAGAGGAGGAGGAGAGGGGGGGGGGGGGGGGGGGTTAAATGAAGTCCAGGAACTATATTTAGACCTTTCAAGGGAAACACACTGAGTTCTTCCAAAGGTTGCTAGTTCCTGGTTCAAGTTCCTGGAAATGCAGCCTAATTGAACCCTGCATGCTAGCAGATAGCTGTTGATACTAATGTGTAGGAGGAGGAGTTTGCTGTGGAACTGATGGTAAGGGTAAGAAGCAGTAAGTAGGTAGTGGGAGAAATAATAGAGTGTAAAAAATAAAAATAAAAAAAATAAAACAAGGAAAAGAGCCCAGTACTTACTTCCCCCTTTTTCTTTGCGTTTTACTTTACATGATGGAGGTTACATGTAGTGCCATTGCCCATCCATGCCCATATTCATCCCCATTCCACTCATAGGCCCTAGAAAGAGAAGAAAAACACCAGAAAAGAAGTGTCAGCAGCAGCAGCCTGAGTAACAGAGAGGTCAGAGAGGAGACGAGAGAGTTGGTTAGTTTCAGAGGGAACGTAAAGTAGCATAAAGAGATATTTTATGTTATGTCGCATCCCACAAATTCTAATTTGAATCAGATTTGTAGGATACTTTTCCCAGATGTGATTAAAAAAAAGTGAAGAAATATGACAGGATGTTTAATAAGAAATGTTTGTTGTGGTTTAGTAGCACTTGCTAGCCTTTTGTTAGTCATTGATCAGATCTGTGATAATTCGAGGCAGGGGTCTCAATCTCATTTTCTTCAGGGGCCACATTCAGCCTGATTTGATGTCCAATGGGCCAGACCAGGAAAAAGAAAACATAAATACCCTGTAAATATTGACAACTACACATTTTTGTCATTGTTTTAGTGCAAAAAAAACACCCATTACTTAAAAAAAACACTTTTATAAATTATCCAAATATTAAAAAAAGGAAAATAAGGGCAATTTTAACAATATTCTGCCTCGACTTATGTGTTTTTTTCTGGATCAGTTCTACAAAGAAACTAAACGTTTAGTAACAGAAGCAGAAAATTGTTCCAAATTGTGTCTAATTTTCTTTAGATATTTCAGGTTATTCACATTTTATTGTTACGGGATAGTTTGTAAACGTAGCAATTTTTTTAATTTTATATTTTTCTGCAGTCAAACAATGAGACAAATTGAAACTTATCATCATTTATAGGCAAAGAAAAAGCTGAGAAGAAAACACGGAATCATTTAATAGGTTATTATACTCTTCATCCCTCGGGCCGCATTGGAACTGTCACCGGGCCGCATTTGGCCCCCGGGCCACATGTTTGAGACCCCTGATTCAGGGTAAAGCTGACATGATGGAGTGAAGAGGGTTAAAGACAGGAAAAAAAAAAAAAGAATATCTGGATGAACTTACCGGCTGGTCGGATCCCCATGTGTTGCTGACCGTCCAGCACGAAGCTGCCCATTGGCTGGCCCTCTGGACTGTACGCTGCTCCTTGGCTCACTGAAGGATCAAGAAGAAAACCTGATTGTAGTCAAAACGTGGACATGAAAAAGGGAGGGGGGGGAGAAGAAGAGAAAACACACCAGACAATCAGCAATTGTCCCAGCTCCAGCCCAAACATACTGTAAGACATTGTGCTCATGTTTGTGGACCACACTGATTGACGCGTGGCGTGCAAACACGCATACAGTAGGTCCTCCGGCATGCAGGCGCTCACACACACTCACAGTCAGTGTCATTCAAAAAAAAACAAAAACACACACACTCAAAGGAGTTACATTGTTCTCTTGCTGAGAGACAAAGGCATGCGGTTTGACAGGATGAGAAGAATTTGTGCCATAACCAGCAATCTACCCAATCAGTGTTCAAATCAGTCATCACATGCACACTTTCTCTCCTGACCTAACATCAAATTCAGTTAAACAACATGTAGATAATCCCCAAATTACCAAATCATTCAATATTATGAATGATTTACCTGATTATCTATCATGATAAAGACAGCGATTAATTTGTGTAGTTTATTTCTGCTTGATGAAATGACTGAACTTCTTTTGAGTCGACTGAAATACAGTGTATTCCAGCGACGTAACAGTTTTATCTAGGATAATCTATAATTCTTAAAGATTAGGAGTAGCTGTTAGTCATGCTGCATTTGTAAAATTGCTGATTGGCACTCACTGGTTGCACGCTGCCAAGTATTCCACACAAGATCACAGTAATTGCACAAAAGAGACGCCCACATTTGTAAGTGCATCTCGTTGTAATCGTGGCTTGTGTTTGTTTAAATAATCTCCACCTTTTTAAAGCAGAGGAGCTTTCTAATCAGGCAGAAACACATTTTTTTCTTCAGTAAATCAAAATACTTGTCTTCTTTTTGTAATGTCAGGGTAACCACAACACTCCATGGGATCAGAAAAGAACATGTTTACTACTCAGATGTCACATCTTATATTAACAATGCATTATAAACCAAATCAAAACCTATTATTTTCCTCTTTATGACTACAAATATCATAGTCGTTTGGGGAAAAAAACAGAAAGTATACCTAAGCTTTTTGTAGTGATCTTGAAAAATACACTAAATTATATATATTTAGATTAGGGAACCCCCCCCCACCACACACACAAACCCAAACCATAAAAAATTATAAACAAAACGGCATAAAAAAAATTAAAATGAAAGGAGATAGTTCATAAATTGCTGCTAGCATTTCTGGCACTCCTCTTGTGTCCAATTAGTAATTCACAGAGAGAGTGCTAATATACCTCTCTCCACTTAGTCTGGGAAATCTCCAATTAGAGTCAATCAGCAAACGGCCCACACCACTGCTGAACACATCTCATTGAGAAAATGGAAAAGAGGATAAAAGGAGTGAGATGAAGAGGAGAGAGTGTAGGGGTTAAGAAAGGTAGGGTGATACTTTAAAAAAAAAAAAAAAAAAAAAAGAAGATGAAGAAGGGGGTTTTGAGACGATGGGTTGTGGAAAGGGCGTCTCTGTGGTAGATGGGTAGAAAAGTGATAGATGTTTTTATTTTTTATTATTATTATTTTTATTTTTTATTTTACCTGCTCGATTTGACTGGTCAATCATGGGCTGTACTATTCTTCTCCTGGCATTAATGAACCTGGAAGGGAGAAAAAAACACACACACACACACAAAGAGAAGAGGAAAAACAAACGTTAAATCACCCTGCATTCACACACAGAAAAGATTCATCACAAGCCACCACAAAGACAAAACAGTTTTGCATGACTTAATGGCAACATTAGCCACCGAGTCCTTGAGAGAGCCGCGCACAACAAAACAGCAACAAACAAAAGGGCAATTGTGTGGTGACTTGGGAACCCAGTGAGGGATACTTTTAATGTTCCTTATGATCTATTCCTCCCCTCTTTTAATAAAGCTTTTGATTACGTTTGGTTGCTATGGGCACCAGGGAGACATTCCTCAAGTATTAAGTGCAGCTTGGGCACTGAACAACGCTAGTCGTGGCACATCCCTCTCTCACTCCTTTGCCGTTGTTGCAGTCTGGTACACACACACACACACCACTGGTAAAATGTACTTGAGATAGTTCAATGAAAAGATACTCATTTCTTTTGTTGAAAACAGTATATTCACACTGTTGCATACAATATTTTGCACGGCGACAATCCTTCTAGTTTTATAAACTGGGAAAAAGCTTTTACCCACAACACTTTCCCCCCAAAAAAGTCATTGGTTTTATGGACAAAATACATATGGTCCTAAAATAAGTAGGGTTTTGGTGTCACTGCGCATGTGTGAAGTGTGACGCTACATATTTTGGACGTATATGCGTGAAATAAGTCTGGTCGTAAAATATTAGTCGAGTGTTAATTACTAATCTGACTTTAATAATATCCTTCCGAAGCCGCCGCGTTGTGACATCGGCCTGCAGACTATGTTAGTATACCGATTGGGCACTAGCATCGTGTTTAAGATCAGATTTTGTTTACCGTAAACTGAAGCAACCATACATATTTGTTAGCTTTATGACAGGTGTTCAACCAGACCCTGGACACGCAGGTGCACTGTCCAATTCTATGCCAAACCATACTTATATTATACACTTTACTTTTTTTTACAGAACCCCAGACCCTGACGGAACAGGATCTGGGACCTCATGATTTTGACCCCCCTATGTTCCAGGACTGGCACCTCTCATGAATAGTAAAAAAATATTTATATGAAAAACAATTTAAAATGTATACAATAAATTGCTACATTTAATTTAAATAACAAATCTTCATAAGTGTTGTTGTTTATTAAGATTCAACGTTATTTGGAGATGGAAGATTTGTTACTTGGTGCACAAATCACACCCCAAAAAGGAACAAAAAGGAAACCTAGAAAATCCTAGCATGTGATTAGAGGAAGAATCTGTCCGTCATTTTGACTGACGCGCCGCTTCAGCCGCTGACGTTGAACTCAAGCCATGACGTAGCTCAGAGCGATAGCAGGAAGTAGATCCATACTGCAGCAGACCATCATCGAAACAAACACCACAGTATGGCTGCACCTAAACGCACCGCTGTGTTGTTTGTAAATGACCATTGTCGTATGTGCAGGGAAAATCTGAGGATGAAAAGCAACAGCCGGCGGATATTCCTTGAACTTCCCTATGGAAAACTGGGAGACAGCGGTTTACAGAACTTGGTCTTAACTTGAAATGCCTTCGCTTGATAGAGAGACTGTGGACACTATAAGGGAAGGACAAAAAGATGAAGAGGAACCCAGTGCTGAACAGAGGACGCAGACATCAGCCGTGGCACAGACAGACACAACGCCACCAAGTCATGGGAAGTCTCACCTGGCGACACTGATTGGCTGCTTCGTTTTTCAGAAAGCTTGAACAACACAATACTCAGATGGTTGCGTGTGCAATCGCCATACCCCCTAACATGTAGTTTGGCAAAACGCAGCCAGATGACATGAGTCAGGTTATAGAAAATCCACACGTGAGGAGCAATCGAATCAAGAGGAACAAACAAATGATCTTTGTTCTAGACTTTTTCAGACCCTTTTTGTTCAGTTAACCTCATAACAACAATTGTCAACAGATAGGAATAACCTATGACAGTGTATTTATTCCATTATATTCACAACATGCCTAAGAATCTTTGGCAAGCATTTATTGATTATTATGTCAATTGGTTATTTCTATAGTATCGCCACTTAATTTAGCATCTGCTTGAAAGTAAAAACACAAATTATTATTATTATTATTATTATTATTATTATTATTATTATTATTATTATTATTATATAGTGACAGAAAATAGTTTTTTTTTTTTTTTTACTGTAAGTCACTTCACTCTGCCCAGTATTGTTCCATTCTCCAAACCCACATGCTCCCTTCTGAGCCTGCTCTGCTTCATAGAAGTCAAAGCGGTACTGTTTTCATTTGGGTTTGTCTGTTTGTTTGTCTGTATATTAATGAGATAACAAAAAAAATATGGGTGGTTTTAGATTAAATTTTGAGGAAATGTTGATACTGGCAGAAGGAAAAAGTGATAAATGTTGGTGGTGATCAGGGGGTGAGGGTCTGCGCTTGCTGAGTACTATTATGGTTTGGTTATTTTTTTCTTTTTGCCAATAAACACAAAACAATATTTTCATTTGCTTGTGTCTGTCTGATGCAGCCACATGTTTTTGGAATGCAAAAATTATTTTTCTACAAATATTTCACGGTAATATTTCAGATTGCGTCCAATTTTAAGGATGTCTGGAAACTTTTCTTTCACATTCAGATGTTAAGGGGTTAAACGCATGTGCCTCGATGATACAGCCAACCTTTACTTCAGTTAGTGTGCTACAGTATACTAGTAATTTTACTGTATCCAGTCTACAGTTGCTCCTCCAAAACAATGTTTCTGCAGAGTTGTCACCCAGTGGAATTTTAAAGCAAGCTCTAAGTTCACTAATACAAATGGTTCCTTTCATTCCACCCCAACAACCTCACCCCCACTTCCACCCTTTCCCCTCAGTGGGACCCCCACTCCGGCTGCATTGTAGGGGGTTCTGCTCCCCTTCCAGCTGTCTAGAAATGAGGACCAGGCATGGGCCACTCCGTGCTTTCACAAGGTATTGTTATGTCAGCGAGCCCATCAATTAGGCTGTCTGAAGTTTTATCACCACCACAGCAGCGAATAAGTGCAGCTCCACAAAGCCCTCCCTAGCCGCCCTCGCTCCTGTGGCTTTTCCAGTGTAGAGCCGGGGGTCATATGGAGGTGACTGGCAGCCAGGGGCAGCCTTTTCAACTTGGAATGGGATGCCTAAGGGCTGTGTCAAACGCAAGCTGGTCACTCAGGTTTAGCAAACTATCTACCTTTTACCCCATTCTTCTTATTTTGTACTATTTCTTTCATATACTAAAAATGTAGCGTGGGCTTCTTCCTACAGGTACTGCCATGTGGTTGATATTAAAGAGGGGTTTCAAATCACGGTGGACCTGTCCAGCATGAAGTCCTTTGCTAGTTCCAAAAGAGCAGAAGAGAGAGAGAGAGAGAAAAAAAAAACCACACCGCTTTCTTCTAACGTACAGGCCACGGCACCATCAGAAAGGCTAAAGAACTGGTCATTAGAAGGAAGGGAGAGCTGGAACCAATTTGGGCTCCTAATCCCCCATGAAGCCCTGATACCTGCCCTTACCTTCTCCAATGAACTTAAACGCCTGTAATCTGCCTGGCTCAAAGTGACATGGTTAAACGTACAAAATGCACAGTTGGGAAAAGAGAGACGCGGTGCTCATTTGCCAGGGGGCATCCAGAGTGCATGTACACAGGGGTGCTGCAGGCCCCCAAAACTAAAAAGATGAAACATATGAGAATGAGAGAGAGAGAGAGAGAGAGAGAGAGAGAGAGAGAGAGAGAAACAGATGATGAACAGAGGTGGATGTATTAAAAGAGGGTGAAATTACACAACGGTAAAAACAACTGCCATTTAAGATTGTGTTCAACGATCTAGTGTTTTTGCAACGGAAATAACAAGGACGAAACATTCTTAGATATTCAAGCTGTCAGTGTCAGAGTCTGAAATGCCTGTGGTGCTCAAGGGAGACAGAAAGGGACCCATCAAAACCAGCTGAGCAAGTCAACAGTACGACATTCCAGCTATCACACTCCCTCCTCCAGCTCAAAGTGCACGGCCTGTTCAGCTATATGCTTTTTTTTTTTTTTTTTTTTTCAATTTCTAGGGTGAACCATGGGGCTCCAAATCATAACCATGTGCATTCTTACCTATTCTAGGACATAACCATAAACACATAATATTAGGAATGTTTTTCCCAGGTGCTAAATTTGTCCATACGTTTCCCAGTGACTGCAGAAGAAGTGGACTGCATTATCCAAGTGCTGTAGTATCAAATGTCACCTTCTTTTTCTTACATGAAAAGTGCATGTAAAGACTAGATCATTTTGTGGGAGTGAAAGCAGGTGAATTATAGAAAGAAATACCGAACATTAATGAAAACTATGCAAATAATAAAAATCTGGTCCAAAAAAGGCTTTATACAAATAAAACCTGCTTCAAAAGGTCCAATATGTGAAGTCAATTTGAAGAAAAATGTAAATGAAATATGAATATACTTCATTTTTAGTGTTGCTTGTCTAGAGGAGTAGAAGATACAACAGTGGAAAAAAAACAAGTATTTGGACACCGCATGCATTTGTAATATATTAACTGTTAATTGTTCCATTCTCCAAACCCACATGCTGCTTCCGCGTGTGCACTGTTGTATGAAGGTCAAAACTGGATGTTTCAGTTGATAATGAAACGCCTGCAAGACATGACATACTGAAACTGTCAAAAATTTAGTTTTGTTATTTTTTCTTCTTAACAATTAGCAAAAAAGGTGCATTTGTCTGTGTCTGTCTGATGCAGCCACACCTTTTGAAACATCTACAAATATTTCATTATAATATTCCAGACTGTGTAAAATTTTAAACTTCTTTCCACTACTATAAACGCTGAAGAATTGGGGAATGAGTGGAGATTTTCATGAACTCTACATATAAATTAGTGACAACAGGAAACTAACATCCATAAATGATCTGCTCTCAGCATAGACAATAAAACAACCTTCAGTTCGCATAATTAATCTTTAATCAAATTGAAACTAAAAATAAGAAGCCAAACTGAAATAGAAATACAAAAAAAACTGATACCAAAAGCAAAATAATTACCCACTATCCCATCACACAAGGTGATGTTTTTTCCTCAACAAGTTGCTATAGTAACTAGGATGCATTGGATGAGGAGGGTGGTGGTGACCAAAGGCCCCTCTTGTGGCCTTAGAGCACCTTTTATCAGTCTGAGTAAAGCCAATTGAGATTATCAGAGCCTGGCCTGATAACAGTGTTTTCCCTCAACCCGTGAGCTGCTAATGGTGTGTGCTTAGAACAACATGACCAGGAATCCTCCAGAGATGAACAGCCAGTCAACTGGGATAGATGGATGGATAGATGGATGGATCTGGGGAGGACCCAACACCCCGTGTGTGTGTGTGTGTGTGTGTGTGTGTGTGAAGGAGGGGGGCGGGGCATAGAAGTTGACCACAGGGACTCAGAATTCCCAACCACTTGCTAAAACATACGTGGCGTGCTGTAAATCTACACATCGACACCATGGACATGACCACAACCGCCACCAGTGTGTCCGTAGGCTAACCAGAGCACAGCGGGCTCACAGGGGACACTACAGCAAAAAAAAAACCCTCCAAGCCAAAGCCCGTGTTTTATTATCTACATCTGGTGGTCTAGTTTATTATGGCCTGCCTCTGCTCAGTGTTAGAACGCAGAAATCCCAACACACACACATGCACACACATTACACAGAGTACCTCTCAGCATGGGAACTCCATGCTGTCTTCAAACAAATAATTAAAGGCAAGGTTAGGAGGTCGTGCGAAGGTCATTCCTTGGGATACAGCTCAGAATGTGTACATTACCCGAGGAGAGAGGTGCTGCCGGAGGGGGCAGCAGTATGTTTAATGTGGCCAACTAGCTGCTTCTACCCATTGCGCCTTGACCACATTTTCAAGTCACACATCAAAAATTGCAAGTATGTTTTGGAGAGTGCGTGTGAATATGTATGCACATGTCTATCAATATGTGTGTACGTGCATGACAGTGCATTTTTACACTTCCCTGCCAATTGGCCTGCAGTAGCACGTTCTACTTACATGCCCCAAAACTACACCAGTAGTACATTTAGAAAAATACATGTGTACCGCATGTGTAGATGAAGGGAGTAACTAGTAACATCTCACTGAGGAAAAAAAAAAATATAATCAAATGACAGCCAGTAATGTCATTGTTGGTGAGTAACTGAATATATTAACAAGTATAACATGAAGTTCATTCTGTTGCACAAATTCTATTTTTTTTTTTTACATTTTTCAGGAGCAGTTCTTGAACAAATTTGAGAGCAATGTCATCAAGGTTAGCATAGTTTGGACAAAGCATTTATGTCTGGACTGGATCCAATCCTGTTGTTGAACAAGCTTATATATTTCATATTTAATAGTTTGAATTGGTTCTTTTCTTTGACTTTGTAATGACTTTTATTTGCCAAGATAAATGTGTGTATGACATCAGAATTTGCTGATGAAACATGAAAAATAAAGTTTAAAATATGAACCATGGTGGGAGTGGTGGGTATAAAAAATCAGGAGCAACCATAATGAATGTCCTATTACTGAGTACAGAGTTGATGTTATGTATACAAGTTGTTTTCTGATTTGTTTTGCCCTAACCGTAGCACTAACATTATGTTTATTCTTGAAGACTATTTTCAGCTTTTATTAGCCTGATGTTTTAAGAACCAAATGAACAGTTAAAATACATTAGGGCTGTCAAATGATTACAATTTTTAATTAGATTAATCACAGATTTGTTTTGGACTAATTTTGATTAAAACACTGTTTTGTCTCAGGTTTTTGTTCTTTTTTTACTCAAATTCCCCACAAAATATACAAAAATAGATGAAAAAACACAAAAACTTTGTAGAACAAAATATACAAAACATGCTAAAATTTAAAAAAAATAAAGACAAATCCAAAACATATTCAAAAACTCTTCCAAAATATAGAAAAAAATAGAAAAAAAATTGGAAAAACATCCAAAATGCATACAAAAACAAAATAAAAATATAATATATATAGATATATATACAATTAACATGTTTGTTCAACACCTCCAACAGTTTCAACAAAACAATTGTTCCACTTAACTGTTTAATCGGATTAATTATGATGGATTAATCCATGTTAATGTGTTACTTTTGACAGCCCTAAAATATATACATTACTTTGTCCATCATAAACTTATCTAATAATTTATAACATATAATATCTCTGAAGCTGAAAGACTCAGAACTAAAATGGAGTGTTCAGTTTATTAGAGTGTTTTGGTTGTATTGGGTTGTAGAGGAAAAGAGTGAGCAGATATGAATGATGGAGCCGGGGCAGCAGGATTCCACTTGACACAGTGGTGGGTCAACATGGCATCCCTGGCTACTAATATCTACTCACACACACTAGGGGAGGAGGGGGGGGGGGGGTCACCCTCAGAGAGTGTCTACTTAGGTGTTAAATACTTTGACCAGCCTACGATGTTATGTTATACCTCGTGTTTGTGAGTACATGAGTGTAAATGGGCCGGTCACAGACATACATCATACCACTCTTCTCTTCAGATTAAAAAAAGACAAGTTTCTGCACCTCTGGAAACTTTGCATATTATTTTGTGCACTAAATAAACTGCAAAGTCATCAGTGTAAACGCCGTTGCCTTTACTTGAACAAATACAAAGGAAGGTTCCTGGAAGGTTTCAGATAAAATCACAGCAAACCAGTCTGACTATGTAAGTGCTTATATATTTTTTTTTCTTCTTGCTTCTTCACTTCAGTCTGAACGGCCTTGTTTCTGGTTAACTGACTTGCAGCCACACCTGGTAACTCGCTCCTGTTGTCAGCATTCCTTCCCTGAGAAATCGTCATGCCAAACCACCCTACCCTGGAGCACAGCCAAGAGAGAGCGAGAGAGAGAGAGAGAGAGAGACAGAAAGAGAGTAAGTAAGTGAGTGAAAGGGAGGGAGAAGACAGAGACAGTAAGACTCGCTGCTCCGTCCACCAATTGCGGCGCAGATTGGAGGGAATGTAGCCAATCAGGAGTGGGGTCAGTCGTTTGACGAGTTTGTGATGAAAGAAAGAAAGTGAGTTAGAGCCAGACCAAGACAGGAGGGAGAAAGACAGAAATACTAAACATGTTCTTCTCAGAGGAAGGGCTGCTCCAAACGTAGCCCTACTGAGCGTGCAAAGACATGACGATCCAAAAATTGCGGCCCAGAAATCGTTGACAGTTTATTACCTTCATGGCTGACCTACACGTACCCATTTTGAGAGTTAATACGCCCGAGACAAGGGGAAAAGATTCCGTTTGTCAGTCAAATTCCTGGGCCCCTGTCTGTCTGTCTGTGAAGGAAGATTAGATGCAACACAATCTGAACAAGAACGTGCTGAACTCAATCCGTGATCACTGCTCGTGAACATGACTGTCCTCTGGTTCCTATTAGAGCTCATTGTTTCCATACTTCCGCTTCAGACAGAAATAAAGATTCCAAACCTCCAGCCATTGAGTCACAACTCAGTGGAATCAAAGGAGGAACGCTTTAGTTTGATCCTCTCCTTCCAGAAAGAAAGACGGACAGAGAGGAGGAAAAACACCACAATGTTCTCTGACCAGGAAGTGCATGCAAATTAACCCCGTGAGGAGGGTGTGTTTAGTATAAGCAAACACTAATTATGGTCCGGTCAGACATTAGGGCAGACAGGGGCTACTGAACCTCCAACACTGATCTACTGTAGTGTCAACATCACTGATTGAATCAGCTCACATGGTCCTAACAGGCCCCCTGTAACAGTTTAGACATAGCTTGCCACCAGACTGAACCGAGCCTATCTGTGAATTTATCATAAACTATCATAAAGGAGCTTTTCACAGGATGAAGATAAGCAACAAACGTGAAAGAAGGAAGCATCCTCCGACTCATCCTATCAGACACTGTTTCCCTTTCTCCATCCCGTCTTCCTTTCTTTAAGTTAAAACAGGAGTCAAGAGACATAAGCCGGCCGAACATTACCTCACCCCTGCGTTTGATTTAGTGCAGATGTGAAGCCAAGCGAGGCAGGATCGTTTTTTAGGAACGTCAGAGAGAGGGCCCACGTTTAGGGCAGCCACTGTGTTTACATAGTTTTACCTCTCTGTGTGTCTCTCTCTCTCCCACTCTCTCTCTCTCTCTCTCTCTCTCTCTCTCTCTCTCATCCACAATGCCTCCACACCCCCCTCCACTCTTTTGTCTGCCTCTCAAAGGGGGACTGTTTCACCTCTCCTGCATGGACTTTCACTGACCTGTTTTTCTTTCCCGTTTTATTACTCCACTCATTGCCCTTTTGTGGCACCCCCCCCCCCCCCCCCCCCACACACACACACACACACACACACACTCTTAGTATGAGTAACATTTGCGTTGCTCTGTCAGTCTAGCTGCAGAAGTCATTCCTCTCTGAAACCCTGGGAGTACAAGTCATTAAGACTCGAGTGGAAAATCAGACAAAGAATTATATATTTGTGTTGCAAACTGACACGATTTAACGAGCAGCTAATTAAAATAAATCAATAGCACTGCGGCATGCTCACTCTCTGTCTGTCTCTCTTTTCTCCCTCAGATTTTCTGTCAGTACCAAAGAGGTGGAACACTGCAGTGTGGAATACAATTCCACTGGTGCTTTTACCCTTAAAATCAGGTTTCAGCTATAAGTAAAATGAGAAACACTAAAGTATCATACTAGAGACTGAAATATTTAGCATTTTAAATAAAATGATTTTACAATGTGATACTAAATATCATACCATAACCTAGACTGATTAAAACAACAGTAATAGCTGAGTTACATTTGGAAATCATAATACTGGAGTAATAAATAATTAAAATTAAAGCCATTATTAAAGTCATAACTAGGTAATGACTTCGTATTAGCATGTAACAAGTGGCTACCAACATTTTACTCAACATGTTTGCCTCTTTTTCCCCATTAGTTGATTGATTTTTTGCTGCAAATTAAAGTCAAATATGATCAAGACAGTATTATTCTACAACAGTATTACAATTACCACGTCGATGCAGAGTTGTTTGGTAAAGTGCTCTAACTACTGATACAGTTTTCACATTATTGTATATTTTCGCTCATTATACTTGAGACAGAGGACAAAGTCATCTTCTAGATATGATAATGAGCCGGTAATGTTGAGGATAAGTAAAGAAAATCTACAAAAGAGTGAATATTTACATCCAATTTGAGACAATTTACCAACTTGAGCAGAAAAAAACCTACAGTAAGAACCCCAGACGTAAACAGCAGACAACAACAGAAGAAACAAACATAGACATCTCTGCCTCTATTTACCCTCCCATCTAACACCAGCTCCCCTCTTCCCCATCCAGTGAGGGCATGTCACCCCTGGGTCTTGCAATCCAGCAGTCTGACCCTTACATGGCGGGCTGTGCGGCCCCAGCTGCTGACTGTCCGTCAAACACCTCCAGAGCAGTGTTGGGCCAGGAAGACCACGCTTTTTGCCCCTTTGATCCGGGAAGCAGCAGCTGCTGCTCCACACAGCAGCACTTTGTTCCTCTGTCTCCTCTCCACACTCTGTCCTACGGCACAAAAACACTGAAGCCAGTGCAAGAAGTGGAGGGAGAGAAAAGAGGAGAGGAAAAAAATGTGGGGGTTATGGATGGGGGTGTGGGGAGTGGGGTAAAAAAAAAAAAAAAAGTTGCCTGTTTTTTCTTCCCTACAACATCAACAAGCTCTGACAACGGCAGCGGGGGTTTTTCTTGGCCCCGACACAGCTCTTAGGCATCTCCTTTTTGACGCTTCACCCTCCCTTCTCTTTTAAGAGATATGATAGTTATTGTTCAAATCAGCCAGGGTGAATGGAATGGACCGAGGCCAAGCCTGCCCCAGGCGTCAACACACCTGTATGAAAGAGACCTTATTGTAGCAACCCAGCATGGCTAACCTGCTCCAGCTCTACCAGTTCTGTGGCGACAGGCGGGTGAAATAGTCTCTTCTTTCTTTTCCTTTCTTCTTCTCCCAGACAGTCCCCTAATATTTCCCTTCATTAACCCCCCTTTCCTCAGAGGCTGGCACCTCTGCCCTGGAATGTTTTTACTAACGCTGTTATTTTTTAACATCACCACCAGACATAGGGATTAAGAAAAGAGTTGATCTCCCTTGTTAGCAAGGCCCCTCTTCTCTTACTCTCACAATCCCTCCCTTAAGACAACACCTTATTAACGTGCATAGGTGCACAAAAGGTATTCTCTGCCTTCCTAAGAGCTCTGGGACCAACAGCTGTGCTTTCTGTTGTTTGAAGACTCTCTAAAAGCATCCAGCATATGTCAATATTAGCCCCCCCTCCCGTCAAAGGTTCCAGCACATAGCACATGACAGAGGTCGTCAGCGCTAGAAGGTAACGCTCACTCCTCATAAGCCTGCGTCTCACCTTTTGGGTGGGTGAGGGCTTCCTGCTTTCATGCAGGGCCAGTAGGAAATAGAACAGAGGCATGCTGGCAGGTTGGCAGACATACACAGACACACACAGAGGAGGGAGAACCAGAGAATCCAGCTCCATCATTACCCTGACCTACCCATCAGTCCTCCTGAGATGAGTGGGTGTGCTTACAAGATCGCCCCATTTACTCAGTAGTGCAGAGTGCCACCCCTATCGCCCAGATTTCCCTTATTCCCACAGTTCTATGCTTGTTGGGATCCTCTTGTATGTCTCTGTGGGGAGGGCAGGTAATCTCAGTTTCCATCCACTTCTCAGTGCTATGATACAATGCGTGACTTTTTTAGCTTCTGTAGCTCACCCCGCTGCTATCGTTTCATCTCAATTACTTTCACCCTCTCTTTTGTCTCTCGCTCTATCGTCTTCAACTTTCTTTCATTCTCAGCCCTTTTTTCCTCCTCTCTGCCTGGTAATCGAGTGAGAGATTCCGCGACTCTGTGACTCCCCCTTATTGTCAGATATCAAACAGGGCGGCTTTGTGGATTACCAGGGGAAGCTGATAATGACATGATAGAGGCGTGATATTTCAAACAAAATTGAGTGTCAATTGCCTGCATCGTCTAGGCAACACAAGTGTCTGCGCTGCAGCAGCCAAGCAGGAAATAAGGCCAATCTATTTCCTTTGCTTCATATCAAACGTCTCTCTTCTCCCTCCCTTATAATACTATAATGGGTTCAACTCAAAGAGAAAAAGAGGGGCCTTCCCAGAGTGGCTTCACAGCACCATCCTTACACAACACGCATGCATGCTTGGATAGATTTGCGAGCACACATGCAATGCACATGTGCACATGTAATTGCAGCGCCAACTTTGAACTTAGTCTTGCACATTAGGAAAAAGCACTGATAATGGAAGAATATATGGTAAAGTTACTCACATTTTCCAGTAAATGCCCTATTTACCAATATTATCAGGGTTCATTTCAGTATAATTCAGTTTTTCAGCAACATTAAAGAACCAGCTAAACCTACAACGTAAGAACCATCATGACCTAAACTAAGCTCTAATGACTGAAACCAAGACAATACATACAGTCTTGGTAAATGGAAAGAGTACAATTTTCCTGGCATTCATTTAAATTAAGTTTAAGGGATGTTTTAACACTAACAGTGATAAGCTCTGCCTTCAGCTATTTTGAAAACAAACCCAGATAAAGTCAATTTTATGGTGTTTCTTATCTCATTATAGTAGCTGACCTCTACGTTTCCATTTATAACATGTATTTTTCCACAGACTTACATGCATGTGAGGGAAAAATGAATCATAATTGGAAGTATACACGTGGACATACAGCACTCTATCTGCTATGCTGCTTACTGTTTTTCCTGCTGACACCACTACCCTATTAACCAAGAATTTAGGCCAGTGAAATTGTGCAGCAGTTTGAGCAATTAAAAGTGACACCTAAACCTGGTGGATCGACTGTCAAGATTCTCTAATGCTGGGGTTTAGGTACCGCTGCACATGGGATCTTTAACAACCAGACTAGTGGGGAGTACAGGTCTGTGTGTGAGTCTCAGTGTCTTTGTGTGTTTGGAAAGGGATTCTCCCTCCCACTGGGGTGTCATCATCTTCTCATCATTGTGTTTGTGGTGTGTGAGTGTTTCCACCAAGTACATTTCCATGATGTGTCTGAGTGTTTGTGTCTCGCACATATTACTGACCACGAGAGTCATCGGTCAAATGTTGTCAGCTTGCCTTCGACTTCCCTGATGAATAATTAATCTGAGTTTCAATTGCACATAATCGCTTTGACATACATAAGCGTCAGACACACAGGCACACAAACACACATGTGGATGCACACTTCGAAGCATAGTTTAGGGCTAAAAAGCCTAGCAGCAGGCAAGTGATATAAATAGCTGTTTGTGGAGGGGACTGCTGGCAGAAGCAGCACTGACACTGTGAAGCAGACCACAGGGACTCTGATGTGCCTGGTGGCCTGAAGCGAGCCCTCTGCCTCTCAGATCAGCTCAACCACTCACTGTGCACTGCTTTGACTGGCCTCCTTCATATGTGACAGCCTCAAATAAATGCAACAATTTCTATGTCTCGCAAAATCACATTCAATCCAGCCTGTCCTGAAGAACACAGCACTTCAAATCTGTGAACAGTCAAAAATGTTTTTTTTTTTCCCTATGTAAACAGTGATCCCTGCACAGCTGTGAAGACATAAAAACAGCCAAATAGAATCAAAACTGATGTCGTGCTGATCTTAAGCAAAGTGTACAATAACTAGTCAGCTGACTGCCAACATGAGTAAATGACTTGAACACATGTTGCACCTGCCATACAGTGCGAATCAAAAGTAGTAGATTGATATTAAAAGGAAATAAACTGGCATTTAATTCAACGTGAATAATAAACTGAGTAAAGCCTATATGTTTCAAGTAACAGATAAATATTAAGAAAACTTACAGAAATTATAAAATAGTACATGTACAAACAGAAAAGTAATGATAATGGTTGTATTGCATGGAAAATATGCAACTACATTATTGTTAGATCATAGTCCATATGTACAATACTTTAAGGTTTAGTAGAATTTTAGAAACATCCAATGTGAGTTTTACATTGATATCATTATTTCTTACATAAAAAGCACAACTTTTCCCCTAATGTCTCATACAGTTTTTATTGATTGCTGCTACTTTCTCCATATAGCGCTACAAGAATATGATAAAGCTGATATGTCGTTGGGGGCTACTGGCAGACTCCCCTCACCCTCACCAGGGAAAAGCCATTTCCGCCGCCCTCTCTCCCCACTGCACATGCTCACTCCCAATTGAAACATCATTGTCGGTAATGGGAGGAATAAATATTCATAAGGCTGTGAAGAAAGAAACCCTAGATTAGGGTAATATACTCCTCATTGTTCTCCCTCCCTCTCCTTTCTCTTGCTCTTTCTCTGTATCTCTGCATCTTGTTATGCATGTAATAGTGTTGGCTAATAGTGGCTAATTCCTCCAGCTACCTCTGATAACTTCATCAAAGTGTGCTCATGTGTGTGTGTGTGTGTGTTTGTGTGGTGCGTGATCTGATGTGTGTGCAGGGACGAGGCAGCTGCAAGCAGGGCCGTTTATTTCTCACCTCTCCCAAATTGCAAATTACCAGGTTTGATATCTGCAAAATTTTGGGCCAGGTTCCAATTAAGATTGGATTGTTTTTGTGGAGAGGCCCTGTGACTCCCTCATGCTCGCCCTCCCTTCTTCTACTTGGCACCGACTCTGCTGATATCTCATCCATAACAGGCCTGAACTGGGGCAGAGCATGGCTTAAACAAACAAAGGCCTATATTGATTTATAGGGTCTTCCATGATGGGCTTATTGGCCTGCTCCTCAAAGCCACAGAGGGCGCCAGGCCATGAATCACAGTATCGGGGGGGGGGAGAAATCACAACACAACAGGTAAGAATGATACATGGGAGCGTTGTTAGGGATGTGATTACAACTCTTCCTCTTTTTATATCCAAATACACTCACTTTCATTGTTTCTTATAAGGAGAGAGGGAGGTCATTCTGAATGTGACACCGCACAAACAAAGTAAAAACAGAAGAGCCAGCTTGTTTACTCTCTACTATTGTATATCCATACAGACAGAGTGTAGAAGGGGGGAACGAGGGAATGCAAAGAGGGAAGGAAAGAGAAACAGAGACACAGAAAGAGTGAGAGAACGACGAGCATGCCTGGACAGAGAGAAAATACCTTGTGGAGGTTCATGGAGTTTAAAGAGCTCAGCCAAAGAAGGAGCTCCTGTCCTCTCTGGATTCAGCACACACACACACACACACACACACACACACACACACACACCCTCAAGGCCATTCTGTTACACCTGGTCACCTTTATCCTTTTTAGCCCCCCACCCCCTCACCTCTCCTTCTAAACACTCTGCACACCCTACACACACACACACACACACACACACACACACACATACACACACTATTGCTGGCTTGAAACTAGCATACTAGCAACACCCCATGGCGAACGCACAACACGGCTGGTTATCTCACTCACCAGATAAAACTAATTATTCCAAATCTACTCTGTCAGGTTGTCTGATCCTCTGAGGCCTCAGACCGGATCTCTCTCTCTCTATCTCTCTCTCTCTCTCTCTCTCTCTCTCTCTCTCTCTCTCTCTCTCTCTCTCTCTCTCTCTCTCTCACTCACTCTGCCTCTCATAAGCCACAAACCAACAATCTGTGCCAACTGACCCTTTGAGTCAAAACATAAGCATGGTGACCGGCTATAAAGACACATATAGCTGAACCATAGTGGCTTTCATTGTAAAAATGGACCATTATAAACAACTTACTAAGTCTGACATTTTTCCATCCCTCTCTCTCTCGCTCAAAGATTTGTATTTAGCTCGATTGTTAAACCTAAAAAGGTACTGGAAAGAGAATTTAGTAGATGGTGGATATACAAAATCACATAGACGTTTGTATCAACGGTCAGATTTTGTAGTATGAATAAATAGGCTGTGATTCTTTTCTTGTACAGTAGGACGTCCCTGTGCAGTCTGTCTGTGTTAAACCCAACCTAAATTAGATTAATCTTAATCTGAATCCTTTCTGTAGCTGTAACCAACAGGTGTAAAATCTGGATCACATGCGAGAACAAAATATATAATCTCTAAACTATTTCAACTGGCAACATTTTCAGGTGGCATAATGCGACTTTGCAGTTACTGTACAGTATAGTTAAAAAAAGACTGTTGTTTTTTTTCCGCAGCAAAGCAAGCAGTGATCAAGCCGGGTGCAACTTTCTTAAAATTACATGCACAAAAAATACATGACATCATCTGACATACAATCCAAGAGACTTATGCACCTATTCAGATGCTTAGTCCCTCTGCTGGCACTTGGTGTTGGCACCCATGTTGGGTTTTAGAGCTAAATAACAGGCCAATATCCTAGGCTTTCCAGCTGCACGCCCTGAAAGCCCATGGAGAAACCATTCGTCCCAATGAGCTCTAAAGGCAAATGGAAGCTCATAAACAGAGACTTGACTGTATAGACTTTGCATTTTATCTTTCAGCAGTTTCCCCTTTTATGAGCCAGGGACCCCTATAAGAGAATGAGAGGAGGGTGTGTGGGTGGGGGTGAGTAAGATGGTAGAAAGAGAGTGAGGATGACAGTAAGTATGTTAAGAAAGAAGAGCAGATAGAGCAGAAGAATAAGAATGCGACGCAGGTTTGGGTAGAATAAGACGGAGGAGATCTGGGGTCACAAATCTTTCTGCTATTCTAGTACGTGACATCTTTGCTCGTTTGCGGCTGCTCATTAACAAACAATACTGCTGTGAAATTGGTTTAATGACAAAGTAATAAAATTGCTATTCTGCTCACAGATGGCCTCAGGCACAGAGAGATTCTAGCAGGCTTACTGTGGCTGCCCGAGTGCATTAGGCTGCTTGTTCATGAAAACAGCATCCTACACTTTCTTTCTCACTATCACTAACCTTTTTTTTTTCTCTTTTTAAGTTCTTTCTCTTCCTGCAAATGAAATAAATTAACCTACTTTCCTCCCTTGTATTCTCCTTGAATTCTCCCTCTCTCATACTCTCACCCTCTTGCTCTCCCTCAGCAACTCCCTCCCTTCCCCTTCCCCTCTCTCTCTCTCTCTCTCTCTCTCTGGTGTATTCTCTTCCTCGTTCTATCTCTACTCCTCACTCCGGTTCTCACCCCTAGTACAAAAATTACCATCTTAAAATAAAAAAAAAAAAAAAAGAAGAGGCTCGCCCACGCAAACGCAGCTCGACTTCATTTCAAACGTGGAGCCCTTGTTATTAAACGACCCACCAATAAAACCAAGCCGTTGAGGAATAAAAGAGCCAAAAGGAGCAGAGAAGTACAAAGACCTCCCTCCTCCCATCTCTCTCTAATGCTTTCTCTGTAATGCCTCTTTCAGCTCTTTGCCTCTCTATCTTGCCTCGTCTGGCTTCGTTTGCCTTGCACGCCGCCTTTTCTGGGAGAATTCCACAGCCTTGGAGAGCTTGTAATGGGAAAACAAGTAAAAAAAAAAAAAAAAAAAAAAAAGCATTTCAATTTTTTGATCGTTCAACAGTGCCAGTTTTATGAAAGCACCAGCTGTTTTTCATAACCGTAGCCTAGCGCTGAGGTGGGCACTGGCCTGCTCTGTGGACCACAGTGGGTGTCCATGCCACACTGTGACCCAACGTGCCCCTAGTGCCTGATAAAGTGCGAGTAGGCCCTGTTAATCTCACCAAGCATTTCGACAGGGCTCACACACAGCACATACGGCGTGAGTGCGCACATAAACACAGCGGCACACATTAGCATCAGCTGTTTAAGACTCCCATGGCTAAGCCTGTGAGTACAGCATGTGTCTCGATTGCACCGTGAACAGATATTTGGATCGGTAACAACTGCTGAACAAAAATGAGAAACTAAATGAAACCTACGACAACAACGGGGAGCCTGTTCTGTTTTACTGTGCCAATAATGAAAATATGTTTTTCCAAATGTGCTTCTCCCTTCAAAACAGATAAAATGGGATTATTATTACAGCATCAAGAAAGCAGCCAGATCAAATGAACTTAGCGGGTAGGGGGTGTTGGTAGGGGGGCTGGCACTTGGGATCTGACAACAGAGTCAATTCTGCTAATTAACTGCCAATTAGCGGTCCCTAAATGAGAGGGATCATGATGCCTGTGTTGGCAGCGCCCCGATAGTCTCTCTCTCTCTCTCTCTCTCTCTCTCTCTCTCGCTCAGTCTAACGCACATATACACTTGCACACAAACACGCTAGAATATGCATGCACACACAACCTCTCCACACTCCAGCTGTATATTTAGAAAGCCAGGGGCATAAGATGGTCACAGCCGGGAGTCCCTGGTCGCAGCCAAAAAAAGGCCTGACATTTCCATCTGGGTCAAAGTTAGACAGATAACCGGCAACTTCAGTCAACTAGCCCACCAATGTGGCTGTGAAGAGGAAGCAGAGAAGTAAAGGCAGGCACTGATGCAGAGTAAACGGAGGGAAAAAAGGACCTCAAAAGCCTCTGTTTGAGATTCATAAACTCACTTAAAAAGTTATGAAGAATGTGGAAAAGAAAGCAGAGGCAGCTGGCTCGGCCGGTTTCATAGCTTTCTGTTACATTTGGAAAATATTAGTTATTATTTTGCATTTCATAATGGGCTCGCCCGCCAAAAAGCAGAGAATCGTAAAAAATCATAAAAAGAAAAAAAAAATCATAAAAGCTATGCTCCAAAGTGTCTCACTGGACCGAACAAAGAGGGTGGGAAGTAGAAGAACAAATTTGGCTTTGTTTTGTCTCTTTTTTGCTGTTAAATACTACAAACAACTGTGCTTTCTCATCATAAATGTTTGCTTGTGAACCTGCAGTACAACCTTTTTGTACGTCTTTTTGGGTGATTTAAACTCTGGAAGAATCAGTGGGGAGAGGAAAGGAAGAAGGGGAGAAAGAGGATCTGAGGAGGAAAAGACAACATGCTGTGCAGTGAAGTGCAGAGCAGTCAGTCTAATGTATATGGGAGCTCAACATAGTTTATCTGTATGCTGTGCTACAGCAGGATCTAATCTGGGAAGAGAATCTGAAATCTATAAAGGGAGGCCAAAATAAAGGCATATCAGTGATGTGTAATGAATAATATAAAGTGTTCCCTCTTTCAAATAGAATATTCTTTACACATTTCATACACACCTGACCTATACCAATCTTTTAGTGGATACAGAGATCCATCTGGTATGGATTGGCACTTCAAGTCCCTACAATTGGTTTCATAAAATGTAAAACTTCCTGATGGTTGACTCTAGTGTTAGCTGGCCAAGTCATACTTAACATTAAGCAGACACATTAAGTAGGTACAAATGTTCAATCATTACAAAGTCTATGTTATTGTCTAACTGTACATGGCAATACTCTAACAATGGATATAATGGATATAAAAATAATTAGATTTTCTTGCATGTACTAACCCACAAAAATTTTTCTTAATTTAGTGTTATTTGGGTACTATTACTTTTATTACATAAGAACACACCATCGTTAATTAACAAAAAAAAAAAGCTTGTTAAGATCGTAAGTCAAATACATCTTTAGTTACCCACAATGAGCAGTAATTAGAATTTTATTGAGGGAAAAGTGTTCATAGTAATATGTATGCTAATAAGCAACTATTTAATGGTTAATATGTGTACCGTAATATAAAGTAAATAAACATATGCGTAATAATATGAAGACTGTCTGTTATAACTGGAGTCCTCTTTAAAAAAAAACACACAAATGCAACATGCACTGGCTTTTGTGGCTGCAGATTGAGCCTATTTCATCTCCTCAGTGGGCACAGAGCGCTTGGCGCCGTTGTCTGGCGGATATCCTTCCCTTATCATGTGACCTGTGCTCTGACAGGGGGCAAAGGTTGGCTGAGATCCGCCCCTGTGTCTTAATAACTCACTCATTGTATTCCTTTCTGCCACTAATTAGAGCCTCTCCCCTGTGGGTGTGTCTCAGAGTGTGTGTGTCTGTGCATGTATTCCCCTCTGGGGCTGTACAGAAAGAAGGAGGCAGAGAGGTAAAAATAGTGTGTGGCTTAGTGCCCTCTTTATTGTTATTAGTGCTCCAGTGGCACAGCAGTCAGTCATCATAGATGCCAAGAAGTGACATATTCTGCCTCTGACTTACTCTGGCCCTCGTTTCTCTCTCTCTCTGCCATGGAAATGACCAACTGGCTGCCTGTGAGATGAGGGAATAATGAGGGGACGATTTCCTTCCTTTTTTTAGATGCTGTTTCTCTCGGTCATCTGTCATCGGCGTCATCTCTCAGGCCCATGTAATAACCCTGTGTGTGCACGGTTGTGTGTGTGTGTGTCACTGTGGTGGTAAATAACGGCAGCATATTTGGTATGTGTGTTTATGGAAGTGAGTGAGAGTACGTCGTGCTGGGCCTGACGCTGAGACATGAAAGGATTCGGTCAGGCCCCATTTAGCCTAGACTGATAGCGGGACACCAGGGGCTGCTGAGGCAGGCAAATATAACACTAGATACTGTAAACTGTAAATGCTTCTCCAGTGGATAGACACCCACCTGCCTGCACTGTTTCACCTACTTCCCTATCCCAGAATGCCATGCATGTGACACGACCCTCACCTTTTTTTCTGCAATCTTAAACAAATGCAATTACATGTCGGACCACTCCCCGATGCTGTTAGCATGACGCCAGTTGTCTCAAATGTAAGCAGAACAGGCAAACTACCTAATGGTCAACTAATGGTGTCCTGACACACTGTACACACATAACAACAGCGCACATATTAAAAGACCATGAGTAATACTGAGCATACACACACACTAATGCACACAGAAGATACTATTAAAAGAATAATGAGTCTTCCTCCACAACACTGCTCAGCACAGTGAGGCTGTGGACTTTACCCTTTTCCTTTGTTCCTTATTAACATCAGACAGTTAATGGGGTGTGCGCTACAAACAGGTGAGCCTATGAGCGATAGACGTAGAGTTAGCCAATGTTATGGTGCCACAATGCAGTCAAAAGGAAAGAATTCTACCGTTGTACGCTTTCGCAGACCATGCATGATGGTACACACATTTGCATCCATGCTTCTGCAAGTTTATAGGTGCTATGATAAAACACTGCAATGTGCATTTACACATTCCTGGAAATATTCACTAAAATGGCATTTTTGCTTCACAAACACTGACATTATCCATATCCTTGCTTTGCAGAAGTGCACAGTGGCTAACGATTTAAAGCAAACGGAAGTGGTGTGCTTTTAGATTTCTTTTCCGTGTGTACAGGTGAGCTGCAGGTAAACGTAGAGGGAGTCGTCCGTTGGAGGTTATGACTCAGGGAAGCTTGATGGGGCAAGAAGGGGAGTGAGCGAATGCACTGTCCATTGACTATCACACAGAGCACCCTTGTGCCCTCGCTGAGCTGCGATTGTGCCGGCGGACAAAGCCCTGATTCAGCACATCCTTTCCCCGGGGGAGAGCTCTGGAAACCGAAGACGGCGGCCATCCCCTCCCTCTCCCCCCCACTCATCCTCTGCCTATTCCTCTCTTCCTCTGTCTCTCCCTCCCTCTGTCTCTATCTCCCTCTCCCTCTCTTTGGCCAGTAACGTGGCAGCGGCTATGCATCAAAGGGAACTACAGAACAATGCAAGGGGCCAGCCAGGAATTTGAAGAGCTCTTTTTTTCGTTCTTTTTTAACAGGAATTTCATATAGCAAACTTCTGTCATATCCTCTGTGGATGATCTCAATGGGCCTATGGGACCAAAGGAGGACATGTGAGGGTACAACTCAAAGACAGACACATTTTAAGTCTCGGCCTTGGTTGATTCAAGAACTATAGTAGGAATGACATCAGAATCCTTTCTCTCATCTCTGTAAAACAGCCAGTAAAGCAGTAGCCTCCTCCTCCTCCTCTATGCAAGATGACAATTCCCCTGACATCATGATGTAGGAAACCAGAAGACTGTGAGGTTGGGTTGCACCAACAAAGCATGATTGAAAGATACGATCTAATCAGGGTTCTCCAAAACTATTCATTTACAATGAATCAACTCATACTTAAAATGAAGAATAACTCTGCTGTCAAATTAAAAACATTTACTTTTGAAGTAGATTAAATGATGCTTTATCAAATGGGTTGCACCTAAATGACAATACAATCATACAATTAAAAAGTAAGCAATTGATTTTCTACTTCTGCTAGCTAAAAAAAAATTGCAAGTTAGCTAGACCAGAGAAGCTTCCTTAGTCACATAAATTAAAACTAATTAATAAATAAAGAATGTTCAAACCTGCCCAGTATAAAGAAGTAGGTCTGCTAACTTTAAGCTGCTCTGTATTCCAAATATTGCTATAGTAGCTGAAATGTCAGCTTGTTAGCTTGGCAGAGAACCTTGCTTGCTCACCCAAATGAAAATTAATTAATACCCAAACACAGAATACATTTGCATATTCATATATATCTATATATGTACACATATAAAAGGGAGATATATCTATAAGTCTTTGAGTGTTCTGTATTATTGAAATTTTTACATGGTTGCCTAGCTAGCTAAAAGGTTAGCTAATTAGCCTATTCATGATGGCAGAGAAGGTCCTTTTACTCATTTATTGACAAAACATTATGGTTTGATAATAGTAACGACATGTTACTATTCCATGGCCATGTTTGATTAGCACCTTGACAGAAAGTCAGAAAAATATTAAAAGTTTATACATTTTGCCTCAACATTTAAAAAGAAGTTTAATTATTTTAGCTTAATCCATCTAAAAATAACAGCTGTAAGATTCAAGCATATTCAATCTGGAACCCAAAGTCACGTTTTGGTGCAAAGGACTTAAAAACTAAACTGAGATTTATGTACACATACACAGAGGTTTAAATCAAATAAGATTGTTTTTCCTTATTAACCTAAGGTTCCATACAAACTAATTTAAGATTAAAACATGATTTAAGTGGGTTTAAAATCTCTCTTGATGCAATCCAGCCTAAGTCTTTGTAATGATTTCCTGTGTGTTTCTGCTAATACCGCTGATGTAATGTTAATACACTCATCAATGTGAACGTCTATATGTGCATGTCTGTCTGTCTGTCTAAACAAACAGCGATCATGAGGATGTTATCCAGTGTGAGATTCTTTCAGAGCTCTATATAAATGGATCGGAGGCATTTCAGTGCTGGGCTTGGATTTCACAGCCTCTGAGATGGCAGAGTCTCTTCCTATATCTATCTCTGTCTACGTCTGTCTGTTTCTCCTTCTCACTCCTCCCAGGTTAGCAGACTATTTCTGCATTAATCACCATGACACAGGCAAGGCAACTCAATTTTCTGCTTCTGTAGGTAAGGTGCGTGGCATCCTGAAACGGTGGCACGAGGCATGAAACAGGCAAGCGGGGGCTAATCTTTGGTTACTGGTGTAATTGAAATGCTATCCACACTGTAGGGTGCATTAAAGTCTGATAACAGTGGTTCCTGTGGCCAATTTAAGTAGCTTGACTTCCCTTGGCTAGAAGGGAATAAAGCAAAGGGTGAGAGAAAGCGAGAGAGAGGGAGAGAGTCATGTTGGGAGGAGGGGTGTGAGGAGGGAGGGGGGTCTGATAGATAAGGCCGACAAACCAGGCTAATTCTCCAGGCATGTTTCTCATTGTGATCCAGGAAAAATGAGAAAAAAAAATGAATCACAGAACCAAAAAATCAATTGACCCTCGGGTGGCTTGTCAGGCTGCGAGTCTGATAAACCTAAAAGCTTCGTTAATGTCGGCCTGCCTGTACCCAACAGATAGAGCACTTTGTAAATGAACCCGCTTTGATAAATATATTAAGGAAAGCTGTGAATAAAAGGCACAGACTTGTCATTTGTAAATAGAACCCCCGCTACATGGAATTAGAATGATAAAATGGGGTTCCATATAATTAAGTTTGTGTAAGACCTGAAATCCGTGCAAATACCTTCCCGGAATTTTGAAAGGAAGCTGTCAGTTCAATTAATCTGAACATCACCCTGAGAATGTACTGAACAAAATTAAGCCGCAGATAAAACCTGGGCTAGTATTTTGATAAGTAATTCCTGTATCATTTCTTTGCTTCTGTGATCATTTTATTTAATCCACCACCCCCAGTTATGTGCTAAGCCATCTACAAAGGCCCTGCTGGCCAGGCCACCAAAACCTTAATCCACCATATAGCTCGTGGAGGGGGTGGAAGGCAGTTTTGCCTTTTTTGTGGGGGCACCAGTAGTGGAGCTAGCTAGGTATGGTTTTGGATGAAGGGGTGAGCTAGGGGTAGCTTATGATCTTTACTTTTCACTCTTAAATATATCCACAAAGACCACTGACTTAGCAACGCAATGTTTCGCAGATAAAACCGGAACATCCTGCCTGGTAGCTTACGTATGATGCTACAAAGGTTGTCTGTGTGCATGTCTACATGTGTGCCTTAGTGTGTGTGTATGTGTGTGTGTATACATGATGACGGGGAGGGCTGTACATAAACGGTTTTCACACTTTAGGAGCATTAGCCATCTTGGCTGGTGGGGAGAGGGAGGCGAAAGCTTTTGAAAATGAAAGACAGTACGATGCTGGTGGCAGAGATAGGGTGAGCGGAAATCTTGACTCACCAGTTGTTTACTTGTAAGATGGTGAGTCCTGTGTCTTGGGCTAGCTGCTTCTTCTGCTCTTCAGAAGGGTATGGGTGCTGCAAGAGAGAAAACAGATACAAATGAGTGTCTTTAATGTACAGATTAACATAAAGAAATGCACTGCAAGTCAACACATGCCCTGAGTCAAGTTCCTGGCTGTTGCCTCCTACTGTATGTATCCAGTATGTTCTCATGTTGTTTTCGTGTAACCCAAGATTGCTCCTTCTCCTGACCTCCACCCAACCTTGAACATTATAGACATTCAGAGCATACACGTGTCCACCCACACACATCTCTGCACACAAACATATACACACACACACAATTCACAGTGCTAAACCTGTCAGAGCTGGCCAAACAAGTTTGTCAAAACTGTCAACTATGATAACCCCTTTCCCTGTCCCCTGTCCCGCCCACACACAACTTATAGCACACACACACACACACACACACACATATACACACACACAACATATGTAAAAATGCACATAAACACAAACAAACATGAAGCAGGCCTGTGGTGTCTGAGAATCCCTTTATAATACCAAGCAACAGAATGAGTGGGTGCAGATTTGCAGCGAATACATTTATCTTTCCTTGAATGTCTGACATGTATCCTGATGGTGGCTCTTTCAGAGACAGCAGCTGAATACAGACTTATGCTAAAAGAACAAAAAAATGCTGTAAAATCTCCCTCCTATGGCTCGCCAAGATTTTTACCTGAAAATGTAATTCTGCGACCAGGGCTTGCAATGATACTATTTGTGTCAGGTCCAATCTAGAGAACATCGGCTGATATAAATGGCAGACCTTGGGCTGCCTCACTCCCCCTGGGCTTGCTATGAAGCATGACAAAACAACAGTGATCGCTGGTGACAGATGTCTTTAAGGGCCAGATTAGGAGTCGGGCGCACGCAAACGAAACAAATGAGACACTATGTGTTTCATTCAGTCGCTGTAGACAGAGCATGCTTGCACACTGAGTTACACAGAGCAGAAATGCACACAGACACATACAGACACAGTAGACAAGACTCCTGCAAATCACAACACACAGAAATTCCTTTTAGAAGGTGACACTTAAATCCTCCTTCATTTTTGTTTGGTTTCAATCCCCATTAACACACAATTCTTTGCCTTTAGCCTTTACAACTTTGACCTCTCTTTTCAGAGAACTTTCGCTTAGGTTTAGAGTAAGGCTTCCAACACAGGAACTGTAAGCATTTATGAGAATGTATTTAAAAGACAACATCTCCTTCCTGTATTTATAATGTGGCTAAAACACAACCTAAAGCACATTAGCTCAAGCATAGGTCAAACACGACCATATCTCTAACCTTTATATGGGTCGCTGGTGGAGAGGTTAACTTCATACATTTCATTCTATTTAATTTCAGCTTGAAATGAAAGAACTATTTTCTCATTTCCTGTTGAAATAATGCATATAAGTGAGGTTCCATATCTGCGAGAGCAAGAACTTCTCCTTCCTGCCTGTCTTAATGCAGTCCATTTTAATTAAAGGTGAGATGAAAAAAAACTGTTGGAGGAATGTCTTCAATTAATAACAAACAAGGCTAAGATTGGACAAATAATGAATCCCGGCTATAGAAAGGGATTAATCTGATTTGTACTTGTGTATGTAAGGCCCTTTTAATATGCTAAAATCATTAACAAAGGAAAGATGATAATGCTTGCATAGAAATACATTTTTTGATTGCTTGGTGCTGACATTTCCTTGGCTTATGGAGACAGAGCCATTTCTATGAGTTTCCGTCTGTGTGCGTATGCACTTACACCTTATGTATGAGTGTGCACTGGATCATTTACAGCGTGCACAATGTCCAGATATACATGTCTACACCCCCTCCATGTGCGTGTTTGTGCTCATTCTAGACAACAACATGTAATAAGATCAGAGCGTCTCTTTCCCTCCCCCTACTTCCTTAGCTCATTCACATTAACTGTGACCTCGGTCACGATCAAAACACACTGGCAAAAATAACACAACAAGACACACACTCCCTCCTACTCTTCTTTTTGTTAGGGCGGTGCACAAATAAATACACAGGGACAAATAGAGAAGCAGCTAAAGATGATGTGGTTTTGAGGTGTGAGAAGAGGAGCCTAGATTGGAAATGGGAGTGGGTCATTTACATTGTATTAAGGCTTCCTCAGCCTCTCAGGACCAGGCCTGGTCATCAATCGCCTACTGTCAGGCAGAGCGCGCTCTAGCCTGGTGATAAATACGCCGGCCCAGCGGCACAGCTCGTCCAGCAGCCACCACGTAATGAATGGTTTGAACAAACAAGAAAGATGTCTCATCAAGGAGAGTGGGGACGTTAAAGCCCCCCTCGCACACAAAACCCCTGAGTAAGGAGATTTACTCTGACCATATAGACACGACTAAAAAAATCCTATTGCGTTGGGCTCATAGCCCTTCCAGCCCTTTGCTCATTCCCTGACTCCATCTCTTCACTGGGTCAAATTAGGCTTCAAGACTTCCATGTACTTACAGACACACAGATATGGAATCTGGAAAATCTATTGTAAATTTATTGCAATCTCTACATAACCATTTATGTACATGACCTATATTCCATGTTAGGGTGCCATAATGATGAAATTAAAGCTGATGACCAATTGTCATAATTACTTTTGAAAACAGTACATCAAATGAAAAACAGAACAGTGGAACACATAGTAAAACAGCCAAAATTCTCAGTTGATTATATAAGTAGCAGTCAGGTACAGATGTCTTTGCTCTAATTTAGTGCTAGGAGATGATGCCTGTTCACATTAACTAACTCCATTTCTACATTAACAGCTATGGAGGAGAAGAACTCCGAAATGAGTGTAGAAACTGTTATCAAGTAGGATGTAGCCAACCAGGGCATTCGTCATTAACTTAGAAATGGAGTTAACTGAAGTCCCAATTGACTTCCTGCCCAAAATAGACTCTGATATAAACTTCACAGGACCACAAGAGCATCTGCAGATCTTACATTTTGAACCATTAATGCTCCCTATTTTTGGTATAGTGCTTTGGATTTTAGACTTGGATAACAATAGTAGGATAAAATCACTAGAAATGCCATCCAAAAGGGCTGCTGTTTAGCTTTAATACTTTGAGCATAAAGTTTATCCAAGTATCTCTATTCAGTAAGATAAAAGTACTGAACACACATAGAAAGGAAAAAAAGGAAATAACTTGTGTATGCCACCTGTATATAACCTTCTCTTATCCTGTCTTCATATCCTTTACTTGTTCTCGCCCTTCTTGTTGACCCCCCTCTGTGTCGCACACACACATACTTTTTATGGCTGTGCCTACAGGCCACCCACACTTTATGTTATGGCAGCTTTCCTTAAAGCATGGACCTCTGAAATCTCCACTAGAAAAAAATGGTGTGAGGTGGCAGTGACGCACACCCACAAATGTGAGGAGTGGGCTTAGTGGTTCCAAGGCCACAGTGGCTATGAAATTGGAGAATGGCTATTTAGACCTCTGAGTGACTTCTTAATGTTAATTGCCCCGGTAAAAAAAAATATATGTCAGTAAATCACCAAATAAGAACAAAAAAATATATATGTAAACACGAGAAGCAAGCATAAATTCAGCGTTCTAAATCTGTCCTAATGTGTTTCTTCCTAAAGATGTCCTTCTTTACCCTCAGGAGACAGTATGACATGGTTATTTAATGGATGAAACACAAACACAGAGTAAGATCAAAGATGGTATTGATAATCTTCCCCACTAGCTTTGGATTCGCTCAATATGTTCAGTTACAAACACCAAGGCCAATATCCTTAAAAGAGGATTGACCGCAAAACATAAAACAGCCAGTCTATAAATAATTAGAGCCAGAAATGAGCAACTCGAATTTGTTGTCGGCGTAGTATTGGTCTGCGATCGAAACAACTCTGTTAATTACGTTAAAGCCTGTTAATGGTGCCAGTGTGCACTATTCTGATGTACACATGTAGCCAAAGTTTTACAATCTGACCCGAGCATGCACTACCAAACATCAATACAACAACACTATCTCTCAGAAATGTTGATTATATGCAACAAAATAGTAATACAGTGCTCATACTAACTAAATATTGGACCTGAATGTAATTGAATAGTCTTGTCAAACAACATATACAAACAACTAAATATCAGCTTATGCTAAGTGTTAGTTACTGAAAGCACTTAATCTTGTCCCTAACCACATCTTTACAGTGTCTAGGATTAGTCTAAATCCATGATAAAAAGGAATCACAATGTATTTACCAGTGTTTAAATACAGCCAGGATCTCTTTTTAACCACATCTACATCACGTTCATTGCTTTAACCCAAAAACCTATGAGGGTTGGCAATGCAAACTCCAGCTTCTAAACAACCTACTTCCTCACTAGAGGTTACAGATTGTTTAATTACAGTTTACAGTTGTATCGAAACAGTGCAGATGGCATTAAATTGATTTTAAGAAATCCAATTTGCATTTTCATTACATACAAATGTGATTTCTATTGCGACACAAACACAGGTGCAGGTAAATCCCATTCTGCAAATCACTCAGAATCGACCTGTGTGTGTGTGTGTGTGTGTGTGTGTGTGTGTGTATGACCAACTGCTGGCAAAATTACAGGGTGTGATGCGCTGTATGCTCTCTGATAGTGCTGGATGTAATGGCCCCTGTGGTTGCTGAACATTACAAGCTGAGGTAGCTCCATCATCCACTGTGTACGCTCCTTAACCCCCCACTCCCTGAGCCCAGCTTGGCATTTCACCATAAACACAATATGCACATCTGACTTCACACCACACTTTCCACACTCCCATCTACTCATTCAACATCCAGCTCCCTATATATCACATTCATACCCTCCTGACACCTATTTGCTGCCGTCGACAAATCCCGCAGCCCGATCATTATCCTAGCTATCCCATTCGACCACCCCACCCCACCCCACCTCACCGTCTTTTCCCGCTCTGCCCTTCCTCTCCACCCACATAACCTGCTGCCCCCTTCGCCTGGACCTCATTGATGAATGACATCATCAGTGTGTGACATGAGTTATAGAGCCGGGTCACAAGGTTGCTGCAGCTTGCAAACCTATTCCATGCTAATGACTCCCTGGAAATCGCAGGCCATCGACTGTTTACCCCCTGTTGCCATGGCAACACCAAGGAATTGCTCAAGATGACTGGTGTCATTTAGGCTTTTGCTATTTAGTCTTCGGATAGACTTATTATATAATCTGCATACATTTGCATATATTCTCCTAGAACGTATTAGTTCATTTGATAAAAGGGGTAAATTGTTACAGTGGTGCTTTTATGTATTGGCAACATTTGATGGGCTTCATTGCGCATTTGTGGCTGCTTTTCCGTTTCATATTCTCCTTTCCTCACATTGATTGGAATCTTATTTGTTTTTAATCAAAGTGACTGGAGTATGATAATAGCATTCACTGTCAACAAATAAATATGCAATCAAATATAGGCATGACATTTTAATATGGATTCTGCATTGAGCCAGGGTAAGATTGGCACATTTTAAATATCAAGTTTCGGTTGTTAATAACATTACAATTGGCTTCTTTGACAAATGACAATGAAATTGAATGCATATCAACATTACTGAGAGATCAAACAGATATGACAAATAAATGCAGTTGGACTTTTTCAATCCATCACGAGTGTTTACTGTGCACGGTGCATATCTGGCTTTGACAGATTTCATGGTTTAAATTGAAGGATAGTTTTAATTATCTGTAAACATGAAATAGACTGACAATTGACAATTAAAAAAAAGTCATATTTCTCTGACAATGAAATAACTGATCTTTCAGACTAAATGGAAAATCATTTTTGTATCAGTTTACAATGATGATGATTGATGACTGTTTTTCATCCGTTGTGAGTGGATGTCAAAAATGTTTAAATGAAGTGGACACGGTGAAAACGAGAAGAATGAACATCCTTTTAAAAAAAACGTTAAATACATTTTCATCTCTGTACTCAACTTTCCATTCTTCTCTTTTTTTCCTTCTTTCTCTCTGAGTGGTTTCAGACAGGCTGAGGTTAGGAGGAAGCAGAGGCTTGTTCGGGTGTTTGTTGTATTTTCCTAGGGACTACACTGCTTCCTGACAACAATTTGAAAACAGGCAAGAATGCCACATGACTCAATGACTCAACCCTGCTGCTCTGCCTCTCTCTGTCTGCTTTGCACACACTCATAGATACAGTACGCCAACTTATAAACAGAACTCACATGATGCCAGCCAGCAAACTGCACACTCTGCATGCCAACCTCTGATAACAGCAAATGAAAGTACATCCATATCTACACCTCATACGATCTGCATTCAGAACATACCACTACACTTCTGTCTCTCTCACTCCAGAATCAGCAGCTTTCACAATAAGTGTAAGGGCTCTCTGTGGACTGCCCTCTGACTGTAAAACAGTGATGACTGCATATACAAGGCAGACTGGCGAGGCCCAGGGCATCTATTATAGAGCAAAAGGGCCCCCAGTCTGTCTGTATTGCCTCTCTGACTGGCTGGCTGGCTGGTCGGTAGGTTGGCAGTGCATCAGTACTACTACCGCTGTTGCTGCCACGGCCCCCCACAACAATCACTGGCTGGGCTCCTGAAGCCGGTTTTGGAGCTCAGCCAGCAGCCTGTTTGCTCTACACCATTAATTTATGTTCATTGGAGATGGTGCAAGGTTGTAGAGAAGCTCTACGGCATAACTGCCTGCCCTGCTCCCTTGCCAAGCTACAGTAACAGCAAAGTGGGTGAGGGGAGGCAAAAGGATGGAGGAATGAATGGAGAGAGTGAGTAAGGAGCCCTGGAGGATATGCGAGATATAGGCATCTGATTGTACCAAGCTCCGTGAGGCTAAATAGCAATCACTCCCACACAATCCCAATGCACCTCCAGACTAAGCTGATCGACCGGCGAAAAGAGAAAGATGTTTTAGGGGAACATTTCCAAATACTATCATGCATAATGAAATGATAACGTATCACTTTTATCCAATAAAGAAAATAAAAATGGGGAAAAAAGGGTTTGTTATTGGCAAAGAAATCCACATAAGACTCAATAAGAAAAAAATGCAACAACAACAACAACAAAAAAAAGCAAACAGTATGTGTGTTGTATTATGGACCTAGTCTCGTTTGTGGCCTGCAGCCATAGAGATGTGCCTATTTAATCGTCAGATCGAGTTCATGGCTTCTCTTTCCACCACACGGCTGCCCCTTTGCTTTCAAGAGGAGGAATACGATCCCTCCATCCTTACAGTGGGGGCCTGGCCTCCTCTCACAGTCTCTCCCTCTCTCTCTTGTTTCCGTTGATCTCTCCCTCTCCCACCGTACTCCGCAGAACCCAGCAGCGATCCCTTTCCTCCGCTACAACGCGAACCCGTCTGGCCTCGTCTCGCATCCGCTTTGCTACCACCTCTCCTCCACTTCTTCTGCTCTCCTCTCATCTTGTCCCCCCTCTTTCAAAGTTTCCGCTCAAGCTTTAAGCCAGGTCCTAGAGGGCAGGAATTTGGCCTGGTTTTTCAGACCAGTCTGTTGGCTTTGTTGTGGTAACTGCCTGCTCAGGGGCACCCAGCTCTGTTCTGCTCTGCTCTGTAGCTCGCCTGATGTCAACACACAGCCACGCTCGCTACATGCTCTCAAGAAATCTTAAAAAACATCTTGTTGCAATGACTGTGACTAAAGCAAACCATCAGTAACTTACATATGATATTAAATCTTTGTCTTGAGTAGATTATTCAACAAGAGTTGTCATAATTAAATGTATGTTCACATCAACGTCACTGTAGTATTTTAATGTTTCATAGTTCTTTACACATCTGTACTAGAAATTATGTCCAAATGAATGGCATGATGTTCGATTTAGGCAATGATGGCAGGTTTAGAGAAAGACTTACAATGACTGCAGTCATATTTAAACCAAACCATGATGACTTCCTCCCCCTAAAATAGTTAAAACCTCACCCTCCAAACTTACTTAACATACCAACCTAATCACCTCCTGTGCATTGAGATGAAGCCAAAAACACAACTGAAACCTGCAAATTATGATAAGATTACACATTTGTTATGTTTCAAGAAATGGTGTTTTGTCTGACAATTGCATTTTCATACCAATTAATCCTGTTTTATCAATTTAATTTGGTATACTCCCCTAATGTTTTTGTTGCATGTCTCAGGTAATCAGCATTGTTTTTGTGACAGACTATTAGGGCCAATAAGTAGCTCATTAGAGGCCTGGTTGACCTGTCAATGTAGAAAACACACCCACTTTACCTTGAAGACGCGACCACATATCTGCACCTCTTGTCACTGTTACCGGTCATAAAGTCATTGGGAACACATGTGACAGCTAAGTGAAGTGAACAAACTCAGCCCCTGAATAAACAGCACCACTGGTTTAATGACGTATGTACACATTGTAAAAAAGCTATGATATTCTAGACATTGATATATAGATTTGGCCAAAAGGAACCTTTGCTTCCGAGTTTATTTTAGTTGCAAATAATTATTTAAATATACCTTATATAATAGACATAAATTACTACCTGTTTTCCCTGCATATAATAAAACAAGATATGCATAAAGGGGAAAAAAAACAAGACAATACGTATAGGATTTAAAACCTAGAGAATGTTGATAAGGTACGTTGGCAAAAGGATTTGGCATTAACATACAGTGTCTCTTCAAGGTTATCCACTTACAGTATTGTGTTCTTGAGACTTTGTTTAACTACCTAAGTCAAAGTAAAGTGGACCTGATATTCAAGTGGAACAGAAACAGATTAATTTGGAAAGAGATGGGTACCAAGAGCAGGAGAAAAAGGGGTGGTTTGTTCACTCTTCAAATAGAAGCTTCTGAGAGTTTCCACTTGACGGTTCTCCCTTTCATTGTGCATTAACTTAATGAGCATAAGTATTCAAACACACAACTAGGACCTCTTTTAGCACCTTTTTTTCTTCATTTCCCCTCTGTCTCTTTAAGAATCCACATTCTCTAGCAGTTTGTTCTAATAGCGAGCCTCGGGACACAACAACAAGAGCACCAACCACTTACAGAGGACAAACAAGAAATGCCTGGGGCCAGCCGTGGAATGTCAAGCAAATTTGGAAGATATCACAGGGCATTTGTAATGTCAATTTTTGGTTTCAGGTCAAAAATCAAAGGCAAACATGGTGCGTAACATTTGTCCATTACAGTCCAGGCAGGAACACCCCCCTCCACTGCTAAAAAACAGCTGCAGGGGACACTTCCTGTTTGCTAATGATGCTAAATGTGTTCAAGTCAACCATGTCAAATTTTCTCTCCCTGTGAATGGACAGCTGGGGTGGAAAGATTTTCTCTCCTGTCCTCCATTACCTCCCTTTTCATCCCCTTCCTCTACTAGTGAGAGAAACTCTTAGCTGTTTGACAGACAGACACTTCGGGTCACGTCCCTGCATTGCTGATTGTAACCATAGGTGTATTCACCTGAGATCACAAGTACTCCACGGAACAAAACGAGCCAAACACTGATCAGTCAGCACCACATCCCTACCTGTTGTGTCTGTTCCCTTTTACTGAATACCATTTTCTTTTGGCCAAAATCTTCCTAGCTCGCCTTTCATCTAGGGGCGTATGAGTCAAGGAGATATCTCCTGTCACTGTTCAACACCCAGGGCCGACTGGCTGCACTGGCCCTGTGGACAGACAAATGCCCCAGGATCTTTCACTTTCTTAATGTTCCTCAAAGGGCAGATGACATGTGACAGAAGTTAAAATACTTTTGTGGAAGCAGAGAAGAGAAGAGAAGAGAAGAGAAGAGAAGAGAAGAGAAGAGAAGAGAAGAGGTGATAAGGCTTTTAGACCTTGTTATTGGGGTAGATCTTAAGTGCACATTTCCATCCTCTCTCTTTCGTTCTCCTTGTAGTGCTCTTAGGCTCAATCCTGCCCGGGGGCTGGGATGACCTTTGACCTGCCTGGCCTGCCTTAGCTACAGCCCTCTCGTTTGTTAGGGGCTTTATCCACTGACAAAGCAGGCAGGAAGTTGGCAGCCACCCAGCAGCCCCATGGGAGGATGACCATCAGCTAGCTCAGCTTACCGCTTATTACAGGATGGTGGGGAGCATGTGTGTTTGTGTGTGTGCACCGACATGTGTGTCCTTGCATGCGTGCTTATTTGTGTACTCATTCTGCACACATGCATGTTTGTGAATGTGCAATCGTACACGCATGTGCAGACATCTGAGTACATGCACGTTTGTCAAAGAGCTCCAAAATCAGCAGTGTGGCTGACCTTTATTTTTCATGCAGACGATTTTTACTATGCTAGCTAATGACACGCAAAGAATAAGCCTGGAAGCTACAAACGTCCCTGTCTCCAAGCTAACCCGATCAGCTACGCATGTTAGCGACAATCAGGCAACCTTCCAGCTGCTGGACTCAGGGGACCCCAGCACACTTCGGTCTCTCCACTCTACTCCTCTCTCTGCTCATTCTCTCCCTTCCTCCACCTCCTCCTCTCTGCAGCTTGCTCATCAGAGCGCTCAGAACAGCTCACTAAAACATTATATCATAAGACACTCCAGTTTCACTCTCGCCACTCCATAAAAGTCAGGTAATTCATACTTCATTTATATACCTTCCCATTAATAAAGCTGATGAACTTTTACTCCTTAAATCTAATGGGCCATTTTGCCGTGTCTGCCAGCGCTTAGCCTACCGTTTTCTCTGTCTGCCTTTCCTGCTGGTGTTGAGGAGGCTAATCCAACAGTCAGCCAGCCTCTGCTCACATACAGTGTTTTATAGGTGACGAGAGAAAGAGTAGGATTTGGAGATTTTAAGATTTTGACTGACCTCTGCCACAGACAAGCCGTGACACGAACCATATGGTGGATTTGTCCTAGCTTTCGGTGGTTCTGTTGCTCTTTAGCTCTGTATTTTCCACTACCTCTCTCTATATGGGTGCAACAGAGGGTCATTGACCTCTGGGCCTAAAAGCAAGGCATGATGGCTCCCCAGCTCTGAGCTTGTTGACAAGCGTCTGTGTTCTTTTCAACAACTCGTTGAACCACCCCCCCGCCTCCCCTTACCCCTTCCCTTCTCAGGAATGTAACACAACCACTCACTGAGGTAACCCAAGCCCCTCCCTTCTCCCATCCTTCATTTACAGAAAGAAAGAGACAGAGGGAGAAAGAGGCAGAGAGTAAGAGCAAACGGGGGTGTTCGACAGCTGTCCCCCATCTCCCCTTCTAACTCTTGCTCCCTTCTCTTCCTCTCTTTAGATTTGCTTCTAGCCGACTGCCTGTGGAATAATTAATGATGCAATTGAGGTGAGGAGAGGACTCTGACCAGCAGGGGCTGATCCTGAATGCCTGGTTTTATGGAGGACCGGAAAATAGAGAGAGAAAGACACAGAGAGACAGATAGGCAGAGGAAGAGAGAGACATAAAACAGTCAGATGGTGGGAGAAAGAGAGATTGTTAATAGTCGGTCCCCCCAACAAGACTTAACCCAGTCTTCCTTTCTGTTTTCATCCCCTCTAGTCTAATGCTCCATCCCCATCCCCCTTCTCCCTCTTCTCTCCTCCATCCTGATGGCAGGATTGGGGGGCCTGACCTGTCTGGTGATTGATGGTAATGTCTCAGGAAGTCATTTTCCCCGACAGCACCCTGCCGCCTTTCACCAGGCCTGGTGCAGAGGTGAGCCCATCACATGGACGCTTTTAACTCTTTGCTCACTTGTAAAGCCAAGTCTTTCTCACAAACCCTGCATTCCTTATACCGACTTCTTTCGTGACACTGTACCTCATGTCAAGCCACCAATCCCTAAGTGGGGGAGAGTCGGGTAAGATGAGTCAGTGGGTAAGTTGACCCACCACCTGTATCTGTGTAACCATGCACAATTTTTGTTAAGTGACCTAAATTTCAAACTAGAAAAGCTTGGTTAAGTAATTGTGGGAGCTGTGAGCTAAAACCAGATAGAATCTTGTGAGTAAATCCAACCAAGATTCGTTGTACTTGCTCATGTTTACTTAAAGTAATCTGCATTTAAATTAGTACTGGACCCTAACAATGAATAACTAACAATACAAGTAGAGTGATCTGACTGTAAAACGATATAAAGCACAACTTTTTGAATAACAATCATGATTCATGATTCATTTGTGAACTGTGCAAACTCCAGATAGAAGAGAAATAGCTCTGTTTGATTCATTATATACATTAGTTTACTCCTGTCTCGTATTTCCTTAGGTACAGGTCAAATGAAGTGCAAAACAGCTCATCTTACCCCACTCTCCCTCTCTTAAACTACAGAAGAATTAAGAGAGTTGGTAAATGTACATGGCAAAACTGTCACAAAAAAGGGAAATAAATAAAATCTTTCAGGACTTTGGAAAAGAAAGGCAAAAAAACACAGGCCATCTTGAAGTGGATCTGCCAAGTGGCCCCTAATTCAGGTTGCTGGGGATGGATCCCCACGACTCCATTACTGTCAGCGCTTACCACCTCCATTATGGCAATTAGGACATGGTTCCAACACTAGGAATGCTTTGCTATGCTCTGGAATTGCTAACATCTGCCGTGTCTCCGCTTCATGTGTCAGAGTAGAGTTGTCTTTTCTTAAACACACATCTTTTTACAGTCACACTCTCTCCTCTTATGCCTGTTTTTCTTATTTCTTCAACACTGGTCTCTACATTTATTTTCTTAATTCGACTCAAACTGTGCCTTAAAGAGATCCCTCTCTGTTTGAATCCAAATAACCTAAAATGATCCGTGAAGAGCCTCGCGGTTCCCGTTTTCAATAGGCTTCATTAGTTTTTAATATCTAGCCAAGGAAAGGAGGGGAAAAAGGCATGGAGATAATCAATGGAAAGGGGCTGGTAGCCTATTAATCTCCCCCAAAGGATTGTGGGTTAATACACGCTCTTGCATAGGCAAACATGGCTGTGTGGTGAACACATCTGTCTGCCTGGATGGGCTACTTAATGAAACAGCCAGCGTTTGGCTGCTGAGATGGATGTCGTTCCCCCAGTGAAAAATGAGTTCTCTCTCCCACTACGCTGAGGCAGAGCCACACATGATAGGGCTCCATTCAATTCACTGGAGACCTGACTGTGTCCCCGTGTGAGAGCAGCTTAAACAATGAGGGTGCCGGGCAGGACAGGCAACGCATGGTCACTAGAGCAAGTCTTCATGGAGATCATATCAGGGAATTCTAATGCGAACAAGAGTCTGACTGATCTGGGAATGAGAGAAGACAGAGAAAGACTAGAAGAGGAGTAGTACAGTAGACAGATAAAGACGAACAAGGGATGAGAGAGATGAAGGCTGAGCCACCTGGGATAGATAAGCAGAGTCAATGTGGCAGAGTGACAGTGTTTCCTTAACAGAAACCCTGACTAACCCTAACCTCACCCCTTGGGTTAACTTGCGCTTGTTTACCAGATTCTGTTCAGCCTTCTTAGCCAATTGTATTTGAGTGTCCATACATGTGAAAGCACGCTGGAATATCTGCCTGGACATGTGTGCATGTTTCTCTGTGTGTGTATGTGTTCTGACAATGTCTGAGGTGACCCCTGGTCAGGGAGTCCTGTAACAAGAGCTCACCTCCGGTTTTGCAAGCTCTCCTCTCAGTGTGCTAAACAGCCACCTGAAGACAGGATTAGCCATTGTGACCTGGCCCCAGAGGTAACTGAGATACACCTCCGGGGACAGACATGAAACACACACTGTCACGTGTTGCAAAGCAAAGCCAGGTGGAGAGAGATAGACACAGAGGAAGATAGTAGTAAAAAGGGGAAAAAATAGAAGAAAGAAAGAAAGAAAGAAAGACAACTCTAAAATGAAGACAGGATGGGACAGGTGGCTGCAGGGATTGTAAGTACAAACAGGATGCCAATAAGAGGATGACTGTTAATAGGTTACAGTATAATGTCAAGGAAGTTAAGGTGAAGGAGTCAGTGGTGTTTGCCGTTGTCTAGGCAAAACAAAACGCAATAAGAGGATTGGCCGACCTACCCCAATACCTTGCGGTAGCTGAGATTTGTGCTGCAATTGATGCCTGTCAAGCACTTTATGACTCAACCCTGACAGTACATATTGATGTGTTTCAGTGTGCACATGCTGTGCTGTGACAAATGAGCAGTGCTTAATTTGTGACTGATTATGCAGGCTGTGGGTCCCCTAAACCCCTTTGAACTTGTAATTGCCCCTGGTTTTAGTAATGAACATTAAGGAGGATTCAGAAATGTGTGGCTAATTACACATTTGCCCCCCTTTTTCATTTTTTTTCATCCTCATACTGGGTGAGAAAAAGAAAAAAGGAGGAGTGGTAGCAGGAGGATGAGAGCCAAAGAGGAGGTTCTGGTTTTGGAGGCATACACTGCTGTTGTCACCAGCTTTATCCTTATAATTGTACAAGCTGGTTTATGGGCTTTAGAGAGGTGCTTTGTGTGTTAGTCGCTGCAGCCTTGGGGATATAAGGAACTAGCTTTCCCTGCGATCAATATTCAGAGATTCACATCTGGAGCCAAGGCCTGCTTTACTTAGATTTATATATTTATTTTTTCTTTTTATTTGATTTTTTTCTTTCCTTGGTTGTGTTTTTCTCCATCCATCTGCTTTTTCTTATCAGCGTGTGGCTATTTTTTGCTATCTATCATACATGTTCATCTGTATAGACTTACATCGTCTTAGGGGGATGTGGCCTCGGAGAAATTCAAAGCTCAGAAGCAAACTAGGTCTGCTCTATGTGGAGAACAGACTCACACATTAACAACACATGGCTTGATATATATATATATATATATATATATATATATATATATATATATATACACACTGTATATGCGAGGGAGGACTGCTGGAGAAATGGAGAATTCTGGGTAAATGGCTGTGGTGCAGGGAGGGTCCGCTGAGGCAAATGAAGAGGGAAGAGCTGGGGAAAAGGAGCAACAAATTGACCCGCTCAGCCTTGGTCTTTGATGTGGACTAGGCTCTCCTCCTTGAAAACCAGTCCATATGTTCAGAAAGGGAGAACGAGAGAGAATATCAATGGGAGGGGGAATGAAAAAGGTGAGGAAGTGGGGGGAAGAGGTGAGAACAAGAGACATGGCTTCCAGTTATAAGGACCCCACTGTGCAGGAATCTCACTGGCTGCCCCTGCACTGGGCAAAACAAAAAGTAAGAATTTGAGAGGAGTAGTAAGAAGGGAGGGAAGAAAAAAAAAATCACAGAAAATGGCAGGAGAGGGATTTGGTGCAGCCAGGGTCCCATGACAAACCAAACAGTGCAACACAAGGTCTGTTTTTGATTTCTATTCAATGCCTCCATCCCCTCAACCTTTTCTCTTTCCTCCCTTGTCTTTAGCCTGGTTTGCTGTTTCCTCACTCCTTTTCCCTTTTGCATTTTCTTCTCTTGGTGTGAGATGAATATCAAAGCAATGCTGGGGCAGCTTGGAGGCCTGCAGCAGAATCTCATTGGCCTTCCTTGTCCCCGGCATGCAGCAGCCACCGTTCTACCACAACTGCACAATCAACTATGGGGGGAAGCCTGCAAGGCAAGTACCACTAGGGAGAGTTGGGGGGGGGGGGGGGGGGGGGGGGTAATTTGAGAAGAAATGTGAAACCAAATCCTCTTATGCATTTTTTTTATGAGTAAGATAACCCCAAATGTGTAGAAAGGGGAAAACGGCACAGAATCAGCTACCACTATCTTAATAACCCTGCTTTCCACCAGGGGCATGTATACTGTGACAGACTGCCTTGTGGGGTCCCTTAGTACACATGATGTCATTCAACCTCATTTCCAATAGCGTCAGTTCAGCCAGGTCCTTGCCGTTGGATCAGTGTTATGACTACAGCAGCCTTGGGTTTATGCTGCCGTGCTAAAGGCAAGGAAATGTTATTGTGCCAGGACCTAATCTCAGCAGAGTGTAGAGCCTTAAGTCTCCTCAGCTGTGTGCATGTGTGTTCCTGGAGGAGTCTCGCACTGGTTCAGCACTGCAAGTTTATAAATCTGACGGCCCTCTGCAGACCCCACTCTGTTTATATTCTGCTGCGGTCAGGGCATGTGCAGTCACCTCTGCAGGGGCCAGTCAAACTCACGCTGTGCTCCTGGTCTTCCATGAGCACATCCTCACTCCTTAAACCTCATTTAAAGAAGCGCACATTGCATCACATTTCAGGGGAACACTCTCATCTTTGTTTTTGCTTTGTTGCTGTCTTACTGGAGGATATGTTGTGGGTTGTTCTTTTTTTTTCGTCTTTGGCAAACACTGGTGTTTCGCACAACTTAATCACCTCCATGCGGCAGGAAACGTGTCATGAACACTCCCTTAGCGAAAGCACTCATTTCTGCTACTTCATTAAACAACCTGCATTAAGATGCAAACAGCAGAAATGAAAATTAACAGAGGGAGGGAAATGAGTAAATCTTTAGATTGAGTGAATAGAAGTGGTGGGATTAGGCAGGTACCCCTGAACAATAAACAAGCCTATGGCAATGGGGGGAAAAACACAGCAACAAAACAAAACAAGGGCAAATCTTTTCTCAAACACACATCCACATCATAGTGTATGTAAGGTTAATGTGCCATGCTTTATATGTCACTGGATTTCATGAGGGTTTGTTGGCTTTGAAGTGGAACTACGACAGATCTGGATTAGGGGGCAAAGTGTAAAGGTCTGATGTCGGAGCATGAAACGAATTAGAGCTTATTACATTCTAATACAGCACTAACTCTATAGAACAGCCACTAGTTATGCCACAGCACAAGGTAAACAACCTCTTGTCTATTGTCACAATGCCAGTGACCAAAAGATTAAAAACAACAGAAACACTTTTTAATAAGTTCATCAGTAGCGGAATATATATAAGTAATTTTACTACAATTCTGTTTTGTATTTCTCATTTGAGATACCTGTGCTTCCATTTACTACAGGTTTATACATTTTACGTCTCAGAGGATGCGACTATTTTACTGTCTATAACAAATGAATTACTTTTCAGTTTAAAATGTTTATGTGCTGTTAGTCACTATACTATACAATACACTAGAGAGTTATGTTTCCTTCAATCGAGCAACATAAATATCCTTCAGCAAAACAAGGTGGAAATTGCAGGGTCACAAAATATTAAAACGCTGAAAAGGACTATAATGCTACACAATTATGACTATTACTTTTTGCCTTTTAAGGTGACTAATCTGATTTTCTGCCACTTCTCTTCATTCTGACGACCTCCTACAATTAGCATGTTTGAGATGTAACGGTAATGTCTTTCTGGAATTAAAGTTGTCAAATAAGTAATTTCTTGAGTATTGTGTCTCTGAGTGTCTTTCTCTCTGAGGTAGCCCCTCTTTGGTCGCCAAGCTGCAAAAGAACAGATGGCAGACTGAGGTGGCTTGTGTCTCTGTTTTCCAGGGTCGCTGAGCAGCCAACATTAGAACACAGTGACTAGACAATAGCTAGGCACCATCGCCTCCCTCCTCCTCTTTTCTTACACAGTCATTATCAATGAACTTTCAATAAGTTCTGTGCTAAACATCACCAAACTATCCCATCACATTGTCACTAACATCTGTTTGGTAAACACACACACAAAAGCAATAGGTGTTGTCTTGAAATGAATGTGATGACTCTTTTTTCCTGAAGGTAGTCTCACAGTGGGGCAGTGGCAGTGAACCAAACTGTCGCCTGGGTTGCTACGGGTGACTGGGTAGCTGACTTTTGGGCTCCGAGGCAAACGAGCACATGACAGATTAGTGTGTGGGCCTCCTCCAGGCTTCCACCTCTGTGACCCTTAGGAGTCCCCTCTTTACCCCTTCTCACCCCTACTCTTACTCCTAAACCTCCAACCCCCCTTTCTCTACTTCTTTGTCTCCACCTTCTAACTAAAACTCACACAACAAGCTAAGGAAGTGAAAAGCAAACAGCTTGACATTGTGAATCATTGATACATATGACAGTTATTTCTTGTCAACGATAAGTTCTGTTGCTTTTTGAAACATACTATAGGTACAAGGGAGTTTCAATGACAGCCAATATGACACGCAAAAACAATGAATACAAAACTTTACACGTCATGTATGTTGGGAAGATAACGTGTCAATAAACAGCTTGCAGCAATTGAGTCAAAAAGCGAAAAGGTTGGGTATTTGAAACTGTTTGCAGATGTGCGTCCCCACTAGTTAAATGCTGCTTGTATTGGAACAACACACAAGGATTAGAAGGACTAGAGGAGCTTAAGCAAAACTGGGAATCCTACAGGCCTGACTGTTTAGTCTACTCAAACAACATGCCCTCTCTTTTGGATAGATGGACTTCTACACTTGTTTATCGTACGGGACAAACATCCGTTGCCAGGGATAGGCCTTGCGTGCACCTATGTCTTGTGAATGACCCTAGCTGGCTCTTTTATGTGCATCTATAAAGGCCGGTCGAGAGAGCAGCTCCCATAGGAGGGCTCGACCTGACGATGACACCCTGTTGTCATGGAGACTAATGCTATGTTGGGCTAGGATTGGGAGCGGGGTGGGTAGGAGGAGGCGTTGGTGGGGGGTAGCCACTGTCACTAGTGTATCTAATGATGTTTGCAACACAATGCACTCATCTCCTCACAAAGTGTGACATGTCCTCACCCTAGTTAATGCTTGTATTAAGAGGGTTTGTGTAGCATCTTAGAGGTTCTGCTGTTCTGAGAAGAAAAATAGTACTCAACATAAAGTTAACACAAAAAGAGTTTGCCGTTCTGAGTTTCTGTAAACCACATATAAACTGAGGGAGAATAGGATGTGGTCGGGGTGGAGGTTGAATGAACAGAATCTAGGACAGAAACCAAATTCCCAACTGATCATGGTTTATTTGAAATATTACTGAATACTTTGTGATTCATTTTTAATCACATCTTGCTAACACCCTTTATAAACCTAACACATTTTTCATCTTGTGCTATAATTCATTAAACTAGTCTCTGGTGATTGTCCTCAACCATAGTCAGCATATAAATCGTGAAATATACATGTGATCATAATTACTGTTGGTTGATTTGAGACATTTAACATTTGATTCTGGTGACCGGGGTTGCAGTACAATTAAAGTTTAGCATTTTTTCAATTCCCTGCACTGGTTTACATATAGAGCATAAAATATTATGATGTAGTAAAACTAGTTTTAAATACCACTTTTTCACACGTAAACCTCTGACGTCCAAACATACGTCTAACGTTCACAGTCCAAGGACTCTCCAAATGACCAAGGGGTATATCACTTCCCTTTCAAGGAGCCCAGGGGACCAATACACCTGGCTTAGCAGCTTAACAGCATTTCCCCAAACACCCAGGCCAAAGGGTGGCCCAGTACAAAACCTGAGACGCTTGATGCTTGAGAGGACTACCTACTTACTCATCTGACTGACCACTCTCCCTCCCTCCCTCCTTGTCGTGCACATATACACACACGTGTGCAAACTCTCATCTGGCCCGGTTTCACTCCTTTAACGGTCCCCTATTTATTTTCATAGGTGTTTGAGGGTTTACACTAGTCAAAAGACAAGACCAAAGCCCAGAGTGGTATCTTTGTATCTGAGTGCTTCCTGTTTTCATTGCAAGGCCGACCCTTGTCTTTACAGGGGTGAATCAGGGCTAGCAGGGGGTGAGAGGGAAGGAAGGCCAGGGGCACTGCAAGGCTAATTGTAAATTTTAGAGTTTGCTTTTACCAAACAAGAGGGCATCACCTTTAGCAAAAATACAAAAAAACCCTCTTTCTATGCTAGTTTCTGCCTCACTTTTTCATCTCTTGCATCTCTCCTCTTGCTATGTGTCCTTCTGTGTCACTCCGCCTTCCCCTCCTGAATTCTACGCTCTGTGCTTTTGAAGTGCAGTAGTACTTTTTACCCCTAACAGAGAAGTTTACCTTTCTGATAACATAATCTCCCTGTAGTATTGAAAAGCTTATACCAACAGTCTGGGATTTCCCTTCCCCTAATGTGGCTGGAAAACATCCAGAAACTCACGAGGAGGGAGGGGCGGTATTAGAGAGCGAGAGGGAGAAAAAAGTGGGAGGGAGGATACAAGGAGGGAGTGGAGAGACAGTCTGACCCTCTTCTGCCAGCCAACGCCAGCTGATCTGTCCAGCCATTTGCCAATTACATATGGGGCATTTAAGGTTGCCAACTCACGTGCTGTCTAGTGCTGTCTAAATGAGCTCAGGGTTATCAACGTCAGCTGGAGTGGTTGTGCACTTTGAGATCTTTACTGTATCAAAAATGGAATTTGCCCTTATCTGCATTTACCTTTTTATCAGTGTACAAACTTTTCAAACTTTCCCAAGTATAAATATTGTCATATATTTTTTTTTGTTTTTCTGAAGGGGGGATTTTGGTTGTTTTTACACAAACTGGGTGTTGACACATTTACAGGTGCAACACCATTGATCACAAATATAAGGTTAGTTTCAATGTGCAACCGTTACAACCAAAACCACCTTGTGATTATTCCCAAGAGAGTATGAGGTCAGCATATACCAAAGAAGAGTGGGAGGGCAGAGGGAGAGGGCAATTTTGTTATACTGAATCCAAAAGCCAACATTTGTTTCTATTGGCCGTGTGTTGTTTTTTATGTGTGAGGGAGGGGGGGTCCTGTCCTTTTGAGCTTTTCAGAAGACGTGACAATGGCTGGATGTTGAGAACATATGTAGAGAGACCCCTGCGGCTCATGGAAGAGGAGCTACCACGCTGGCCCCGCCATTTGAGAAAATACAAGACCGCTCCTTTCACTCCTCACCCCTCAGTTAATGAATGCGTGAATGGCAGAATGCCGCTATTGGCCATTCAGAGGCCAAAGTCCCTAAGAATTCCCCCTTGCACAAATGCATCCAGCAATGGCAAATACATTTGCTTAACAAATTAAAAGAAAAAAGAATAGCTAATGGGTGTGTGTGAGTGTGTATGTGTGTGTGAGCGAGAGAGTTTATGGGTGGGAGAACTGGATGGTGAGAAGAGAAGGGGGATAATTCAATTAGTCCTCTTCCTCAGTAGAGAAATGAAGGCAGGTTAAAAGGGAGGGATTATTATTTGTACAAGACTGGCCAGGGTTTTACACAAAAGAAACAAATAAAGATTGGAGAGAACATCTACAGGCAGAGAATGTGATAAAGAAGAGAGGAAAAGAGAAAAAGAAGGTCTTGAAAGCTCTTCTCTGTCTGAATTAACCAGTTCTCTGAAGAAAAAAAAAACTGCCTGTGCCCAATGCGGAGCTTTCCTCCCTCCTTTCTTTTCCAGTCTTTCAATTCAATTTTAAAACAATTCTAAAGAAAATTGTTGGAAACTCGTCCAAAAGCTCTGTATGCGTCATTCTTTCTTTCTCTCCACATTTTTCTCAATCTGTGCGAGGCTTTTACCAAGGCGGATGACAAATAATGAGGAAATTTTAGACTTGTGTAAGGTGCATTTTTGTATATGACTACTTTCAGTAGATCCCATTTTAGAAAAATATTTAGGTTTTTTTGTTTGTTCCCTTCATATACAAATGAGGTATTCTAATCTGAGCTCAAGGGAAGAAAAAAAAACTCAAGTGGAAAAAGAATTTCTCTCAAATAGGTAAAAAAAAAAAAAAAAAAAAAAATGCGGCCTCCTTCTTCCCTCTGCCTCAGCCTCTGAATGAAGCTGGGTCTTTATGGTTTGGTTTGAGGTCTCCAGTCAGGGAACGGCAGGGCTGTGAACAGCTGTGAAGTCATTTTGATAATGATGAGAATAATAAGCATGCAGACTGGCGTGGTGGAGCCGCTAAGGCCTGTGAGGCTCAGGGCTTTGCTGTTGCAGCTTCACTGCTCCTGAATAGATAAAAGTGATTAAAGCACTCCTGATTATCCCTGACCAATATGTAATGGATTTACAGCCCTTTCAATTAGGCAGTATTTGCTGGCCACTCATTACTTGGGCTTTTGGTTAGGTAATCAGGGTCCAAGGGCTTTGGGTGGGGAGTGGGTGCTGTTTGGGGGGGGTAGCAGGCGACATCACTTAGAACCTTGTAAATGTGTGAATCATCTGTAAGTCAAAGCTAAAATAAGTCTCTTCTTCTCCTTTCTTTCTGTCTTATTATACTTGTCCCTCCCCCTCTGCTTTGTCCCCCCCATCTCTGGGACACTGAGCCATGTGTGCAGAGAGCAGCTTATGTGTCCTGGTGTGGCTTGCCTCCTCCTGAAATCTGACCTGTGTTGCAAAATCAATATAGCACAATGTTCTGATAATGTCCTAACATTAGCAAGGGTGCGGGGACAGACGTTTCCCTCCTGTTCGACACAAACAGACAGAAAAACAGGCTCTCATATCCTGAAAACAAACGAGCAATGAAAGAATAATCTACTGTTGTACCAAGAATGTGGTCAAAGCAGAAGTTTTCTCATATATGTGGAGAAAAGTGATGCAATAGACATAAGGAGAGCTGTTGCATCTTGCTACATATGTCTAATCTGTATGTTTTTGTCAATGACAGATCATTTGTAAATGTTCTATTTATGAACATAACCCTAATGCGATCATTTCGATTCCATCTTTGCAAAGACCCTTATCATAACCCCGATTTATATCCCTTCTGTATTTAACTACTACCAAGTGACGTGGGTGTTCACACCTAACCAAGAACTCTTCAATAAGCATGTTGGTGAAACTTTTGCAGAATGTTGTCTTCTTCCTACTTTTTTTTTTTTTACAATTTCATATGCAGTATAAGGTGTAGTGTGTGGTCATACTTTAACTGCATATGAACATAAGCCGAATCTTACAAGGTGACGAAATTAAAAGTGACTACGTGAAGGTGACATAACTGTACTCAAGGTTGTGTAATCAGGCCAATGAGCTTTATAAACCTTTGCACTCACAATCATTCTCCTGTAACTATCCCAAGACATCCCACTTCAGGCCAAATGAACAGCGCATCTCATATAGGAGTAAATGTCACAGACTGTTTGGCCATCTCCCTGTGACTCAGTGTGCTGAGCAGAGTAAACAGTCCAAACTGATTAGATTGACCTGGTCACTGTGTCCTTCTGACAGGTGGCTGACAGGTGAGCGTCACAGCACTGCCGTCACTCACACCCTCACTCCATCAGCGACAACTTTGTGACAGGTGTGTGTGTATTTCTTGTGGAAGCTTTTCTAAATCTGTGTGTCTCTGTGTGTGTGTGTGTCTGTGTGTTTTCTACTTCACATATAATAATTCTGCTTACCGTGAGATGCTGGAATAACCACGCCCTCATGATGTTCGTGGCCACCTTGGGGAAAATGCCACGCTTTTTCTGCCTCTTCTTATCCTTGTCTGGATCATCATCATCTCCTGTGCCAGGCGATGCAACGCTGTTGTCTAAGCCATCTCCTGGACGGAAACCAAACCCGGGGTTAAATAACATCACAGACCACATCTCTGAGTCAAAATACAGTACAGATTTGTGATCTGAGAAAGAAGAAACAGGCTAAGCAGAGTTTAAGGCTCATGAAAGATGGATAAATGGACAAATACCACTGATACTTAAGGTGGAATTCTGAGACCCAGAGACTCGCTGGTGCAAAGCCAGTATTGTGAAGTCAAGATATGGAGGTAGAGGGATTTAGATGGCCTTAGACGAAGGCCTATACAGGGAGTGAGGGGTTTATACAGAGGCCTAGCAGAGTTGTTTTATACCCCAGAGCACGGAAGAGGGGAATGAGGGTTAATGACTCTTATGTTATGGTTGGACGCTGAAACACTAGGTTCCTCATTCCAGTTTAGGAGGAGGAGGGATAAAGTAGAGCAACATGACAAAAAAGAAGGACAAGGAGCCTTCAAGTACAGCAGAGGCTTGGACTCGTGTCATTAATTCAATTAAATTTGCATGCTTGACATAATGTAGAGTGTTTTTTTTTCACCCTTTGAAAAGAGCCAAAGGGGACAAGGATCTAGGCGTATACAGTATACTACACAGATATTTCAGGATCCGTGTTGCAAGCACACACACATGCACGCATGACAACATACAAACTACAGTTGATAATAATTCAGGACATCCAGTTGAGATGCAGGCGTATTGAAGTAGGGATGTGATTTGGGGTGGTTCATTGTTGCACTTCGATGCACATAATGGACTTGTCTACCTCCTCCACCCCACCCCAACCCCCGACTCTCTTAGTTCTCCTACTCCCTTCCCCTTGCACACAACAACCCCTCCCCATTCTACAAGATTAGCATGACAGGCCAGCGGCGGCTTCATCTGCATTAAATGTCTGTCAGTGTTTAATTTCCAGAGGAAAACATGCACATACCCAAGTGCATTTTCTCCTTTAAAATCGAACTTTCCATCTTTGTCCCTTGCCTTTTTCTTGTTCCTCTTCCCTAGCATTAATTGTGCATTAGCAAAAATGATTTACTTTTAACAGTCATAGTTATTTTTTCTTGCCCCGGGGCACAAATGCCTTGAAAGCCTTCCTTGAGGGCATCTAAATTATGTATCTGAAAAACTCCTCTACTAAGGCAGAGAAGGACCCTGACGTTCTCAAAATCCAGACTCACATGTCCTCCTGTTTTTGGGGAGACATCAATCACAACCACCTATACAAGCCTTAATCTCGCATAAATATTTGAACTAATAACATTAAAAAGGGTGAAAGGAAAAGGATCCGACTGGTGGCGTAATCAAATGCAAAATAAATGAAGAATACAAGGACAGCAGGGGCCCTCACTACTAACTACTTTCCCTACTTTCTCTTTCTCTTTATCCCCCTTGTTTTTTCCCCCGTCCCTTTTCTTTTCTGTCTTTCTTTGCTGTCTGTGCTGTGTTTTCCTTCCACATCATTAGTGCAGGGCCACACGAAAGAGGAAAACAGAGAAGTGCCGACTTTGCACTCCCCATATGAAGAAGCATCAGCCTCTCTGAAGGACATATGGGAATGGGGACACAGACTCAGGGTGTTGTAATTTTAGAATGGGCATTCATTAGTTGCAAATGCCGTAAATCCCAGGCTAAGTACGAATCCTTGTTCAGGAAAGCCTAAAACAATAAACTTTGGTCTGGCCATAGCCCTACCCTGACTGCAAGGGGCTTCCTGAGAAATGTGACCCAGACGGAAGTCAAGTCGAACTCCCCCAGTTAGCTTCCCAACTTCAATAACAACACAACTGGTGAGCTGTGAATTTCAACCACCCTCCCCTTGTTTCTGTGCTTTTGAGCTCCACTGAATAATGTTGATACACTGTTTGGCTGTTTGTTTGTGTGCCGCTAGGTTTTGTGTTGATTTTCTAGCTACTTTCCAAATCCCTCTCCTGCTGTGAGCAGTCAGGCTCATCCAATGGAACCACACAGTGGCCAAAAGGCTGGCAGATTAATTTTATTGACGTTTCCATTTTCACTGCAATGCGATAGCTTCCCCCCCTGGCCAGGGCCAGAGCGACCCATGCGTATTTACAGACTGACCTGTCACTTCGTTACCCAGCATGCTCACTGCCTCCTGCCCAAGCCCGCAAGGGTGAAACCAGACTCCAAGGCTATCAGCTCCTCTCTCGCTCTCTCTTTCTCTTGCATACACATGGATACTGCCGTGTGTACAGACGAGGAATATTGCATACAAATATTTGACTGTGCGCACTGTAATAATTGTTTTTGAGCAAAACTATGTGTGAAAATATGTGTTATTTTAATGTAGATGGAAGGAAAACTCAAATAAGTAAGTGTGAAGAAGGTGAAAGAAACAAAGAAAGCATGAAGAGGAAGAACAAGAAGCGGGAAGAAGAAAAGAAGGAGTAGAAAAAGAATAAAGACGACCCAACTTGCACAACCTCATTACATCTAAAGGAGAGCTGGTGCTTTGCATCCACCCCCACTTCTTTCTTATGAGCAAGAAAAGGAATGCTGCAGGGCAAATTGTCCCAAACGCTAATGGCTTCTGACTGTTCCCTGGCAACTCTGCCATTCTAACCTGTGTGGATGTGCACTCTGAAAAAAAAATGGGCAAAGAAAAAAAAAAGTGCAGGGTAGAGCAGGGGGAAGCGTCCCATCATCTGGCCATGTGACACAGATGGGGGTTGGCTATTAGGAGGCAGCCGAAAGGCCTAAGGGAGCCGAGGTGCTGGAGTGTAGCCCCAGGCACTTTTGGAAAAGCAGCGCCCTTGGAGATGGAAAAAAGACAGCCCCTCCACTCCCTCCTCTCCCCACTCTCTGTCTTCCCTCACTCTTTCCTTCTCCTCTTCTCTATCAATATCTTGACTTAAAGTGCTTGCAATAAAAGTTTGCATGCATTTTTATGTTTGCAAACTAAGAAGGTGTAATCAGACAAGATGGAAGACAATGACCAGCAATGAGGGTGACAGAGTGAATGAATATACTAGCAAACAAACAAGTCCAAGAGCACATTACGCTCACATACATTCCATCTCTCATCACCAGTGGGTGGTTATTAAAAATGCATTCAGATATATCTCCCTGTGAGTAAATTGGTCTCAGGGCTGAGCTCATTAACGGGTTGGGAAAGGACTGTAAACACACTGCAACTCTGCTTTTCTAATGTTGGCACATTCAGGGTCGCTTCAGGATTTCTTGCACAAAGAATTACTTTAGAGTCCTCTGCCGAGAGTAGGGGGAACTTCAGGAGGGCCCTAATGACTGAAGAGAATATGCTTCATGTCTAGGATACACTGTGTACCTCAGGGAGACACTCAGGTCTCATCGGCACTGTGAATATTATGGATATGACCACGAGTAATACATATTGAAGAATATGTTCTCCACTATTCCAATATATCTATGCATTAATTAATAATGACTTGTCAATAGCTGGATGAAATATTTAGACAGGGTAAGTTATCAAACAACATTTCACGCTTATTGGTATCTATAGTATTTATATGCCAAGACCTCTTGACTAGCTTTAGATGTTGTGTATTATTCTAGTGGCTGTGCAGTGATTTTCAAATGGGAGGCCCTGACGTTTGTTTCAGGGTAATGAAGCAGGAGTGTAGAGGCAGTGGCTTATGGAAGCTGTGGTTAAAGTGACTAATTACAACAGACCCTCGCTACCACACCCCCCCCGCCGCCCTCTGTCAGCCCAAACCAGTCAGGCATGCTCACCCAAGCTCACCCACATGAGGAAAGGACAAAAACTCATAAGTAGAGTTGGGCCAGTGTTACTTTCATTAGTGTGAAGGAGAATTCAGGTGTACATGAGGCTGCTGTTAGCTAAAAGTAGCCATAGCGGTCCCTGAACACATGTATTAAGGAGTAGCGCCAAGGCTTTAGAAGGTAAAGGAGTAAACGGAGGATAGAAGGTAAGAGGTTGTGTCGAAGGAGCTCCTTTGGCCTTTGCTACCTTTGCACACCATAGTGGTGTTCCAGTCCTCATTTCAACACCCTCCCATTACACCACCTCTAGCCCCGCAGGCTTGGCCACAGAGAATGAAGAGAAAAGAAGAGGGGGATTTAGAGCCTCCCTTTTCCCCCTTTTTCTCCTCAACTTTTCAGCCAACATAAGCGGCGTTTAGCACATTCAGTCCCCCAAATAGCAGCGAATCAGAGAAGCAGTGGGGGCTCCTCTTTTGTCCGTCTGGTTACCCCTTTTATTTACTCTGGATTTATGAAGGGGTCTCTGGGACCACATGCTCTTGACGCAAACACAAGCTCTCTCACACACATACACAAACACATAGGCTCCATTCGCACAAGTAGAATGGTGCCCAACTGGGGATTACAGGCGCGCTGACTATAACCGCATGCTACCAATATGCTTTGCACTCACAAAATATACAACACAGACAAGTACAAATGAGTAAACCATAATACCTTTAATGATAAAACACACACTCAAGCATCCAATATCTAGTAGTCAGTAACACATCTGTGTATTTGATAGTGTTTACCACACACCATATGGTTTAGTGTGCTAATTCAGATCCATACAGTAGATGAGGGCTTTTAAACTGGAACTGTTTTAGTGTGGCTGCACCACTGCAGCCAGTGTTTTACGCTGATTATTTCCTGATCTGTGCTTAAACAAGCAGCAGCCCCTTGCACTGGACCATAAAACAACAGCTTAGTAAACAGCAAGCATGCTGACAAATTGGTAGCGCTCAGGCCAGAGTCATTAACAGCCCTAAAACCTGTCAGAGCAATTACAACAAACTCCCTCTGTTAGCAAGTCTCCCTGCCAAACTCAGATGTCACTACCCACCTCCTCTTTACCACCCCTCTTACTACTAGGACACTGGATAAAAGGTGATCATCCAACAGCCATGACACCCCAGAGAAATAGGGACAAACCTCCTTTGCAAACACAGCTGTAGCTGCATCCTGGGTGCTGCAACTGAGTGGTTTCTTTTGCATGAGAAGTAATGTGTAGTTGTCTTCCCCCAAAAAACACATCATTAAGTGTTCCCTTAAATGAAGTGGAATAAGAGCTTCTAATTAGATGGGTTTTTCTATGTGTGGTGAAGTGAAGCAGTCAGGCAGTAAGAAAGGCAGGAGGGGAAGTAATGGGGGGGTAGTTGCTCAACAACTTCTGTACCTCCTCTCCTACCTCCCTTCTCCGCCCCTTCTCTAAGCCCCCTAACCCTGCCATCAGGCAGATATCTCTCTGTCATCCCTGGAATGCCGGAGATAACTATCGTCTCTCCACCGATACAAGGCCTCTCTACTCTCACAGGCCCAGTGTTGACCCCACTGTGCACATCCCTACCATAGAGGGTGATTTGAAGTGGAAGGATAGCACAGGGAAAAGGAAGGGGAGGGGTGAGAGTGGAGGGTTAGAGGTACAACTTGTTTTTAACAGTCAGTTAGGATATTTTACCTATTAACCTAAAATGTGAGCTGGAGCAACACCACCCTCCACTTTCAGCTTCTCCCTTTGAGTCAGAGGAAGCTACTTTATCCACAAGTGAGGAAAAAAAGAGAGGGGGTGGCAGGACATGTGGTGTAGAAGTATGTAGATGTCTTCATGACATCATCACTGCCAGCATCCTAGAGTTTAACACTAAGTTGTCCGCTTTTGCATATACCTTGTGCTGAAATGGAAACGTAATTAGCAGGAAAAACAAGTTGTGATAGATTTTTGCAGAGCTGTGTCTGTGAACCGAAGACAAGCTACATATGGACATTTATATATTCATCATTGACTCAACCATTTGATGTGGTCCTCTAAAGTACACGTGTAGAACAGAATTCATGTAATCCCCCACTTTCTCACCATAGACGATGGTTTGCATCCAACAGTTTTTACATACTTTGTCGGGATAAGAGTTAAGGTCAGGGTGGATGTTAAATATTATTGTGCAGAAATGTGAAATAGCAAAAGTTTTATTATGGTGTCTGGCTTACATTATTCATTGAGGGCTACATAATGATTCCTGGAATGGAAGTTTTATTTTAATACTTTTTTCCATATACATTTTTTACACAGATGTTGGGTATTTAGAAGTGAATGTATTCCATTTGAGATAAGACCATCTAAGACTTTATCTCCGGACAAAAGAGGTCCAGAGAAAAAAAGATGGAATAAAGATGTATAGAAGAAAGGAGGCAGGCTGTTGCAGATGTCAGGATCCAATTTGCATGAATGGCAAAGGGCTAAATTGCAGGGGATGGGGGTACCCTTCACCCCCCCTTACACTATTCTTTTTGGGAGAACTAAAAGGGAGTTTTGATGCCCATGACTGCCCTTCACACAGCAGACAAGGATCAGTGGCTAATGAAGGGCTATGGGTCTCCACCAGACATTTCACACTCTGTGCCTCCCCAACAACCCCACCCTGTCCCCCTTGTATTAAAACACAGCAGAAGAAACTGCTACCATTCTTCTTTCCTATTCCCAATCTCATAGGTAATCATAAGGGATCCCTGGATTCATAAAAAAAGAGGGAAAAAATAGAAATATTACACCCCAGCCACTGTCAACCAACACTTTGTATTTCCTTGTACAACTGACTAAGATTCACATACATCCAAACTATTCCCTCCCTGCAGATCTTTTTACCATAAAAAACAGACCTGCATAACTAGAGTAGCATACCTAAATCCTTGCCTTGGATGCTTCATTAAATATTAACGTATAGGTATTTCCCAAACGTAAGTACCGCTATGTTGAATAGAAACAAGCAGGATCATTAGTTAAACAAGCTGCTTCCACTTTTTATTCCCACAAAATGAATATGCTGTTCAACTACGGAATGATAATGTGCTACAAGTAAGAACAAAGAGATGCAGGGTATGCATTTGCAACATATGGATGGATGTGTTAGCAGAGAAAGGACTAGAAAGTTTTAGAATCAAACCTATCTTCCTAAACCAAAGCGCAGCTGTATGAAGGTTTCTGGCTTTAAAATATTTTCATGATTCAGAACAGCTTACATTGTTTACAGTAATTTATGACAACAGTATCAACAGTGATTCTCTACCCTCAATTACAACTTAAAACTAAACAAACAAACTCACTGTTTTATGTTAAGGCACAAGGATTTGGATTTATTACAAACATCTTTGCCACACCTGATGGACAGTGGCATCAAAGTGGGGTTTAGCAGAGATTGGGGGGGCTTCTACATATGAGCTGGGGGTTGGTGGAGTAAATGGATTAAAAGGTTTATAAATCAACAAGTCAACCATCAGATTGTAGCCTCTGCTCAGCAGCCCTCTCATCAGCCAAATGCCATGAAGTTTTTTTTTCTCTCTCTCTCTTCGGTCTCTCCTTTTTTTTTTCACACAAATGTCCTGCAGGCAGGGAACAAAGCGAGCAGAACTGATTACTGCGCTGTTGCCCCGCTCTGCCAGTCTAAACTCTGTTTGGCTTCCTAATGAGCTCACTAAAAACCCAATTCATCACCCATAACCCCTTCTCAACCTGCCTTGAAATCCCCCATTATGGGGAGTCAAGGACAGTCCGTTTACAGGCTTTGGGCTCGGGTCAAGGGCAGCAAGAGGAGGATGGTAGTGGTCGTGGCAACATTGCAGGCTTGCCAAGGTTATTTCAACAAGAGGTAGCCTGGATTTACCTCCAGTGATCATCCTTTTTTATCCTATGTGCAACTATTTGCACCTATTTATTTTTATTCTTTGAGCCTGATTGGTTGTTTTTCATAACCAACACCAATATGCCCCATCTTCTATGCCCCCCTCTTTAGCAACATTTGTGGTGTCCCAGCCAGAGCAGAGGAATGTCCGGCTTGATGACTGCAGCAGCGGGAATGTCCCATTCCAGTCAGCTTTCGCACCAGAGATTTCAACTTTAATACTGCTTCGTCGCATCCCTGCAAAGACAGGAATTTGGTGGGAAGGGAATGTGGAGAAACAGGGGGCTGGAGAGTGGAGTACAGTTGATCTATTAAGGATGGAGCAAGGGAGAAAGTAAATGGATGTTAGAATGAAAAGAAAAAGGAGGGAAGGAAAAAATGTTAAGCAGGAGGCATAGAACAAGAAGTGGATGTTGCTTGGAAGGGTGGGGGTCAGGCATGGTGAGGAGGAGGAGGACAGCGGAGGGGTAGGGGTAAACTCCCACAGTTCCTCATTACATGGAGTTGAAATGATCCTCCTGACACCTGAGCTGTAACCAAGAGATTACAGAATTGATGAATCCTTGGTTTAAAATGCAGCTGTTTTATTCTGCTTTAGTAATTAATTCTTTTTCCGATAGTGTATTGATTAAGCGTAGCCCCTGATAAAGTTCAAACTGAGAGAGATCCCTCCAGGGCTTTGGCTTGGCCTGCTCTGAAGAGTCAATGAAAACTTGCTCCCTCCACCTGCATCTCTCTCTGTCAGCGCAGTTTACCCTCATAAATTAGTCAGATGTATGAGTAGTGAGAAGCTTGCGGTAGTTGTTGCATGCTTTTTCCGATTATTTCTTAAAAATATTACAGCAATACAAATGCTGATACCCCTATGGACAAGCCCATGTTACACAAAAACATTAGTTTGAGTAGTTTTTTTTTTTTTCCTGGCACAGAGACGGACAGTATCTTATATTTTATCGCTACATTCGCCTTCATTCTTTGCTCTTTTTCTCACCCTAACAGCGAGTCACGACATACAGAACAAGAGCACATCCTCTCACAAAACTACTCTTTCATTTTTTTTATCGTTACAGTTTTCCATACAGCTACGAGAGAGAGTCTGATCAACAGAGGGTAGAGCGAGTCTCTCCTGGGAGCCAACTAGCAGAGAAATCAGATACAGCTTTACAAGAGAGTCAGCCGCTCATGTCTTGTCAAGACCCCTCACCTACCAGCTCCTTTACAAGTCAATAACCAGGGCCCAGTGTCCTCCACTGGGCCTTGGCACACATTCACTTCTTTCTATAGGAAGCAGGCTTGGACTCCAAGGAATGCTCTTTAACACACCACTATTTGGTGTAATATTATGGAAATAATGTACTTCTGGCAGAAAATGCATAATAACATACTTTGCCACAGTCCAACCTGTCACAGAACATTCATCCTCAAAAGTCAGGTCTGCAGACATTTCTATAATACATAGTGACAAATAATTGGTGACCCCCATGAAGACAGAAAAGACAGTTAAAAGCCTTTTTCAATATTAAGATCTAATGAAATAGTGAATGAATTATGAAGGGAGAAGAGAGAAATATAATTATAAGGTGGAAGTAGTGCTTAATACATTCACCAGAGACTATTTCCCTCCATTAATGGGACCCCAGCATGCAGAGAGAGGGGCTTTTGATGAGGCTCGTATTGACTGTCCACTGCGCTCCTTAAGGTAAATTCAGCAGGTCATTTCATTAAGGTCCAATTCCATGGCACTAATTTTGATTTTAGGAGCTTGACAGCTGTTGGCAGTGGAAATTGCTATGGCAGGAACAGTGGGAGAAGACCCTATTACTGCTGTGAAAAATACAAATTGTAAAGCCTTGGTTTAAATGATTGCCACTCTGCTTTACTGCCATGCCAAAATCTGTATTTTATCACATTTCTGGACCTTTTAATTAGCTGCATGAAATAGGTATCTATATATAGATACACACATGGTATCTGATGATATCATAGATACATTCTCAATTACCACAGTTTCACAGAGGTAGAATTTTAATGTTAAAGGACTTCTACTATAGACTGCATTATGACATAAAATCATTTCATGTCAACTCGATGTTTGGTTATTCTCGTGATAACGTTTTATATTAAGACAATATTTTCAATTAACTATTCATACATATAAAGGAACATAAAATCTCTTCAACATATGAAGTTATTATTTACTAAAATAATTAAGAGTAAGAAACATAATTACCAATTATTTGTTCTTCCTTTGTTGCAGTGAACTTGTCTTTCACTTAGGTTAACTAGTGGACTGTGATCACTTAGAAGAGGTGGCGTCAATAATACAAACTTGTCATCTGACTGATCTGACCCAATAGGTGAAATTCACTAGCTTATACTAGCAAGAGCTGGACAGCATATTTTCCACATTCATGTGAAACAAACTGTCAATAATGAGTAATTTTAAGATTAATGAAGGAAAAGTACTAAGAATTGAGTAATGGCAGAATATTTTGAAGTGTTTTATATTAACTAATAAATGCATTATGTTACTAGTATTCTCGTAAGCAGCTAGTGAATAGTAAATATCAAGGGTTAACATGGGGTTGCTTGTATGTTCCTTTGTTATCTTCTAAATATGACTTTTCTATTCCACCAGCATATAACATGCTAGCTCTATGTCTGGCCATGTGATAGACCTGACTCACAATGTGCACTCTTAATCGCCTCGCCTTGCAAGTTAATATTCAGCATTAAAGTTCTAGAAGAAAGGGGAGAAAAAAAAGCTCTTCCTCTGATGCTATTAATTAGCAGGGTGCTCTATAGCTCTCAGCTTTTTGAAGCTCTCCATCTCCTTTTGTTTCACCCTCTTTTCTTTTTTTTTTTTTTTTGTACGGCCTTCGTTATTGACTTTTCAATTTTCCCCTCACATCCACCCACTGCACTATCAGTAGCACCAGTGCTTCTGCGGCGGGGCCCAGCCCAACAACAATACCCCCAAGCCCACTCTCCGAGACGCTGGCTGGGGAGCCCTGAGAGCTGGGCCAGCCCTACAGCTCCCACCAGCCCACCACTCACTCCCCACGAGACCAAAATCAAAGAGAGAGGCCCTTAAAATATAACCATGGGTATAATGAGGGTGCTCCAAAGAACAATAAGCATATACACCACTGGAGAATGGAGAGCAGGAGTACAAAAGAAAGAAAGAGAAAACTATAGGAATGCTGGCCTGAAAGTGTTCTCGAGAAGTGAACAGAGATGAGAAAGAAAATGATACTGTGCTTAGGGAGAGAGGGCAAAGGGCCACAGCCAGTGGTGATGGTAGCCGGGGCCACGCATCTATCCGACCACGTATCTGAACCCAAAACAACAAGGGGGTCTGCCGCATGCCTCTGGAGCCGAAGGGAGCCAAAGGGAGCCAAAGGGAGCACGACTAATTTCTGCACAACAATGGGCCTGGATAGGCGCCCACACAATGGCAGGTGCTTTGAATAGCAGCAGGGCCCTTGCAGCGGGGATCTTCTCCTCTCTTACTCCAAGGGCTCAGGCTCTGGCTTGTGTAACCTTTCATTTTCAACCGGGCTTCCTTTTGACTCATAAAGGATGAAAATGATCTCATGGGAGGGGGGGGGGGGCAAAGGAGTAAGAGACAGCAAGGTCTAAAAGGCATGTTGCAGCCCAAGTCCATTTGTGTTTTTGCTAGTGTATGTCTTTCCTTTTACTTTCTCATTTTGCTTCATGCTCAACACTTTCTTGTCTTTTAAATATTGTCCCTCAACATATCAGCTGTACTTTTTCCACTCTGCTTGTGCTCGACTACTTCTCACCACGCTGTTTTGTTTTGTTTAGTTTTTTCCCATCGACTGTTTATCAGTTGTTATTTTATGGAGAGGTTGTTTTTGTTGTGCTGTTGCTGTTGTTGCTGTTGTTGCTGCTGCTGGGCTGTCCTGTAGGCCATGATGCAGTAGTAAAGGCAGTTTTCCCCCCACCTTAAGAGCATTCTTTCCGGGGTCACAAGGTCAGGCTTCACAGATGTCTCCTGCAGACACTCAGTTGTCTAAGGACTGCATCCTTGGGAGTAAGCATTCGTACAAAACAATGCAGCGTTACCCCCTCCCTCAGTTTGAAAAATGTTAAATCTTTTTTGTCTTTCCTTTTTTTGTCTCACTCTTTTTCTACCTTTATGTTTCATTGTTTTATTTTTGAATGAAGCTAAAGAATGAGTGAAATTTTTCCAAGGTGGAGTTTCTTTTTGTGTGCAGATAATGAAAGCAAGCACTGGTTATCACAAGATAGTGCTGTTTTCTGCCTGCTTTCATTCTTTTAAACACTCCCCGTCTCCCTAAGTTTCCTCCAATTGTTCTAATGGGGCCTTAGTCATCCTTGCCTGATGGCAGAGGGAAAGATGCTTTTAAAGGTCTTTTTCTTCTCTCAGTATGTGTTGCCAGGAGAGAAAAAAAAATGAAAACATGTAGTAACTGTCCTGAAATTCACACTGAGAGACACATACAAGAAACCCTTGTGTAAGCAGGGCAGAAGCCAAACAAAGAGCAACTCGAAATGAACTGAAAGACAATATTTGAAGTAGAACATCTCTGTGCAGGCTCAGTCTCAACAAAAATGGCAGAGGAGAGAATTCCTTAGCCGAACTGCTTTCATTAAAGGGAAATCAGCTTCTGCTTTTTTTTTTTTTTTTTTTAGGGGGCGGAGCGTGACACTGGTAAGAGAAGAGATTGCAGCATTTACCAGGCAAGTTCTGCCTCAGAACATGGAAAGGGGTGTAATTGGAACAACATTTTAAAAATCCAGGCACTGAGCTATCCTTGTATATCTGAGCGCTTTTCATCTCGCCTTCCCTTGTTCCTTATTCTCTTCATTCGTTTGATATGGTGTTCTTGCTTCCCCCTCCAAACATCTTCTCTGTATTCTGCAAATTGATAACCCTCTAAATGAATTATGGTAAATGTATAATGAAGGTTTTCTCAGCTTCAGCCCCGCAGCCAGCCAGGATGGAGCATCTCGTTTGGCATGTTTGATTCGTTTTGTTGCGCATTTAGCCCCAGTGTTCCTTAAGAGTGTTCACTGCTTGGGGCATGTAAATAAGAAATTATCCTTGCTGACTAACATGGCTAATACCTCCTCTGGGGTAATCAAAAATTATTAGACGCATGCTTCCAATAAACATTAGGGCTCATGGCACTAACCACTGTCAAATCGCTCACCTCCGCCTGCGCCCCAATAGCCATAAAATGAGTGAACAAAAGTGATCAGGTGTGGAAAAAGCACTCTGGCTACGTGGAAAGTGAGAGACCGCAAGACTGCTATTATGCCTAAAAAAGCACCCCTTGGCTTTAAGAGTCATTAAAGCATGTACTAGAGTGGGAATCAGACTAGAAAATGAGCTTATCTTGCATAATGCCCTCAAAAGCTTTGCATAAACGTGAAAGATGTGCGCATGAAAATCAGCAGCAGAGAGGAAGAACTCGGATTGTAACACACTTCCTTTATCATCCTCCCACTCCTTTGGATAGCGGCAGCATGGTTAAAGTACTACCTGTAGGGTATAGCTGCTGCTCTGCTCAGTTCCAAACATGCTTCAGTGTGTAAACCTTCGTTTACACAAGAGCAAACCACACATCAAGTGAACAAGCTATAACTGGCCTTGCAAAAGCCACTCTAGTCTAAACCACGTGCTGTCTTTTGGGTGGGACTTTTCCTGTGATGTGGGGTTCGGACATTAGGGGGAGGAGAATTGGGAGGGTGGGGGTGGTGGAAGAGATTAAAGAGCCAAGGGAGACTGGAGAAAGGAAAGAAAGTAAAAGGCCACAAGGCCCATTGGTCAAACACAAAGAGGGAACGAAGGGAAGGACATTTGAAGTCAGGGTTAAACTCCAAATAAGCACACCTTAAATGGGACTGTGTAAGCCGGCGATGAGGGTTTTCGGAGTTTCCCTGCAGGTGTGCCTTTGACAGACTTGGCCTCCGTAACCTCTCTCTGATCTAAAATGGGGCCCAGGGTTTGGACACAGAAGAAACCGGTGGCATCTTGCTGCCTCTGCCTCACATTCTCTGTCCATTACATTCACATACGCATGCTTACACTCTCTGTAAACACACACAAACACACTGCCAGACAAGGGAAAACAAATCTGGTGAGGACTAGAGCAATTGGATTATCACCTCTTAAGGGTGACTTCTTGGCTGACCCCCTTCAGGCTAGCCTTGCTGAAACAAGACTGAAAATTTCCTAGGAAAACACTCTGCCTTAAAAGAATCAAAGCATTGTCATCCTTATGAAAATACAGCAGCAGCAGCATTAATGGACATGGAATTGCCCTTTGGGGCAGGTGCTCAAATCCCTTTTAGCCATATTACATCAGACCCCTGTGCACTCCACTCATCACCACCACATGCACAGGAGTAATCAGCAATGGAACATGGGTGTGTAAACTCACCATATAATGAACCCATACAATGCACTCTGTTTTTGGCCTAAGCCTTGAGGTAAAAGACAGAAAAAAAAGTCACTCCCGTCCTTTGACTGGAGTTCAGTCATGAGTACTTCCCTGCAACACTGTTTCCTTTCTGCTTTTTAATTATGCTCAGCTCACTCCCAGATAAGCTGGTCTTCATCTTCAGCTCAGAGAAAGACAGACACAGAAGAAAAGAAAGACAAAAAAAAAAAAAAAAGTCCTCCCCCTAGCTTTCCCTTAATGGCGCAAAAACAGGCATTCTCCTCAGCAGCTGTCAGAATAATCTCAGTAATTTTTTCCCTATGTTCTCCAAACATTAGTTAGCACATTAGTTTGACCCAGTTAATGCCCCTTTCCTGCTGTGTAGGATCCAGGTCCTGCACGGCCAACTTAGACCGGGGCTGGACTGGGACGGGTCGTGCCGGGGGCCTGTTCATGATTATGGACCAGAGGGACCGGGCCTCCACCACAGCTGAGGGAGAATATGAGGAAAAGTGAGAAAGAGAAGAAAACTTCAGCTGGAGCAGATGAAACCAATGCTGTGAAGGTTATGGGGAAGAGTAACAGATGATTTGCTAAAAAATGTAACTAGAAACTACTTCAACAACTTCATTGAAGTCATGTATCTTATTACTTTATGTTGTTGTTTATTTTTTATTATTGTAACATTTCAACCCAAACTATCCCAGATGTCTGTTGACTAACCTAGAAAGACCAAAAACATCTACTGACCTGAACTGTTAAATACTTGTTGATCCATTAATCCTATCAATACAGTTGTTCATCTTTTCATGGTCACCAGATATGAGCTATTTGCACATTCATAGGCTCTGTAGTGAACATAGAAACAGTCATGGTCTACACTGATTAACCAGTAAAATCCATGGAGTATGATAAATGATGCATGGATGGAGACACTGGGTTTATATTCAGTTAATGATATACAATATTTGCACAAAAATTATTTCTTTTGTTAAGTTTTGTTCTGTTTTTGCTATAATAAACCTCCAATGTAATCTCATCCTGATGATTAAAGTGGATGATCAGTACAAATTAAATATAGGAAAATAAATGAAAACAGGCTAAATATAGAGGCTAATAATATGGTGTGGTGATTAATCATTTGAGATGAGATACTTTAAATATGGACAAAAATGTATTTGGGAACTTTCAGGTTGGAAAGTTGGAAAGTAACAGGTTGAAATTCCGCTTATGTTGAAGTTATATTTTCTTCACAACACTATAAACAGAAAGGCACGGAGTAGTAGTAATGTTATGGGTGAGTACAAAAGTACCAGCCTTCATCCTTTTACAGTCCTGGTTTCTTTTGCTGTTTCCATGTACTCACCCCCCCCACCCCACCCCAAAAAAAACCCCATCCTCTCATGATCTATAGAGTCTAAGAACGTAACACAGGGTCAGAAGAAAGACAGAGAGATAGAAAAAAAAGAAGAGAGAGCGGAAGGGAGGAAGGAAGGAGGGAGCTGAGGGAGCTGATCATTCTCTTTAATCACATTTTGGATGAGGGCCAGGTAGTCTGCAGTGCTGAGAGCGAGACAGAGAGGGGTGAGTGTGGAGAGGGGTGTGAGGGAGACGGTAAGAGAGGGAGGGGCTGGGAGAAAGATGGAGGAATAAATGGATGGAGAGAGAGAGAGAGAGAGAGAGAGAGAAGGAGGAGGAGGAGGAGGAGGAGGAGGAAGGGACTTAAGGAGAAAGAGAGAGAGAGGAGATGAGCCTGAGAGCAGAGCCCCTTCGAAACAGCTTGAAGTGCAGCAGTGCTTCAGAGTGTGTGTACATATGCCTGCACCGGCTACGTCTATGTGTGTGTGTGTGTGTGTGTATGAGAGTGACAACCATTCCCGTAAATACCCACGAATGCTGAATCCAGCAAGAATCTGGTGTTAGAGCAGAGGCAGGGAGAGATCCATTTTAAAACTATGTGCATTAACTATACTTTTCCCCATAGATTAAGCACTCCACATGAATAATTTAACCTCTCTTATGCTAATGGGATCATGAAAGTATCCCCTCCATACCGTGTTTTCACCCCCTCCGCAGAAAACTCCTCTCATCTTTCAACAATAGCCCTGCCCCTTCCCAACAAACCATCAGACAGACAGTGTTTTCACAACAGACACCTGACTAACATCAGGCTGACAAGTAGTGACAAGGTTAAAATTATTGCATGCGGTAGCTAATTGAGAAACACTGTAGCATTGTTATCATTAAACAGGTAGTTTGATTTGTGCTGGAGTTGACCTCAGTTTACTTCAACTGAATCCAATCGCTGGAAAGAAATGTTGTCGTTGTATGTTTTTGCAACTTACGGGTGTATATACAATATGTAATGTCAAGGTAATTGAACATTTTAACCCTTTATAGAGCGCTGATAGAAAAAAAACTCAAATCAATATTTCAGTTTTAGTGTGTTATCAAAGGACCAGACAAAATGATAGTACTTTTGTCAAATTTTTGTATCATAAAGTAGAAAATCGTGGAGAATCAAGTTACCATATTTGGTTCCTGACACATATTTGGTGAAAATAAAGAAATAAATTCAAGAAAAGCACATATAAAGTGAGAGGAGACATATATTTTAAAACATTAGACCAACATAAGTGCTGATCCAGACCTCTGTCCACACCTACATGATCCCTTTGGACAACATTAGTATCATCACATCATAGTACCAAACAAAGCAGGTACACTCACTGTTCATACAGAGGTGGACCTGACAGACCCTGGAGACCACATTAGACCAAATATAATATAGATATATAAAACATAGAAATTTAGGTTTAGACATCCTAACTCGGACATTAGGCTCTTTAGTTAAGTATTGAATTCAAGACACTGAATAGAAATATTTTTGTGTTGACTTCCTGTTGAATTTTCCTCAGCATTTATCATCTCTCTTACTTGATTAATCAGCATTTATTATCATAATATAATGTTTTCATTTTGCATTTTTCACAAAGTATCTTTTATTTTCCTGTATTTAATGTACTAATGCTGTAGAAATTTACAGAAAGTCAAAGTGAATGCAATTTCTTATGGAACTAAACCAAAGAAAATTGAAGAGAAAGTGACTTCATTGAAACAGCCACAATTAAGTGTTAATCATGGTGATTATTATATTGCAGAACTATATTTTACCTGATTTATTTTTCAATACACTGATAGGATTAGTGGTTTAATGAAAACATTTTAGATTTTAGATCAGTACACCGGCTGTGTTTGAGGTTTAAAGTTAAGTATGTAATAAGTAGTAAAGCTGTGTAAAATAGACATACTCAAATAAAATCTGTCAAAGGTTTTGTTTTTTTTTTGTCCTTTCATAATAAAAGAAATGAAATAGTGTACTCCTAGGTTTTAAAATATATGTTTATCTCAACTTACATGTGCTTTTCTTGTATTTATTTCTTTATTTTTGCCAAATATGTGTAAGGATCCAAATATGGTAACTTCATTCTCCACGATTTTCTACCTTATAATACAAAAATTTGAGAAATTTGACAAAAGTACTAACATTTTGTTAGTACTTTTGTCAAAGCAGTGTAAAATCAGGCATTATAGATGAATACAAAATTACCTACAATGAGCTAAAATGGGTTGAAACAGTAAAGGCAGCAGCAAGTTTGGATAAAATAGAACAAAAAAATTTATAAAATACATTAAGTCTAGTACCTTTATGTGTATGAAACACATTTTTTAGTTCATGTGGTTTGCAGAAAAGCTCAAATTCTTCATTGTACTGTGGGAAAACACTGGCTATTTAAAGTTCTCCGCTTTTTGCACATGATGGCTGCACTTGCATTTAGGTGATCGCTGCTGTAAATGGCCACTGAGGCGGACATACTCCTTTAATACTTTCTGATTGCTTCATGCTGGTTTTCTGTGTTTTCTCTGCGAGAGGGGAAGTGGACATATCCTGTGTGTTTGTGTGGCTGTGTTTTTTTTCTCTTTAGTCTCTTCCATCACTCACTAAAATATATCCATGCACCCATTTTACAACCCATACACACCCTTGTTGCTTCGGCATTGTGTTGTTGTGAGGTGGGGGCACTGTGTAAAAAAAAAAAAAAAAAAAAAAATTATCAGTGCTCAAACAGCTGGGAGTGAGAGCCATGAAACAGCAGGGCCGGGGTCTGCTTTATTGTTTATCTGTTGTTTATGGGCCAGTGTTCAGCTTTAATTACTACACTAAATTAAACTCTAACAGGCACTTAGAGGAAACCAGCTAACACACATGCATGCCCACACACAAACAGTATACTTTATACACACAGACACACCTCGCTGATCACTCCATAGATGGTGTATAAAGGCAACAGGGTTCCATCTTGTGCTTAACAGTGACTATGGTGCTGTTTTTGTTGTGGTTAGGTGTTTCTTTTTACTTCATCCTCTTGACACTTAACCCGTAAAAACCCATACAGACCAAAAAAACCATAATCAGTTACTGATCTAAAATGTTTAATAACCTCTGATCCATTAATCCTATCAATACATGTAAATAATCGGTGTAAAATTCAGTTTCTCATCTTTTCGTGGACATCAGATATGACCCATTTCAATGTTGAGAGACTTAGTAGTTACTATGGAAACACTGTTATCTTCTATACCACTGATTCATCAGTAAAACCATGGAGATTAATAAATGTTTTGTATATGTTCAATTCATGGTAGATTTTGTTGAACATATCACCTTTTCTTCAGGTTTCTTTGTTTTTATTGAAATAACCCTCAACTTTAATCTGAGCTTTTATGAACATGCACATGATTAGTAAATTAAACCTAGAAAAATACATGATACATGTTCACTAAAAATTAAAAAATTACAGAGGATAATGTGATAATAAATGTTGAAAAATCATTTATGAACAGTTACATATAGAGAACAAAATACTTTGGAAATAAAATAAAAAATAGCACTGGGTCTTTATGGGTTAAATGTGTCTGAACAACACGATCACCAACATGAACAGCAAAATCTTGCCTTTTTTGGGGGAAAACGTACATGACTGATTAATTGTAGGGATATGCTGCTGTTGTGTGTTTATCGCAGTGTGTAGGAGGTAGGTCGGGTGGTTGTCAGATGCATAAAATCCAACACAAGAAACTGGATTTTGAATCTTGACCGCTTTAGGTTTTTTAGGTTTATGCTATAAAACCACTTTGGTTAGGGTTAGGAAAAGACAGCGGTTTGGTTTGAATATTCCAACAGACATTGAGGCTCAGTTTTATTATATCTTTGTAGACAATTTCTGTTTGAAACTGAGCCGTGCGATCAAACTTAACCATAAACATCACCAGTTTTACAGATGAGCATGATATCTGTTACAGATGGTTGAAAAACACTGTCATTAAAATGTGAAAATTCACATACCAAGAAATTTTACTATTACAGATATCTTAGTTAAAGAAACAGTGACATCATACGTGTTTTTTTTTATATATATTTTAGTGACTAGGTTTATCTGTTTAACCCATAAGACCTAACATCCACTGGTGACCACAATCATCCACTCATTCTATCAATCTATTTAAATAATCGGCATAAAATGTAGTTGGTCATCGTTTCATTGGACATCAGATATGACTTATTTGGATGTTCCCAGGTTCTGTAGTTACCATGGAAATGGTGTCATCCTCTACAACATTGATTCACCAGTGAAACCCATGATGTGGGCGGACACACTTGGTTTATGTTCAGTTAATGATATTTTTGCAAAAAAAATAATTTAAAAAAAGGTCTCTAGGTTTCTATGGTCTTGACAAAATAAATATATAAACTGTTCATATTCATCTTCACTGGAATCAAGTTTGCTGTGTTTTGTGCTGCAGGATTACCTGCCTACCTACCACCTAAGATTTAAACTTAAGTGTTTATACTGTATATGTGAATTAATGTTTCTAATTTTATGTATGCTTATAGTTTACTTCTTGCTCAGTTACAACATTTAAAAATAGCTTTTTTTTTGGCATGTACTGGCACGTTTACAGATTAATTAGTATGGACTGTCTGTGCTAAATAAACAAATGAATTAAAAAAAACACCCTCAACTTTAATCTTTATGAACATCCACATGATTAGTGAATTAAATCAAGAAAAATACATGATTTTCACTTAAAAAAACACAAAGTACAGAGAACTATATTATATTAACATTGATAAATTGCTTAAGAAAAGATAAATTACTTCAGAAACTGACATAAAAGTAGCACTGAGTCTTTATAGGTTTAAAAAAAAAAGAGAGAAAAAAAAAAAGAAAGGTTGAGAAAAAATGTCAACTTCAACAGGCCTTGGACTCTTTGGGCGGACGCAGGGAAGTCATGTCCCCAGCAGGAATGACCTCCCTCCAGTGAGCTCAACCACAAAGACCTTGCTGAGTGGGGCCCCTGGCCAGGGCCAAGGGAGCTTTACCACACTCCCCACGCACACACACAAATGTACTGCAACACCATCAAGCACAGTTCGCTCCCTCTGAGCCCCAACACTCAATCTCTCTCTGTCTCTCTCTCTCTCTCTCTTCTTCCCTTTTCTCTCCATCTCTCTGCCTCTCTCTAACTCTCTGGGGAGTCTGTCTATCTGCGGAGCATGGGGATTGTTCAATTGATGAGAAAATGTACAAAATGCTTTCTCCTCTCTTCAGTTGAGCCTTTTTCCATCTACAGTAGAAAAGACGAATTGTACAGAAAACCCCTTTGCTCACCACTCAACATGTCAACGTGGATTTGGACTTCATGCATAGCTAATAATTACAAGTGTGGACTGCAGCTGAAGCACACACTCACTCACACACACACATATATATATATATGCAGCAAGAGGAGGAAAAGCGACCCATCTTCCTGTGCTGAATCAGTATTTGGGATTTACAGTTTATGAGAGAGTGTATTTGAGTGTTGGCGTGGGCACATGTACAGAGTATTTCATCACACTGCTCCATCACACTTTGAGTGTTTAGCGTATTACAAGCACCTGCCTGGAAACTGAGTGCTATCTTAAGGCACACACATTCATCAAGTTGAACTCCCTGCAACTGATGTCTCTGATGCTCCCAGATAAGACATCCAAAGCACTGTTAATCAAAATTGTGTTTAAGCCGAGTCAATAGAGTTTTTTTTTTTTTTTTTTTTTTTTTTTTGTGCGTTACCTTCTGAACCATCTTGATTTAAACCGCTGATATTTGTTTATCTAGCCAGAACATAGGGAGTCAGTCTTTAAAAGTCAGTAAAAGTGAAAGTGCAGAGTTTACCCTGAAGGTGATAATTCATATTTTCTTTCTTGGAGGGAAATTCTGAGAAAAGGGAGAAAAATAAGGTCTGTTAAGATGAGGCAGTGGGGGAGGTAGCAGATCTTAGCATTGTACTGAAACCTTTTTCACATGTGTCAGAACCATAACTGGCAATCTTTACTGACAGCTCTGAGCATGCTTCACCTTGGTTTACTGCTTGACGATAAATTATTCCACGAGAGAAGCAATACATATTTGCGCTCTTGTTAAATTGTTTTTTGGCATAGGTTCAGAGCAATGCTCGATGCTGAGATCCAAGCAGGAGATTGTGGAAGTGAATTCTGCCCACAGCGACCATCTCAGTTCCTGTTTGCACTGTACATACATACATACATAAACAGGTGCGTCAGTGATTCTTTAATCTACTGTATTTCCACAAACAGGAGCCAAAAGTGGACCAAAAAAAACTTGTTAAAACTTTTTTTTTTTTGTAACTTTTGAAGACTTGTACTTGTTTGAAGTGATTCACTATTTTAGGCCGAATGGATTAAAATAACATCTTAAACACAGCAGATGCAGAAGTAGAGGGATCTGTACTCGACTTAAATGTTTCCTTTTACTTTTCCTTCTTGCGTTTATGTAAAAATATCTGCACTTTCTTCTTACATTTTCAAAATAAGAGGAATTATTTAACTTTGAATGCATTCGAGGTGAAATTATTTATTTGTTGTGGGTCATTGTATGCTTTTAATACAGATTCAAATACATGTTAATGGGAAAAGACAAGGCAGTAAAGAAAGTTTGGACTTTTTTCAGTGGTTTTTTTTTACTACTTTTGCAAAATTCTTAGTATCTCAACTTGTGCTTGAGTGAAGAATGTGTGTTCTTTTGCCATGTCTGCAACAAAGTGATGCTTCTGGATCCATTTTGGACGTAAGTGTTTTTCAAGACACGCATACAACACACCTTTCAAGATGGAACATGGCAGCATAAAGTTGATGTTTTTCTTGGCAGCGTGGATCTCACACATTCTGTCTCTCTTTCTTCCTTCCCCTCCTCTACCACTCTCTCTCTCTCTTTCTCTCTCTCTTTCTCTGTCTTCCATCTATTCTGTCTTCCTCAACTGATCCACATCATCACCCCTTTTAACAGGGGCCAAGCTGTTAAAGACCCCATTACTGAAGTGAAGCACACATTTCACATTTTCCTCTATGGACTTGAGTGTGGACTACAAATTTTCTGTGGAAACGTATTGAGATAGGAGACGAGTTCATGCGTGGAGTGGAGTGGAGGAGAGGAGGGAAAAGGTTGGAGAGGTTGGGAGAAAGGAAGGCTCTGTCAGAATGGAAGGGCCAGAGTCGGGAGTCAGCGAGCGCTTCAAGCGTTAACGTAATTGCAAGAATGTGAAAAATGAGGCGGCGGGGCTCCCGAGCAGAGCGAAAGGTCAGAGCATGCCTCACACAAAACAACTGGCTGGAGGACGGCCTCATTAGACCATTAAATCGGCTGCCCTCTCTCTCTCCTTTTTCTCGCTCTGCCTACTTTTTCACCTTCTCTGCTCTTTCACCTCTCTACTTCAATGCCTCTTTCTTTCGTTGGCTTCTTTTAAATATCTTCCTCTATTCTCTGACGCTTATGTTTGTTTTTCTCGTCTTACCATAAAAGGCTCAGAGGTGGCTAGTGGATGTAGCATTTAGCACTATACTCATCGTAGGTCAGAGTCTGATCTGGTCTGGGTCTGTGTTGGCCCAGTGCACGGCGTTGTACCGTAACTGTCTTTGGCCCGTATTGATCCGCTGTTACTGGATACGGTGGAGAGAGGAGTCGATAAGTGCTCTGTGGATTACAGGTCACTTGTACTTATGTGTGTAAGATAATCAATAGGCAGTGCATTTCTTTCTCTCATCTCCCCCTCCTCTCCCCTCCCCTCTTGCTCTTGTTCTCCTGTCTTCATCTCCCTTGCTGGTTTGCAATTGCAAAGATGAAAATTCTATCTACGTTTTGCCTTTTGATTGGTGATAACCTCATCCTAATACTTACATTCCCAAAACCTCATTATCTAAATCCCTGTGGGGTTTTTTTTGCATATTTTGTTAATATTCAGATTCCTGTTCACTATTAGTATTAGTATTTTCTATTTAAACACTTTACCCAAGTACAGTTATAATGCACTCCTTCTATACTACTGCTATGCTTTCCTTCTAATGCACTACTGCTATACTCCTCCATATTTGAAAACTCCTTACAAATGTGGTGATTTCTTAACTGTTCCTGTAAAGGTTAAGGTGATTCAATTCTAAAATAAATCCTCTTAGATAGTCTTCAAAACACACATCACAGAGGTGATAAAAAGGCCTGTTTTAGGATATTTTTTTAAGAGATATGATGTATTACTGTTAAAATATTTCAAGTGGGGTCAGCTTTAAATATCTTTAAATATCAAAACTGCTTCTTTTGCTCTTCATATTTTATTTTTCTTTAGGTACAGTTCTGAGTGCACACATTTACCTCTAAACCAGTATTTGTCTTTTGTGGTTTCACTTGAATAAAATATCTCACTACTGCAGGATACACATACTACATTATTTTTTCCTCATCCCTGTGTTATCCATAATAAGAGACAGAAACATATTGTTGCTAAACCAACGCCTGGCAGCATCATCTTCTCTCCAACCGGTGTCTGATCCAACTAGTCCTGACACGGTTGACCACAGAGGTCTTCTACAGCCACTAGTCTGTGGTCAGCAATGGTTGAAAAGCTGCAACTACTACTTCTTCTGTCTGCAGAAGAGAAAATGATTTTAACAGCTCGACCACAGAAACCCATCGATACGTTTGATCACATATTGGCAAAGCGATATCCTGGAACGGACACAGTGAGTTTCTCCACTTGCTGAGTGAACTGGTGTAAGCGTGCATCCCAGTGTTTTTTGAGTATGTTTGTGTGTGGGGAGATGGTGTGATGAAATTTCATGCAAAACCCTGGACACTGCCAGAAGGCGCACACAACGGAATGAGACCCACAAAAACACACACATTCCGCCGCCAGTGAAAGGAGATCTTGGTGCATTAAAAACAAGCAGAAGACAAGAAAGGAAAGGCCAAGAGCTTATCATCTGTTCTTTCAGATCAGGCTGCAGATGCAGTTAAAAACCTTCACATCATATTGATGCCTGGGAATGAAATTTAAATACTAGCATATACTTTTGACTAAGTTACTTGTCAAGGTTTGACACAGACCGTGACTAAAATACAAGGCAGATAGCTGTGACTTGCACACACTATCTGTAATAAATACAAATACGTTTGTTTTGAAATGCATTATTAGTGTTTGGCAGGTCATGCACTAGATAACACAAGGCACACTGAGACATAATTAGGGCCTGTTGTGTTTGCAAAGTTAATATGGTTTAAATGCAAGCGAGAACTGGCAGGAATCTAGTATTAATCACCAGCTTTTGTTTTGCTCTTTAAATAGCAACATTTTAGAAAACCCTGCACGAGGTTTGTGTCTTATGGAGGCTGTTGCTCCTGTTTAATGTAAGAGTGGATAAGCATGTTCATTTTTAGGTGTGACTGTGTTTACATGGACGCCAGTCAAAATATGGGATAATCCAATGTGTAAAAGGAAGGAATGGAGCACAGATGTGCCATCTATTCACTGTACATCTCACGTTAAACAGGGTTAAAGAGAAGCGCTGGCAACTCTACCTATGCATGATGATTAATGTCCTGCATGAATCTGTGCCTGTATCTGTGTATGTTTATGTCTTCGCGCACGAGTGCACATTAGCATGCATATATAAGTGTGTGTCTTTCTGCATGTGCATGCCCATTTCAGTGCTGGCTCACCTTGTTCACTGCTGTTGTCACCACTCTGTGAAGCGTGTCCTCCGCTGGAGGGCCCCGGTGTGCCGGCTGAGTGTGTGGAGGTGGCGTCATCATGGTCTCTCCAGGAAGCTGGGTTCTGAGGTTTGAAAAAGAGGGAGAGAAAGCGAGCGTGGGATCCATCCATCCGTCCGTGCATCCATCCACATTCCCCCAGTCCAAACCGCAAACCAGGAGCAGAGAGAGGGAGCAGGAAAGGGGGGAGAAGAGGGGAAGGTAGAGAGAGAAACACAGAAAACCCATATGAGTGTGCTGGAAACGTGAGAGTGACATCTGTAAGAGTCTACAACAAGCACTGTGAGGGTCCTTAGCCTGCTTACATTCTCCTGGCAAGGCGAAGAGCCCCATTGCCTTTTTCCCAGCTAGCAGACAATCACGGATGTCACTATAATCACAGCTAAATAGAAGAAACTAATGCACTAAAGCAGCTGGCAATAAGTCAAAACATTGTAATCAAAGTGTTTCATTAATGCATGAGAGCAAAACACAGCACTGTTAATGTGCCGTTTGATTTTGAGCATTGCAAGTAGAGCACTTGTGAGTAATTGTCTAAACACATATGGCAGAGCCCAGCAGTGTTCGTTTATACCATAACCAATTGAGACTTCCGTGTCAAGTGAGAAATATAGAGGTAAAAAGTCCAAACACACCACGGCCGCCATTAATCATTACCACTGTCAGAAATGAAAATAAGATATGACAGTGATTCTCCTGCTAATCTGCCAAAAATGTGTCCACGCCCACACTGACACACACACACACACACACACGCCCACAGAAACGCTCTCAGAAATTCACTTAGACACACATGTTAATGACATAATAGAGCAAGAAATATAAACACATATGCACACACACTCACTTTTATATATACAAACACATGCAGCAAAAAAGTGTTAAATCTCTGCTGGCTTACTTCAAAGAAATGTCCATAAACAAATTCATAGCTTTTCTCTTTTCTTTTCTTTTTTTTTCCTTTACTCCCTCTACAGCTCATTAGGGAGTTTTTCTGTACCACTACGGTGACCGGAAATAGACCTCTGCTTGTTGCCTGGTTCATGACTGTGGCCAGTAAAACCCAAGTTTCTTGTAGTTGCTACAGTTTATGCATGATGACGTTAGCAAGGTTTTAAATCAGTATTTCAGTACAAATACAGTTTTAGTAACTTTAGTAGTAGTGATTTAAGGAAATAATTCCATTTGAATGTTGTTTTGGATGCAGTAAATCACATCAAGCCAATTTGGAGTGATTTTTAGCTAGCATAAATAATAGCTAAACCTCACCACCACCTTTTCTCTGCTTACTATTGAAGTCCCATTACACAGCTACAGTTTTAATGAATGTTACAGTAACCGGAAGTACATCTGTGCACATTAGCACATTAGCATTAACTTGCCTTTAGTCACTTTTTTATAGTAGATTGGACTGTATTGTTTTTGTTTTGTTGTTTATTTACTTATAAAACCATGACTATATCAAGTTAATCCTGGCCGTTTTTGTTTGCAAGGAATCATCAAACATCCATTTGAATAATGGTGTACAGAACTATTGCTAAAACTCACTGCTGCTTTTTCTGGTCACTATAGAAGTACTGGTCTAATTAAAATCCTTGACCCACACCACTAAGCCAGAAATGTACATCAACTTCCGGGCCTTAAAGCATTAACTACTTCAACTTTTCTGTCCTGCTCCTACTTTCCTGGTCAATCCCTCTGCCCTGCTGGTGCACACAGGGAAACAGGATTTTCTACTGTACAGGAAAGGCTTTATCAGTGCCACATGAAGGCAGGCTAGAGGTGGAATTTCCTCTGCCATTCAGGCAATACAGAGACAGACCGATCACGTCATTTACTACACACTCACCCACAAACACACGGGCTCAATCAAATACCAAACAGCCTTTCTCACACACACACATACACACACACACAGTTGATAGGGCTTTCTTAGCTTACACAACCCTTCACTAGACTTTCCCAATTTAACATGTCACCTGAGTATGATGACAAAATGTTGGCTAACGTAAGCCCAGCGTTGTCTGGGGCCTGAGAGGAGCAGCCTCCTTGAGCAGAGCCCAAGCCAAACAAACACAGGCCTGCACCAAGGCTTCCCACAAACCTCAACCCACTTCTCAGTTCCCGCTATGGGTTTTTTTTTTTTTTTCTTCCTCAAACACACACAAACACATATACATACGTACGAAAGCAGAGGGAAAATGTACACGCCACAAAATATTCCAAATAAGAGACCGTTTTTACCATTTTGTCTAACTTCAGTGATGGACTTCTTTTCCTTCCCGCCACAGAGGAGCCTGCCTGCCTGCCTTTACTTGCGTTCCTGCCCCTGTCAGAGTGAGCTGTACTGGTGGACGACAGACACTAACAGAGCCTGAAGACTAGCGGAGGTTTGCAGGGAAACGCAGGCTATGAAACAAGCGGCTGTGGAGCTCCCTTGGGTGCGCACAGTCCTGATGTGCTACTGCTTGTTCTGCTGTCGGAGGCGAAGCTCTTCCCGCTATGCCTGCGAGCAAGGCCCTTTTATCTGCTAAGATTTTTAGGGGAAGGAGGGCTGTTTTCTCAAACAGCTTGGAGCTGAAAACAGCAGACAGAAACACACAAGGCCCTTCAGACCCTCTGCTCCACTCAAGGCCCTCTCAGCGTCAGCTGTTCACCGGATGGCAATCAGATAAAGAGCTCGGAGAATTACTGAGAAGAGGGGTAAGGAGACAGGGGGAACAATAGCTCTGCGTGGATTTTAGCCCTCCAGAGTAAGCAGAAGGAAGAGTGTCCCTGTTGTGCGAGGGATGGCTGATTGTGATGTGTTCACTCTCTGGGCCACTGAGCCACACATGGGATACTTCATGAGGCTGTTGTTATTGTAAATTTCAGTTAATCTCATCACAGCGCCGGCTGGGTAAAATGTGGGAAAAACCACTCAAAGCTATCTAATTCTGTCTTTTGTCATATTAAACACAGAGGGAAGGGATAAAAAGAGGTAGGAATCCCCAGAGAAGGGAAATAACAAAGTATAAATACGTCCTTGATGTAGTTTTTTCAGGTTTCAGGAGTATTCAGGTCTCAGATCTTTACCAAACTAATTAATTTTTACGCAATTATCTGTACTTTTAACAGTTTGCATTTACTTTCATTTACATCAGTGCACACGTTCCCTACATTGAGACTGACCTAAACTGAGAATAAAAAGACTTATTTATGCCTGAGAGCAATGTTAACAGTGATTATTTCATCACATATCTTATTCATTTGATTTAAACTTAGTAAAGCCTTCACATATGACATGAAGTGACTGCAGACACATCCTTCAACTTTTACATGTTGAACTTCTACACTTGTACTACTCTTCTTGGTCTTCGATCACAGCCTAAAGTGCATAATGTATCTGGCTGCAGATGGGCTCACTGTGCACAGTCTGAATGGGCTGCTGCTGTTGTTTCAAGGGAGGAAAATGACTGGGTTCTAACTTCCTCACGATGAGACGCCCACTGCTGCCGAGACAAGAGACAGACCTGAAAAACTATGCTCGCTGCTCTCAAACACTCTCACTGTCTGTCTCTCTCACTCTAACACTTGCCAGCTATGGCCACAGCATGGTTTTAATGCAACAGCTGAATCGATAGGACTTAATTTAGCTATCATTGCAGAGTAATGTGTCATTTTTAATGGCGCTGGCACTAAATTAAATTCAAAGACACCTCAGCTAATGGTGTTAAAGGGAATGATATTTTGCTGTGATTTGCTACCCTATGAGTTTAATGGTCTTGTATGCAGGGATATAGATAAGGCTTTGTTCATTTGGAAGCTACAGGGCATAAAAAAGGAGCATTTTATATAACCTAATAAGAATAACCCTCCACTGTGATCCAGCCTTAGTGCTTATGCAGTGGGGGGGGGGGTGTTTGATGGTACAAACTGAATACCTGCAAGTCACCTCTCATTCATAACCACGTCTGCAAAACAAGACAACAAATATAACAACGGCGTTAACTTTCCACGCTCAACAAGGCGACAAAAGCAACAGCCTTTCCTCCCCATGAATAATTTAGTGGGCCTCTCTCTGAGCTATGGAGGGCGCATCATCAGACACCGTACCCGTGCAACACAAACACAACACATAACCATTTTGTCACAAGCCCCGTGGGTCTGATAAAGTTCAAACAAGTTGTGCAAAAAAGAGGGGAAAAAAAGTCATGTCACCCAAACATAAGAAAAAAATTACTAATATATATATATATATATATATATATATATATATATATATATATATATATATATATATATATATATATATATATATATATATATAAAAAGAGAGAGGAAAGAAGTAAAAGAGTAAAAAAACGGCCTCTAGCCCATGTGACTATTCCCTAAAGCTGGGCATAATTAGGAGTCAAACATGGTTCACTCCATGCTCTTCACTAATTGTGTTAAAGAGCAGTGTTACCAGGAGGAGGAGGAGGAGGAGAAGCAAACACACATACATCTGCAGGCAAGAACACACACAAACACAATGGGACTAGATAGAGAATAAGATACAAAAGAAGCACGGTCTCTAGGGGCGGCCTTTTCTATTTGCTGGGGTTAGCAACTGGCGGCTGATAATACAAGTTGTAATTAATATAAAAACAGGAGACAATATGGGGAGGAAAAAGGCTTGTAGTGGTGCAGCTCCGGCCACAGGAGAGCGGGAGAATGCTGCTGCTATGTCTCTTCTGCTTCTGTCCCCTGTTTCTCATTTACAAACACCTGCCTGGCACAATCTCACTTTCCCTCACTATGCTCTGCCTACATCCCTAGGAATTTCAAATAAAATTGATTTAGCAGCATCATTGAATTTCCCTTAAATTCCCCTGGAAGCTGCAGGGGAAGACGGAAAGAAATCTGGTGTAGTAGCAGTGTTAGACTGACTCTTATGTGTGTGTGTGTGTGTGTGTGTGTGTGTGTAGCTAAGGGGATCCAGAATCGCTGACACACCAGAAACGTGCAGGACCATAAATCATAAAAGTAAACTGACATTTCAAGACACATCTTGCCACATGGCATAAACAGTGAAAAAAAAAGCTCCTCATACATTTGTGTTGGGTTAATTATATACAGCAGACGCTTTAGAAAAGTGGAGGTGCACCTCTATTGAACAGCTGAGCATTTAGACACCCACAATTATCCAGAATATAAATTTAGCAGCTAATAATTCACTGCAGCATGTTTTAACAGACACAGAAGGATTGACTGCGTGTATTTAAGCTTTAAAACTTTCTCTGAGGCAAAACAAGCTTTTTTTTGCCGTAGTAAATGGTGTATTACACGTACAAATATGTCTTCGGAAAGAGGAGATTAAGTACAAAAACATAGGTTTGTGCTTATATTTTAAAGGTAATAATAATAATAATAATAATAATAATAATAATAATAATAATAATAATAATAATAATAATAATAATAATAATAATAATAATAATAATAATAATAATAATAAAGAAGGTAAGTGTTTTCTTCTGCCTCAGTAAGTGCAAGCAAATATAAGATTTTAAACAAGAGCTAACATTTGGGAGTAATAAATAATAAATTATAAGAACAAAAAAAATTGGTATTTCTCATCTATTTAAAGGCAGTTACGTCAGTTTACGTCAGAAGCAAGATCCGCTTAGATGATGTTTTAAAGTGATAGGCACATATGGACCAAAAAGTCACTCATAATACAGCAATACGAATAGTTTAGCTATTTATATATTAAAAAATCAACATGTTCCTGCTTCATCTACATAACACCAGTGACACAAAATGTATACAGTTAAACTTTGGATATCAACATCATAATTTCAGCACAGATTATAATAGATAATAATAATTGTAGTCTACTACTACCACAAAGTGTTTTTGTCACTTCTACTCATTCTACTTTTGTAGTTGGGGTGATTCATCTATTGTCTATTGTAATGAATTACCTTCACATATGGGCGAGTAAATGAATATTTAAATAAATGCCTATACTATCATTAAACACATGTATTTAAATCAACAGATGTGGATTTAATACTTCTATAATAACTTCAGAGTAGCAGTGCTTTTTTATCTTTTTAACCTTTAGTAATATTACTTTTTACAAAGGTTTATTTTATGATGCATTCTATCTATCTATCTATCTATCTATCTATCTATCTATCTATCTATCTATCTATCTATCTATCTATCTATCTATCTATCTATCTATCTATCTATCTATCTATCTATATATATATATATATATATATATATATATATATATATATATATATATATATATATATATATATTTATTTATTTATTTATCTATAAGAACATTTACTTTATGTGGCTTTTAAACTGTTGGTTTAACTGTTTGAAATATTACTCTAAAATAAAGCAGAAATTGCAATAATAATGGTTGGATTTAATAACCTGCTGAAAACTGTGTCCAACTGAAAATGACCCTAAAGCATTAAGTAGCAAATGTGAATTATAAGTTTAGAGTATCATTAAGTACATGTGTTTTATTAAGTTACAAGTCAACATTCATGTATCATGATGCTGAAACGACTGCACACTAACTGTTTTTACTGCATCATTTATAGCAGCACTTTCCTAAATGCACTTAAAGCAGAGGGAGCACAGGAGATGCAACAAGTGAGCTTAGCCTGTGTGCAGCCGCAGTAGTGATGATTAGCTATGCCTGCCAACAGAGCCCAGCCTGCCTGTGAACACTAATCAAATAGGAAATGTAAGGCCAGACATCCCACCATCACAAAACAATTGTGTAGAACAGACAGAGCAGTCCAAGTCCGGGTCGACCGTACACACACTGTTTTCATGAAATCCAAACCTTCGACAGTTCTCCCTGAGGAGGACGGGGCTATAGTTGAATTAGAACACCTTCCAAAACGGAGAAATTCCACGGTTCAGCAAACAGAGCCAGCTCGGCCCGAGGGCTCGCTGTCCACAGAGTGGAGCAGCAGTGTGCAGGCTGTGCATGTACATAGTGACATTACCGAGCATGCATCTGCACTAACACACACAGTAAATCACTGCAGGGGCATTTGTGAAATCACCTGACCATCTGACCATCTGACCATCTGACCATCTGACCAATCGTCTGCAGCAGCCACTAACAGCAATCTTTCTTTATTCTTTATTTCAGGTCAAAATCCATAAAAAAAATGACAATCTCTGTTGTATCTATTCCCAAACTTTAGATTCTGTCCCACAGGTGAGTTGCACTGCACATAAATCCAGTTATTTAGTCCCATTTCTAAAGAACTTAACTCAGATGTTTTGTCTTTTTCTTTCTGGAGAAGCATTGTTTTTCATTTACAAAGTATCGCAACAAACTGAATACAGACCTGATGTATAAATCATGAGAAATCTGTTCATAAAGGACATTGCTGACAATGTTTAAACAGACTATTTTAGATGGAAAATCCAATCTTCATTTTAAATATGTATTACGTAAAACGTATAAAGATTAAAAACTTTATGACAGCATGTAACTGCATTTATGTACAGATAACAGCTGCCTCCTGTTTAACTTTTTTTTTTTTGTCTAAATTTATTTGCTGACCTAAACACAGCCTCCTGCAGAACACTAGTGGGTCATGACCCAGTATTTGGACAGCATGATTTAACATACATGTGTTTAAAAAAAATAAAACAACTATAAAATACAACAGTTAACTTTTTCAAGAAAATATGGGAATGATCACAAAAACGTTTTTTTTTCCACAAATATGATCTTCTCATGATTTATAGATGAGGTCTATAGTGAGTTGCAAAGGTTTATTATAAAAAGTGGGTCCCCAGAAAAAAGAAAAACTGAGCCACACTATAACCTCAACTGGAGCTACACTCACTCCCTGAGGAAAGCTACACAAAAACAAAGCACCACACTTGCAAAATCCTACAAAAATCTCCAAATCTGGAACTGTGCAGGAATTCAAAGACACTATTCAAAGCATAATGCATATGCATAAAGGAAATGAAAAGCTAATATATAAGCTCGGCTGAAGAAGCAGCACAGTAGAAGACACAAAAGCTAATTCATTAGAACAGATAATATTCAGACACTGTTAATTCTATTTGCCTCCCTAATTGGATGTAGCACAGAAGAGACAGAAATTTTATTCATTAATTAAAAGACAAGAGAGCGGACCATTGACAAGACACACACACACACACACACACACACACACACCGTGCACCAAACGTTTACAAATCAACACTGTTCTGTTTCCCCCCTTCATGTGTAATACATCTTTTTTTCTGTCTTTAAATGGGATGGGGTTGATCAGAGGAGGGGCGACGAGTTAGGGAAAGCCTTGGGTGGGCTACATGGTTGAGATAGTCACCGCAAGCAAAGACGAAGAAGAAGAAGAAGAAGAAGAAGAAGAGGGGGGAAATCAACAGTGTCAGCAAAGGCCCTCATCCTGCTCTCACTATACCATAATCCAATCTTCTCTCTAAGACAGTGCTGCATTCAAGTGTAAATAAAAACGCGCTTATTATGCTCCTACTGTCAGGTATGAAGAGGGGAAAGAAAAAGGAGACACACAAAAACAAGCTGAACGGGGCCGCCTCCTTCACAGTGAAGAGCCTCATCATCTCCAGAAAAAAAAAAAAAAAAAAAAAGAAAAAAGAAAAACAGCCTTTTCACCAAATGAGATGTAGCCCAGGGCTATATATTAAAAATGCATATCAAAGCAAAGAAAAATGGACGTGAGAGATTCTAACTAAATAAATTAGCATATCTAACTATCAGAATGCCTTTCTCCCTTCAATGAGGACAGAAATGAATAATAAAACACAGAGCCAAATACAAACGATAAATAAAATAAATAAATCAAGATAAGTAAAAAAAAATAAATAAATAAAATGTCTTTCCATCCAGCGGCACTGTTTTTGTAGCCAAATGTATTTTTTGTGTATTGTCTCCAGTATTCAAAACACATTTGGAGGCATGTAAAAGCTGGAGTCTTTTCAATTAGACATGGAAATTACTACTGAGGAAGTTAACTGTTTACTGCTCTGTGCACCTTATTTCCACACACACACACACACAACCTCACACTCACACGTACTTTGCAAAAATCAAACACTAAATTTGACATTTTTTCCACCGCATTCATCATAAGGGTGTATTTTTCTATATATGCATTATTAAATCACTGACATGCTTGTGCTTTTTGCTTAAATTTAGCTCCACACCTCTATAATAAAAACTTCACCAGTGCCACTAAAGTGAAATAAATCCCTCAAAACTTAAAGGAAGTGGTCAGTGCAAATGGCTGAGATGAATGGCCTGTCATACCTCCTCTCTTTGTTTATTGCTGCTCCTGATTTAGCTTTTATTGGCATATCTAAGTTTCTAATTATCAAAATATTTCTCACAAGCAGGACTGATGACAAAGCTGGTGGTGTCTGAGCACTGGAGGCACCATTGGAAATTGGCTAGAGTATCAACCATCTGCCATGAAACTAAACAGGCTAGTTTATCTAATCTCTACAATATAAACAACAGCATGCCTCATTTCTACACTTGTGCTTGGAGGACTGCAATGTTGCAGCGTCTTCTGACCAAACATAACAGCGGTGCGTTCAGGTCTGATTATGTTTTTAATTCACCTTGTGTGCAGTGCAGTGCTCTGCAAAATGCAACGGGATTCTTCCAAAAAAAAAAAAAAAAAAAAAGGGGGGGGGGGGGGGAGGGGGTCCAGTGCTATTAGGCCTATAGCCAGACCCAACAGATGTAGCGCTGTGACTTTGCATAACACTTAAATCTGCTTTAATTCCTAATAGGCTTGGCCTTGTGCTGCACAGATATTAACTAGTCACTTTGTTGCAATAACCCCCCCCCCCTCTCTCTCTCTCTCATCCTCCTTCAACCTCCTCCACCACCACCGCCACCACCACCACCACCACCAAAACATTAGCTTTATCACAGACATGCAATACGCAATAATTCACAGATATCAACTCAATAATACACTGTCAGCTCGATCTATATTGCAAGGAGGGAGGGGGAGGGGTGTGGGTGTGTGTGTGGGGGGGGGTGGCATGTGTTTATTACACCGAAAATGCACGATTTAAACTAGGGGGAATCGATCCTCAAATTTAAAGCTACTGTACTTCAGGTGCATATAATTGAATTCAGCATTATGGAGCCTGCAGCCATAAAATGGGAAGCAGAGGAGAAGACGTTCTGCAGAGCAAAAGGTGGAAAAAAAAGGAGGAAAAAAAAAAAGAAAGAAACCACACGGCAATCAATAGGAAACAATTAAACACATTAACATTAACAGCAATGGAAGAAGGGCCCTCCAGACCAACCATCATATATGCCTTGTGAACTTGACATTGATGGTAAGCCTTTAGCTTGGAGATCTATTTCAATAGGCTACCACTTTCTCCACCTCTGCAGCAAGAAAAAAAAAATCCACAGCTTTACGCACACGGGGCCATATCCACAGCAGCTCCCACAGCAACCCAAATATAAAGCCCCTTTCTTTTTAAATATTGGCCTAAAGCTAAAGCTTAGACCGCTGATACCCTGCTTTAACGTTAAACCTGCGTAACAGATAATTGCCTCGCGTTTTTTCTTTTTCTTTTTCTTTCTTTTTCTTTTTTTTTCCTCTCCACCTCTTTTCTCCAACTCTCTCCATGGCGCACGGTGGCGGTTAACACGCGCGCGCACGCACCCTTGTATACATACACACCCACTCAAAAGCGCGAACACACAAGCAGATGCATTATGCACACATGACTGCCCCCAATCAAAAGACTAAAACAATAACTCAGTCTATTGTATCACATCTAGCTTCTGACCTTAGAACATCGATCGGCAGATTTTCCTTGCAGAACAGAGCATGCTCTATTTACTAATGGCATAACAGGGTCACACTGAGCACAGGCTGAGCAGCCCAAAATTTGGCACAAGGAGAAACATCAAACAAGCGCGAGATCAGGCGCAGGCACGCACAAAACACAGCCAAAAAAAAAACAAAAAAACACGTTTTAAAGTGGAATAAACTTGGCGTAACTTACGTGATCCGCAAGATTAGTCGACGATCCCGAGAGTTCTTCATGATCTGATTTCGAGCTGCCATCCCTTTCGTCAATAACTAGATCTATTGGCATTTTTCCTTTCAAACAACTGATGTACCGGTGGCAAAAATTGTCGCAGAGCTCATGCACCTGTGAGGGGACGGGAGGGGGGGGGAGGGGAGAGAGAGAGAGAAAAATATTTTTGAACATTTTTCAGGATAGAAAGGGAAACACTTCTTCAGCCAGTCCAAGAATAACTGCAATTAAGGAGGGCATTATCGGGCGGCTAGGAAACAATAGTGAAATTGTTGCAAGTGCTTATTATTCTCCAGAGACCCGAGCAACAAGTTGAACGACAAAAAAATAAACAGCAATGCCGTAAGCTGCAGAAATAATGAGCAGTTGAAACCAAATCTGCAGATCGATAACAATGTGCAATGGGAGCAACATATTTTATCAATAGTCACTTCAACTGCATAAAGACTTGACTAAATAAAAAAAATTTAAAAAAATAAAATAAAAATAGTACGTTTTATGAAAATGACAACTTGGGCCTATAACACTCTGGATTATTCTAAATATATGATCATATTTACATAGCAGATAATTTTGATATTAAATACAGATTACGCATGCAACAAAAGCAACAGAAAATATATATATATAAAAAAAATACAAATATATTATATTTACCTTTTCTAATTCCAAGAGGTGAAACCGTAATACTTGTATGGCTTGTATCATCTGAAGGGAAAAAGTCAAATAAACACAATTTATCACAGATTATAGCAGATAATGTGACTTTTTAAACAGGAATATAAGATAACACGTCGACAATAATACTACAGAGAATACCACTGACTTTAAAAAAAAATTATAAATAAAATGAAATGTTTTAAGACTAAATAAAAAGAAAGCTAAGTTTTACAATCTAATAGGTCATTACACACTGGTCAGTTGGGTCAGTTACAAGGAAGCCTAAACAGTGACAGCGGCGATTGTGGTCAAAGCTTCACTTCAAAACTGATCTGACATCTGTGTGGAAGTTTAAATCATATGTTCACTTATTTTCTGCCTAATGCTGTGGACAGAATATCCCAAAACAATGCACTGCTGGAAGACTACGCCCGCAATGAAGAGGGGAATTATTGAGAAACATAGGGGAAAAAAATTATATATAAAAAAAAGAAATAAATAATACAAATTAAATAAATAAATGCGCTTACCAAATTGTCCAACTCTGGATTTGATGAAAATAAAGGTTTTTCTGCTCGGACCTAAAATAAATATCAAAGTTAGTTTATCAGAAAATATATTCTGCTTTTCTCCTTGTATGTGATCTGATATACATCTTAAAATGACATAAATGAGACAATATTTGTGACAGATTTGACACTGTTTTTTCACTCTAATCGTGGGAAAGTTGTATAGTAAAAACACATTTGAAAAAAAAAACGATTCAGACAACTGTGCGTTATGAAGCAGCCAAAAGATCCAAAATATATGTTCCAAAATAGGTGAAAATGGACCTGTTTGGCAAAGACTGCAATGTCCTCATTGAAGGAGTCTGAGGAACAGACATCGCCGCCTGCTACACCGGGCTCCCTCGGAGTACACGTCGCCAACTCGCACTTCTCAAAAACCAGTGCGAGCAGTGGGAATAAAGGGTGACTGCAAGAGGGGAAACACACAGGCTGAGTACAAGCAAAGCAGGCAGCACACCGGCTCCACAATGCCCACTGCAAAAAATGACCTGTTATTAGCTTTATTATTATCACTATTATCCTTCGTCTTTTTCACCGGAAACATTTCCCATGCACGTATCATCTTAAAAATATCCTCCACATGTCTGATTTTTAATTTACATTCTCATTTTCAGGTTTTGTTTTATATAAATTTCCCTCCTCAAAAATAAAAAACAGACATTTACCCGTGCAACGTGTGTACATTTAGGACATTTTTATACTGAAGCGTGCGTAATTACGCACAAGGCGGATATTAACTTCTAGTTCGTGGGAAAATAATGTTTTTAGATTCAATATGATATTAATCCATGCATTCAGACTGATATTTCTTGCAGTGCAAACTAAGAGAGTCAACAAAAGTCCATTAAAAAACAAGCCAGAGACACATGACAGATGTCACTGGGGTTTAAGAGAAATTAAACAGACGGAAATGAAAAGTTACCTATAGATTATAATTTTGTGATGTTACAGTTAGTGACGCACTGACGCACATACTGTGATAAGGCAGATGTGTCTACAGCTTTAATAGTTAATTTTATAAATACATAAACTCACATGTTAAGTTAATTTACAGTCAGACATCATCATAACAAAGACTAATAATTACAAAATAATAGATTATAATTTCAGGACACATAACACTCTCTGTAAAGTCTGCCTATAAAATGTCACCAGTGGATAAATGTGTGTTTTTAAGATTTCCATCCGCCTTAAAAAAGACTCTTAACTCTATTCCGGATAATAAAATACTTTAGTAAAAGTTGTGGTGGATTTAGTCTGCCCTCCAAACCAGATTAGCACAATACACGCATGGATTATGACACGTTCTGCGTCCGTGTGTTGAAGAAAAAACATCCTAAAACATTTCTAAACTTTCTTGTCTACTTACGAGACCGTTTGAATACACTGTCTGGAATTATATTAGAGCTGCGTGATTGTGGAAAAATTAAAAAAAATACACACGGTGCTTTGTTGCGTGTTTAGGTTGTGTGTTTATTATGAAAAATAAGATATAAATTTCAATATATATATTTATATATATAAACTGTGACAAGTTTTACAAACAATGACCAAGGTTAGAATGGAGAGATATTGAAGTTGAGGAAATATAATAGTGGATTATTATTATTATTTGAAACTTACTTCTGATTTTGTAGCAGTATATGTTTGGATTTCCACGCAGTCTGTGATTTTATCGCCTTAACTATGTCCAGAGAACCTACCTATTATTATTTGAAGCTCGAGGCTTACTCTTACTTACTGAAGGCTTGTTCTACAATGCGTATAAAATTACACATCAACAAAACTCCCCTGACCAACAAAGAGGTTCCAAAATTACGGTCAGTCCTGTACATTTCTTGGCGAGAAAAAGAGGGAAAGAAAAGTCCACGAAAACAAACTTAAGAAAAAAGCTGAAAACTTTGGGGGAAAATTAAAAAAATAAATAATAATAATAATCTAAATTTATTTTGTAAGCCTTACCCATAAATTTGATCTTTATCCCGCTTTAAAACGTCGTTGACAGCGGAGCCCATGCTGGTGGGCATAACGTTCGGATGTGGAGCGTGGGCTCCGTAGTGTTGGCTGGCGTGCAGCGGCGGTCCGTGGTTCAGGTGGTGGACCTGGGGAAGCGGCCGGGGAGCGTGCGGGTCCCCGTACATCGACGCCGGGACTCCGTCCATCCCACCGTAATGGGCCAGCTCATCGTACTGGGGGATAAAATAAAGAGCAACAAAAAAAAAAAAGAATCAGCGACCGACTTTAGTTTGTCTCTTTTTTTAAAAAAACACAAATGTGAAAAGTCTAGAAAGCCATGCCGTGGGATTTTATGGTTGTTGTTTTTTTTTTCTGGTGGAGAAACTAACGCAGAAAATGCGTTTAGAAAGAATAAAAAGTGCGTTTTTACTACTAAAAAGTGTCATTACCAAAAACATTACAACTCAGATGCTCCACGAGAAAGAGTTTGGTGCGTGAAAAGAGCGAATTAGTTTGGAGTCTCCTGTGAAACTGTTCCACGACTGACTGTCGCGGAGGCTGTGGGTAAAAAAGCACAGGCTGTCACTTCGCTTGAAGAGTAAAGGGCTCTGCAAAAATGTCAAATATCACCGCTTTGATAGGAATACTTTGTAAATTTGCCACTAAGCGACAAGAGGTTAGTGATAGGATGGCCTCCCTATAGTGGATTTGAACAGGTAAGTGTAGAGAGATTTAAAACCTACCCTTTGCGCCATCAGGCTGCGCTCCAATAAACTCCTGAATCTGTCGTATATTTAATATCCCAGTCCCGGTTAAGAAAGTGATTTAGTGGCAAGATTCCTTTTTTTTTTTTTCCTCAACCAACTTTGCGAATTCTCCTATTCGCCAGTGTGGTTCAGTTGAAATCGTAGCATCGGGGAGTTTTGCAATTTTTCTTGTTTTCCCCTCTTTCCTCGGAAAAAAAAGAAAAAAAAATGTGCCCAAGTGAAGGTTACAATCGGCCCATCAACAACCTGCATGTAACTAAACTGTCGTGTCTCATGGCTTTTTGCCACTCCAGCTGTCAATCAAAGCCAGAGGTTGTCAAGGTAATGAATGAATGACGGTTGGCGATGATGTTCAAGAGAAGGACGAATCTTTTTAGTCCGTTTTCATCCCGCAAGTCCGCGTCTCCTTTAATGCCTCCAGATCGCTATCTTGTTTTATTATCACTGTAAAAAAAAAAAAGAAGAAGAAGAAGAAGAAGGGAAAAAAAAGCAGTAGAAATTAAGAGATTGCGATTCAGATCTTTCCTTTCTTTCCCCCCGTAGGTATTTCGTCTATCTGGCGAGACTGAGATGAGTGAGTGTCAGCGAGTGTTGGCAGGTTGGCTGCTAGCTTGCTTATAGAAACAGAGTCAGTTCGCAGCGCTGAGCGGTGGGCGAATGAAATGACGGATCCCGGAAGTAGTGGTGGCCATAGCCAGTCCTACAGCAGCTCCAGAGAAAGAGAGAGGAGAGACCAAATCTTGTGATATGCAGAGTATATGCGAGGCAACAGAGAAGACGGCTTCAACTCCACACTTGGGGGTAAAAAAGCCAAAGCAACACACACAGCTCCAACACCCACCCCAGTCAGTTTTTTTTTTTTTATGCCGAGAAGAAGTCCTAAAGAAAAGCAGAAAAAAAAAGGCTGCGTTAAGGAAGGTTGAACAACGCGGACACTTAGACAACTACATAAGGATTGAATTAAACCACACAATTAGGTTTTAAGCTTTAAAAGTTCATTTTAAAAGCAGAATTACGCACGACGCATGCACTTTTACGCACGGTAAATACAACATATAATTAAAATATATATATATATATAAACAGCTAACATGTTCGGTTTTCTTTGTGCATGCAACTAAGCATTACAAAGCACACCTAAAGTCAACATTACCACAAAATGTTATGAATGCTGAGTTTAATATATGAGCATGACGCTTACTTGTTATCTGTTTTGTGGTTATAAGTCAGTGTGTCTACGTAATATTTCGCTAATACTGTCTAATCTCGCTTCTAATTATTACTCTGCTCTTTTTTTTTTTAAACAAATTTAAACGACACATAGAAAGCACCCCTCTAAGGCCCACAATGAACTTTTCCGAGAGGGAAAAAAAAAAGCTTTTGTGGAGAAAGTAATTTTGTACGTTTCTTTTCATCCAATCCCGTCTCTTGATAGAAATCCGTGCCTTACCTCAGAGTAGTCAATTATCAAAGCTCCCCGAGATCATCAATCATGTGAGGAGATTGAAGTTTTAGAGGAGGAGCAAACTGCTCTGGCCATCGATTGCACTAGTGAAGCCTTTTTTGGAGCCTCTTTTACGCACAAAACAGAAGCAGGCCATCTATCCCCTTTAATATTTAGCTCCATCAATGCTAATATCATGGCTGTATTGATAGATTCTCACATAAAGGCTCCATTTATGCCTTTTTTTCCCCCCTCCTAAGGTGCAAATTAATTATTCACAGGTTAGGATAAAGGTAGGCAAACAGTGGAGGAGATGGCTACCGTTTGGAGGGTCAATAAAGTTAAATAACAAAAAAAAAAAACAAGTTACAGTTACAGCTCGGGGGTCGATTACAGTAATAGCAGCTTTAAAACAAAAAAGGAAAACGATTTAATAAATGAAACCGTGACAACAGTTATGTTTGTTGGCATAAAGGGGGGGTGGGAAGTGTAAGAGGACTGCAGGGTTTGACAAACGGCTGTGTGGACATTTCAACGTGCAATAACGCCGGGAAGAAGGAGCTGCAGCAGCAGAGCGGTGCGCGCACAGAGCCAAGGCATTTCACCGTCTCCAAGTCTCTCCTCATTCACTCTGTAAACACAACTAGCACCCGGCAGACTCTGCTTATTGAAGACTGTTATATTCATAAGCTAAATACTATCCTTCACGTTGATTTGCGCCCTTAACGTCTGACTTTTTTTTTTTTTTTCATCCTCCTCCTTTTGGACGAACACGGTAAGTAAACTTTATGTTGTTCTGTTCCGCTACTCTGGGGACGCGTGTGTTTTCACGGAAAGTTTTAAGGCTGGACTATATTACTGACAAATAAATACAGTTACAATTATACATATATATTTATATATTATGTATGTATGTGTGCACAAACTTCCATTAAAACGCCTCGGAGATAATAATTTCCTCTCGTTTTATGAGATCTCACATCTTGAGATTTTACCGTCGTTTCTTCGCATTTATTGTGGAAATATGTGATTTGCCCCCGAGGAGAGTGATGTAAACACCCGAAGAGCGTGTGAAAGTAGCAGTGGCTAATTATGCGTGTCCAATGCACGGCTCCACAGAAACACATCCTTCCTTATAAAACTTCCTCCACTAACGGCATGAAATTAGAATTTTTTTTTTCACCCCTATTTTGTCCAATATATTTATTTGACTAATTAATACAACTGTAAACGGTGGCCATAGTAATTAACAATCTTTAGAATGTAAAATAAGTACATTTTGGCTTTAAATACGTCATAAATTATGCGTTATGCAAGTCGGCGTTTAATTTTCTATTTTCTTTTTAATCACTACTCACTCAGAGATTCATTAAAATTAATTTTCCACATAAACAGGACCCGTGCCAACTTAAACTCCCCATAAACCAGAGGGACCAAGAGCGCGCCCATATCAGAGACATTTTTTTGGAGTAGCCTATACACATATATGTTATCTTTTTTTTTTTTTTTTTTTTTTTTTACAAGCGTCTTTTTAGATCCACGCACAGTTCTTATGAAGAAATCAGTGGATGGCATTAACAGGCGGTAAAATTTCATCTGGTGGTGTCAAATTGAGGTCAGTTTAGGGTTAAAGCTCTCGGTGTCCATGTGGGACATGGCCAGCTGCGTTTGGATTCATTAGGGGGGTTAGAGGATCCATTTCAAGGAAAACACTAGTGGGACAATCACCGGGCTAAAGATCCACACTGCGTGTCACATCCTAAAGGTGCACCAGGACCCGTGGATCCAGCCACTGAACTTCCCCACTCGTGTGTTTACTCTTTGCAGGACTTCCAATCCCCTCTGTCTGCTCTCCCCCTTCTCTTTTTCTCCTTCTCTTCTTCTCTTGTCTTTTTGCCCTGCAGGGTTTGGCTTGTTCACACACACACACACACACACACACACACACACACACACACACACACACACACACACACACACACACACACACACACACACACACACACACACACACACACACACACACACACACACAACACAACACAAGCTTGTTGCTAAATATGGAGAGAAATGCATTGTTGATTTTAATTCCCTCAAAAAGATCAGTGATATGAAACGAGCTTCAAATCCTCTTAGTGACCTTAAACACTCCTGGAGAAACAATCGCAGCTCAACAAGCAGGAGCAAATAAAATCGCCCTAATCTTGTTTGTAACTTTGTTCTTCTTTGGCCCTCTTCAGTATTTGAGATTATGTAAATTAGAAAAGCTAATGTATAGAGATAAGACTCGATCATAGAGTGACTGCTGGAGAGGAGTGGAAAGTGGGGAGAGAAAAAAAAAAACCTCACAGTCTGGACTTTTTTTTTTTTTTTTGCACTGAAAACTATTTTAATCTTGTAAATTTAATGCGTAATTTTGCGCGTTATTAAATTCATATTTGTCTCGGTATATTGATCAAACCTACGAGAGCAAACGCACTTGTGCTTTTTAAAAAAAATCATTTTATTCCTTTTTTTTTTTTTACTCGTCTTCTGTTATATTTGAGATTGACTTACATGTAACATATTAATAATAATTTGTCTCCTCTTGTGTTTTCCTCTTCAGAACACATTACCTCAATCCTCTGCCTCTGAACTCTTACTGACCCCGCGTTGAAATGTGACTATAGGGTTTCAGAAAGTGGAGTGAGCAACTCAAATACTTGTAAAAGTTTCGCGACTAACTGTAAATTCTTCAGCTCCAAAGCCTCATTTTCCCCTCCACCGATTCTCAGAGTCTGGTGTCAGAGGGTTAGTAAAGACGAAGAGGAGGAGGAGGAGGAGGAGGAGGAGGGAGGAAGAAAGAGAGAGGGCCAACACAGAATGTAACTGTGGCTTTTTCCCTTCATAGACACTGAGGGGAGGACACTGCCGCAAAAAAATATATAATATGCGGCCCTCTAGTGACACCTGGCGGCCGTATCCTAGGCCGAGCTGTCGAGGACTGTGTAATAAAATAAGAAAAGGCCCTCAGACTAAAGCAAAGCACAATTAAATGACTAATATGACAGAAAATATGAACAAAAATCCCAGTAAAATCATGTATTAAAATTCACATTTAAGTGTTTTCGGCTCAATCTTTTGTTATAGTCAGAAAAACTGATCAGCAAATTAAATTTAAAACACAAAAAGGTTCACGTGATGATTTTATTTTAATGACTACAAGCTCCGATGCATTTGTTTCTATAATAAATGTTTTATTATTATTTGTTTCCTGACCAGACGTCGAATAAATTAACTGTTTCAACAGTCGTTGATGTGAGCGTTTCATTCAAACTGGGGAAATGTGACATTTCTGAGTCATTTAATTCACTTTAATGAGCTACGTTTGAGTTTTTACCAATTTATTATTGTTATTGTATTTATTCTTCATCCAAATCGGAGTTCAGAAAAATCCAAAACAATTTTAAAAAACGTTTAATATTTTACGTTTGTTGTATTTTTAATCTAAATTTTTTTTTTTTAAATAGAGCAATGTTTAGGCCTATGATTTAAAAAAAAATATTATTACATATATTTGAACCGCTTTAATAATAGACTGTTATATGTGAATAGGCGTGAAAATAAAATCAAAACCGAACCATTAGGAGTTAAAATATTAACGTAGCCAAACTTGTTTAAAAAAAAAGAAAAAAGAAAAAAATGTCGATTAATTTCAACTGATTTTATTTGGAGGGCGCGGAAATAAATATTAACCCTTGCGTAAAAGTATGGATTTCGTGTCTTCAGTTTGAGAAAAATGTGTATGTGTTGTCAAATCGAACGAATTCTTGATCAAAGTGAATTATTCCCCCCAAGTGTTGGTGATATTAACGTTGCTCTCCGCGCGCAGTCTCAGCTCCTTTTCGGCGCTGACACACTTTGGAGCAGGTCAACGCCGAGATTAGAGCCCGTCGTTAACGCCTGTGCGGATCCACCAAATGCCGATTTAATGAGCTTGCATTGGCTGTTTGTCCCAGAATACCTGCATGTGTTTGGGGCTGACACACACAAACACACACACACACACACACACACACTATAATCCTCATTTCCCTCTTTAACACGTGGCTCCAGGACGCACAGACTCTTCCCCTTCTCCAAGTGCGGATATCTTATATTTCCGTCTGATTTCTGTTTCATTTCAGTTAGATTGAGCGGGTCGGAGCCTGTATAAGGCCCGTATCCAGCCACATTACCAGATGTAATTGAGAGAAGTTTAAGTGGAGGCCGGGAAAGCGAGGAGTTAATAGCGGTGACCCTCTTGCTGTGCCTCTGTCGCTCATCATTTATCAGGCTTAAGGGGCTTAAACAGGCAGCACAGACCCACCTTTTATTACATATCAAACCCCTCTCTCTCCCTTATCTACATTATATAGGAAATACATGCATCGTTGCCTGTTATGCGGATTTGGAAATAGAAACATGTCCAATAAAGTCGCCCTCCTCCGCTGATCAGAGGAAATATGGCTTTAGGCGCTGCGCAGACAACCCCAGCGGTTTAAGCCTTTATTAAATTGTCTTAATTCCCCCCTTCTCCTTTTCTCCCTCTCTCCCTCTCTCTCTCTCTCTCTCTCTCTCTCTCTCTCTCTCTCTCTCTCTCTCTCTCTCTCTCTCTCTCTCTCTCTCTCTCTCTCTCTCTCGACTTTGAGATGAATAGAAATTCCACTCTAGTGTGTTTTGTTTGTCCAGTGCGGAAGCGGGGGAATTTAAGAACTGCGGAGGTTTTCATGGTTTAAATATGATTAGAAAGAATAAAATTGTACAAAAGTGTCTTCATAAGAGATATACTGGTAAAGTTGTGTGGAAAATAATACGTGTAGGGGTATAACTATCCTCTAACAATGGCTGTAAAAATAGATTTGCATATTTTATTTCTGGGTATAATTGTATATGCATTAGTCGTGCGTAATTTTACGCACACGCCTGGTAAAGTTGGGATTAAATCAAGTCTGTGTTATGTGATTTAAGTACTTTATTTATGGCAAGTCTTAATGAGAGTAACTCATCCATAAAGAGGCTGTTTAAACGCAGTATTTAAGGTTTAAGTTTCTGTTTCTTTCCTATTTGCTTTTCAGTATTTCTCTATTTATTTACCGTTATTTGTTTAAAAAAAAGCATTTCGACACAAGACAGTGGTTATGTGTTATTTTCTTATGCATCCGTGTTAGATTATTCTCATATATTGCAGTGCAAGGTTGAATGTGAACTTCAGGGCTGTGTTTTTTTTCCAAGAACAGCTCAGTCAGTGGAGCCTGAACGCAGCTGCATCCACATGGAGTGACGGATTTTGATATTCTGGTCACACTGCAGCGTAAACACCGCTCTCCTATTCAATAAACATCATTGACAAGGTTCCATATCCAGCCATTTTAGAAATACTGAGCTTTTTATTCAGCCCTGAGGAGGATCAACACTTTTTTAAGGCTTTTGTAATCACTGTCATTGTGGCTAATGTTTGAGTATTGGATGCTGTTGTTAAAACACAAAAGTTAAGAGTTAAATTACATGTTTTGTTATAAAAAAAAAAGAAGAAGAAACAACTGTATCTTATATTTTTATTGTATAACCTGTGATCCTAGTGTTGAACTCTTGTTATTTCATTAAAAAAACAACCTTCCAAACTATCTTTGACTTCATGCTTTTCTTACATTTGACTGTACGTTTCTGCTTGAGGGGAATTAATGAAATACACAAAATATAATTAGTAGGAGGTTAAATTCATTATTTCACATGCACACACACACACACACAACTACACAATGACCAGGCTAATCAAAATGACTGAACCCAGGAGACAAAAGCTATTCATTTAGGCAATCATAAACTTGCACTTAGTGTAGCTCGTCTCCAGTTAATGCATTTGTGTAGTAACCCAGAGTGGTAAACCTGACCTCCCATCACAGCATGGGACGGTCCCACCACTGACAGAACCCACGAATGAACAAAAACACACACACATACAAATACCCACAACTCACTTAAAACAATACAGGTAAAAAAAAAAAAAAAAAAAAATCCAGATGATTTGTTTGTTTGTTGTTGTTTTTTACATGTTCCCATTTCCATCTCCGATATCCCCAGCCTGTACCCTCCTTCCTCCGCACCGCCCCACCCTCACTCTTTCCTCCCTCATCTCTAACCCCCCCCCCCCCCCCCCCCCCCCTCCTCCCTTCTTCCATTGTGGTTCTGCAGGAGTTCACATGATAAAGCAAGGTACCCAGGTAATTACCTAGCATTGTCAAATAAAGCGGCCACTGATTCAAATGAGGAGTGAAATATCAAAGAGCGGCGTTGCCTTTACAGCCACTACTTATCCACACAGGAGACAGAGAGGAGATCTGAGAGCTCGGGGACCTGCAGAGAAGCAACAACAACATCCAGCTTTCCCTTCCTAGATAAATATCACCAGTGGGAGCAACAGAGCCAAACATGCAGGTTCACTATAGTAACACACTATTTATTTGTATTACTACTTGTCCATTATTAGCTCTTGATATCCTTTATAGTGGCCACGGTGCAACTTTAACAACTAGTACTCGTTGTATTCCCAGACCTGCATGATTTGAATCCTGTTGAGTTGATGTGACAGGTCAAAAGGTTGGGAATTCATGAATATGGCTGTGCACGGAAGATGCTGAAGCAGTTACAAGCAGAACGGCACTTTTTTTTTTTTTTCCAGTCTTCAGTTGCAGCTTTTGTTGAAGGTTTTCGCTTCCAAACTGTTGGTAGTTTGCTTTTAACAGCTGAAACAGCTCAGCTTATGAAAGGTAACATCAATCAATCAAACAAACTTTGATTTGAAGTCCCTGGGTCTGTGTAAAAGACAAGAGGTAGAGGCAGAGTCACATAAGTACAGTAAATGTAGGGGGGAAAAATACAATAAAATAAAGGCAAATAGGCAAAGTGAGTGATAAGATACATTAAGCTATAGTGAGTCTTATTAAATAAACAGGAGAAAAGAAATGGGAAGGATAGGAAACAAAAAATTAAATAAATAAAGGAGTTGGTGCATGGATGGATCTTGGTTAAATTCAGCTCCTATATAATTCATATATAAATAAAGAGTAAATGGCAAACCAGTACATGAAATAGTGAGAGTCTCAAGTTGTAAAAGAAATATTTATGTTCCAGACCTGGTTGAAATTAAAGTAACACTACGTAAGTTGTAACATACTATACTGGATAATATAGATATTAAATAAGGAGTAATATAGAAGGTTCAAATAAGGAAGTAATAATACAAAACAAATAAAAAAAAAAAAAAACATGTGAAAATAATAAAATGTACACAGCTGGCAATAGGGAGGTCAAGCACACACCAATAAAAACAATAAAAATGACAGGGAAGGTGAAGTTTTTTTAACAGGACGGCGTACACGTCAACATAAGAACAGGTGAGTTCTTAAACAATGGCAGGTTTTTTTTTTTTTTTAGGACCACACTGTAAAAAATGATTTTGGGGGTTGGTAAATACAAACTATGATAATCTATTCCACTTTAATCAACAATAATTACCAGTAAAATCTACTACGACTAGTTACATTCTATCTAGTTTTAAACAATAACAACTACTATTTAAAATAATACATAATAAAAATGTACCCCACCATTTTGTGATATGTTGGGAGGAATAGTTGGAGAGATTTCCCAGCATGCATTAGGACAAACTAGTTGGGACTGTTTTAATGTGTTTTACAGTATTTTGAGTTGATGAGAAGTGCTGTTGTTTATATATAATAGTACAGTTATGGTGTGTTTGACCTTTTTTTCTTCATTTTTGTATTTTGTTGAATGAATATTTCTATTGTGTTGCATATTCTTACACCATGAGCTATAATATGTCTTATTTGTGTCATCATGACCATCTTTAGTGGTGTATAGATAAAGCTAATATGGGAATAAAATCTTCACCTGTAATATTTTACATGGTTTTTATAACACTGATATCAATATGCACTTTGGTATCAGTTCTATCAGCATTAGGAGTGATATGTGATATGTTCAACTCTATATTAAATATACCAATATATTGTTTTTAACAGTTAAGTGTTAATATCGCTCATGTTTTATGGGTAATTTGTTGTGTAATCTGATGGGATATGTAAGGTGGTTTTAACCCCATTTTTTCTAGTTTGTTGTAAATGTTCAAATTAGTGACATTTCACTCAAAATACAGGTTAAAATCTACTCAACCAAAATGAGGGCAAATTATTGAGTGAATTCTATAGATTTGTTTTTACAGTGCAGGAGAAGACGGTGTAAAGAGTGGGGGAGTCACAGCCGCTGTTGG